>OZ020305.1:45732651-46314750 GCA_963971305.1 Arcuatula senhousia | reverse complement strand
TTACCATTACTTTCGTCTAACTCCATAAGTCCGTCTTATTATAATCAAGCTCTCATATATGTGGAATTCTATTGTTTGAATTTTATATTCGTGAAAAACATGGACAAGAGTTCCATTTAAGTGCCAATGGTCGCGCAGCTTGCCATATCACAAATTATGTCTGTTTGTGATAAAAATGATCGTTATTAACTAGAATAACCAAGTTGTCAACAATCATCATTCACACTCGAGTTATTTCTATTCAGGTCAAGATCTAAAGATTACAATGCAGTAGCATACCAAGTTTCATCAACCTGGGGCTTATAGTCTGAGATATAGACTTGAATGTTGCTGTTGTAATTGTCAAAATCACTCTGGAAACGGAAAAATCAAAGTCAAAGTCAAAAGATGGGGCGTTGCTACTACTGGGACATGCATACCAAGTTCCTAAACCTTTTATACGACCGCAATTTTTTTCGATCGTATTATGTTACGGCGATGTTGTTGTCGTCTGTAGACACTTTGGTTTCCATGCGATAACTTAAGTTGAAGTGAACCAATTGTTATAAAATTTTGATATGATGTTTTTAACCACTTAGGGAAGGTTGGTATTGCATTTGGGGCTTCTGACCCCTACCGTTTCAGAAAAAGGGCCAAAAGGGGCAAAATTGGGTGTATCAAAACGTCTGTAGAATGTTTAATGTTGATCCGATTTTGATCATTCTTTTTTAATTGTATTCCTGTATAAATTCTGTCAACAAAATGTACAACAGTTTTGATGTATCTTGCACTGTTACATTGCTATGAGGGGTCAAAAAGGGGCCACACCCAAAAACTCGCCTTTTTATTTGTGGTCCGATTTTCAAAATCTTTATTTTTCATTGGAATCTTGTAAAAATCCCTGCCAGCATTTTCCATTCAGATTTGCAATATCTCCTATCGTTTTGGGGAAATTGTGAATCAAAAGCGCATTATGAGTTTTCCTTGAAATGTATATAAAAATTCAAATATGCAATTTAAAGTCTACCAAAGAATGCATGTGTCAAAAAACTTTGTGAGTCCACCATGGGCTGCATGTGCCAAAAGCATTTGACAATCTACATTGGGCCGCAAATGTACAGGGTTTAACATGTTGCGGTCGTATCATGCTGCGTTGGGTGTAGCTTTTTATTGAGATAATACGGAGGTGCTAGCTCATAAAAAACTAAACTAGGCGCTGATAGGTGAAGCAACAACCATGTCTCGACCCTTTTCGCAAGAAAAAATAATAATAAAATAAAATATATAACCAACAAAACAAGATATTTTAAGATCGTTTATAGTAAAATAACTGAATTTGGGGGAGTTATGATTAAATATAGATGATTTTATATTAATAATTCTTAAAGGATGAACGTCCGCTTAAAACGGAACAACAGTAAAATTACAAGATTTATAAATTACCTATTGCATGCTTTGTTGATTATGTCCAGTTCATCATAAGTTCAAATAAGTTTAAAAAATCTATATTTGTTTTCAAAATTTATACTTGGCAAATACGGATTTAATTCAAACTGGATTTGTTTAGCGTCGGTTTCATTTCTCTTTTTTATCATTTGACGAAACATATCTCAGTCTATAGTCTGCTAAATCAGTAAAATTTCATAAAATGGCGAAAAAAGAACTACGGACAGCAATTAGAATTTGTAAAGAGCATTTTTTTCATTTATGGTCATTAATCAAACCCAGTAGAAATTTCCGTTAACTTTTTTTTTTCACTCATTCCTTTAGCTTACCATCAAATAGCTGTGGTTCCGTAGCTCTTAATGGTTCTTTTTGAAATTTTCTGATTTGGCCGCAATTTCTTTTTAAATATAAAAAGGACCATAAAGAGCTACGAACCGCAGCTAACCTTCAAAACCATTTTTTTTAAAATTTAATAATCTTTTATCATATGAAGCTGAATTTTATCCCAAGAAAAACATGAGAAATCTGAGACTAATTGCTCATTCAGTATACCCCGCTACCCCTTATAAAAGATGTTTAATACCATGCAGGCAAGCTTGAATTTTGAATGTTCAATTTATTTGTTTTGAAAACCGTTTTTCAAAAAATTAATGTGATTTAAAGTTGCTGAGAAAACTGTTTTCAAATGGTTGTGATACAAGCTGAGAAAACTGAAACAAAAATAAAAATTATTGACCTCTTTATGGAAAATTTACTATGTCGGTTTACAGGAAGAAGATATGTAACAGATCTTAATAAAGTACTTGCAATATAGGATGTCATACTGAAGGCATATACTAAATTTCAAGTCGCTGTGACGATTAACTCTTTTACCACAGTTATATGTTCTAGACGGAAGTTCGGTTTGACAGGGTAAAATCTTCGAAGCCAGTTTAATCGGTAATAAGGATACTTTATTAACAAAACATATCAATTTTGAGCATTTAATCTAGAGATAGCACCATTTGAAATAAAAGATGGGAATACAGTGTCTATAATAATAGGATTTATGAAATACACACATATAGTTGTTTCAAGAAAAAAATCAATATGTGATACAAAAATTGAGTTAAAGATAAAATTGTCCGGATTCGGTCATACAGGAAGCAGAAAAGAGTAATCGAATCCTACCATATTGGATCTTGTGCTGATGCTGCATATCAAATTTCAAGAGAGTGTGATAAGTAATTTGCCGAGAAAACTGTTAGTTTTCTATCATGGACCATCAATGTAAACAACAACAAAATTAAACTTTTGTCGTTAACAGGAAGTAGATGAGTGTCAGACCTGAAGTTGAATCTGATATGGTACTAATGCTGAAGATGCATACCAAACAAAATAAATATGACACTGATGGTCTACACAACACATATGTTATGGAATAAATGGATATGCAAAATGTTGACCATAAAAATCATGACAAGTCAGCTTAAGCACATAGGTAGACCCAAGATATGAAGGACAGACGGACGAACAAAAGAGTTATATGTACATGTTAATATGAAACTTTCATTGATAAACCTAACATTAAAATAATATTATTTTTTATCAAAGTTTAGCCTTGGATAAATTGGAAATTCAAAGACAGTCCAAAATAATTTTGGTGTATGATTTTCAAGTTTATGATTTTCAACATAGAAATAGACAAAAGGAGAAAATAGAAGACAACAGTTCATAACTAGACTCTTTTTCTTCGTTAAAATCATACACTGTCAATATTTTGGACTGTCGTAATGTTTCCATGCATTAACAAAAGCAGGTTATACCTGTATTCAAAGACTATTATATCTTTATGTAACAAACATATTATACACAAGTTAGGAATAGTGAGAGTTAATTATCATCGTTCACAACACTTTGTTCTATCCTGATAATGTCTTCTGCTGATTTGATTCCAGATTCGTATGCTCCATGTGTGGTAGAGTAGTAGTGATAACTCATGGCTTCTCCAGCAAACAGCACCTTTGGATTCTGAAAGTATACAGAACAGTGATAAAAGTAGGGAGAAATTGATTTCAAATATTGTGAGAATAGAAGCAAACTTATAGAAGTTAGTTTTATGTCTAGTAGACAGTTATAAAAACACGGTTATGGTGGCTTAACTCTTTAATGGTCATTAATGATATTTTACATTTATCAAAACTCTAACTATTCAAATCTAGGTTGAACATTGTCAAAGGACAGAATGGTTTTACTGTTAATGTTGACTGGGAAGACTTGGGTAGCCGATAGAAAACATTTTTAAACAATCTATACATTCACAGTTTTTAGAGTGACTTATGTCATCTCGAATCTTTCAGCAACAAAAGCTTCCTCATTGTTTAAGTTTACCTTATTGGACGGCAGTGACTCGCATAATGCTTCATAGTCTGCTTCGGTGTTACGCATTGATACGTAACTGTAGCACCCTTGTACGTACTCGTTACTTTCCCAATTAGATCTGTAAATAATACAAAGGAAAATTCTAAATTATGTAATAATAATCCAGACAAAACAAACATCACACCATATAACGTATGATAAACATTGGCAATTACAAGAAGACTGTCTTAAGTCAACATAAATAATATTTGTAAGATCTAAACTGAGAGTGTTTCTATTTTAAAGAATTAAAGATATTAGCATAATCACTTTGAGTTGATAAACCACATGCAAACATTTTACAAGCGACTAGCCATTTCGTGCCATGTAGGTCAGAGTCAACTAAGGTGAATTCATTTGTCTTTTGCCATTTTTGCATTTAAGTTAATGGCATAATTATAAGTGTTTTTCCCATAACTCGAGAATTATGCAAGACTCGTTTGACTGTCAGTAATAAGTGTAATGACTTATGAATAGTAAATTTTAGTATTAAACAAGAAATAACATAAATATGAACTAATAACAACAAGCAATACTATGAGTGAGCTTACAAAATATACCCCTGCTTCACTGTTGGAGAAAACTTTAGTCCACTTATCTCCCCTAAATGATATCCGGGAGCAATGAGATTTCTTATATATGGATATCTACATATGATTTACATCTTTCATCTTAACTAAGTAAAAAAAAATCATTAAATGGTTTAGGAGGAATAGCACTTACGAGATATGTGGACAGAAGGGCAGACAGAGTGAGACAGACAGACAGGGTGATTCCTATATAGTTTTATACCACAGAACTTATTTGTGGGCCATAATTTAAAGAAAGAACATGTGAACTCGCAAAAAGACCATGCAAAGCTAACTTGATGGACACTCCTCGGTCAAGCAGCAGTTGCAGGTTTAGAACCAGTAGAGATGAATTTTAAGCGTTTAGTTAAACATTTGAACACCGTTGAGGTCGATGAATGCACTACAACAGAAAAGAACATACAAAGCATTTTATAATCATTCGATATACCTGTAAATTCCATTCGGTTGGGGAATACTGTTGTCATTGCAGAAAGTCTTTAAAAGGAAAGTGCACACATTGGTCATTTCTTCGTCGCCAATTTTAGAGGAAATGGTAGCCCCTTCTCCTGCTATCCATCCAATCAGCATGTTAGGACGTCCCGTACATCTCTCAAAACCAGTGAGATCATAATACCATGGGTTTCCGTCACTCTTAGAAAAGTGAAAAATCATGGGCATTAAATCTGAATCAGAATAATAACGAAATACATACTAAAGCTGAAATATACAGATTGCCAATAATTCACAAGTGTACATACAAGTTCGACAGCGCATCTAAATACATGATTCCACAATAAAAATGAAAAAAACTATGAATAATTTTATTTCAGCGTTGTAAAATTGTGTATATCTGACAGAGTTATGTCACATTTTTGTATGTCTTCACTCCCTATGTATTCTTCTATCACGTTTTTGATCAAGTTAGCCACTAATTTTTATAATAAATTACATTTTGGGAAACGATTTACTTTCATTGAGTTATTCGATGACTTGATAGGTTGTTTTTTTCGTTGCAATCTTGTAAGAAACTACTAAAATAAACTTCATACTAAAATTTGCCAAAAAGGAAAGATATATATATATATAAAGACGATATTGAGATGTGGAATAAGTGTAGCGACACAACAAACATAAACAAACAGCAATTCAAAAAATCACAACGGAAAACAGCAAGCAGTCTTCAACATGACCATAGGTCACTGCTTACCGTCTTGCATTGGCCCAAGACTTATAATACAATACAAAAGTTTCAAAACCAATCCCTAAATCATCAACGAAAGACCCAATTCTTGACATAAAACAGCTAACACAGAATGACAAGGACAAACAAAGGCTTTGGCAAAGTTTCCTGGCTTAGGACAGGCACATATAAAATGTGGCGGGGTTAAACTAGTTTTTTTGGATCCAACCTTCCCCCTATTGATAAGCTTGCACAAAGCATACATATAAAACACACTGTAAAGGTTTAAATGTTTGAACTCACTTTCAATTTTTCTTCAGCTTCAAATTTGCTACATTCATACAGAATATCTTTTTTCACCATGTCGCTTTTCCAAATAAATTGTATACCACTAAATGCATCAGTCCAAAACGGCTTCTTCCATGTCAAAAATACCTTTGTTGTCGTCCCAAAACCAAAGTTTTGTATCGAAAGAATTTTACGTTCTGGTAACGGCGGTGAAAACATTGAAGACATGTGGTGTTTTAGGTACCCTAAAGGAACGGTTACTATCACAAATTTCGCTTGGAATTTTGTTGAATCAGTACATTCAACTGAGCAAGTATTCGTGTTCCATATAACCCGTTTAACGGGCTTAGACAATCGTATATTTTGGTCTGGTACATCAACTTTCAAAACGTCGAACACCGTCTGAAACCCTGCTTTTAAGTCGGTTATACCGTGTCCATCACAAACTAAATATCGACCAGGAAACGATACATCATCCAAAGACGAGCAGCTGTTATCCGTAAGCTCCCATTTCAGGCGCCATTTATACAGCGCTTCCTTTATTTCTTTATTAATGTTGCCAAAACTCGATTTGCTCAAATACTTTGAAAAGCCATTAGAAAAGTGTTCCTCAAACGATATGCTTTTCTTATTTTTTCTTGTAACGTCAGATCTCTCCGTAACGTTTCGTGGTTTTTGAGAAACCTGCTTTAGTGCCATCTCATATAGATTTTCCATGACATTCGAAATCTCGCTAACTAGATCTTGGTCGATTTCATCGCCATCTTCCGTTCGAAATTTCTGCAGATCGTACAAGCTGGCGGAGGAGTGACTGATGTAAAAACTTTGACGACGTTTGTGAACTAGACGGTGGTCCACTGCTAGATCATAAAGGGGGTTCCCTTGTTGTCCGTGTATCCACTCTGCTCCTAGATCAATGTGTCCATATTCTGAGGTTAATAAAAAAAACAATTAACTAGCAGCTAGAATCCTAGATTTTGAAGTCAGGGCCAAATTACAATCCTAACTTTACTGTTTAAAAGTGTCTGAATTTCATCTTTTTGAAACCTTAGTAAGGGGTAAACAAACGAACGCTTTGATTGAACTTAGTTGCACCGTTCAATTTTCTTCAAAATTTTAAAAGTATAACCTATACTTTATAAGGTTAAAGAAAGTATAAGGTTAAAGTAACTTTTAAATATATGTTTTTCAGAAATATTGTCTTTGATAGTAAAGGGTTAACTTTTTATGATTACCGAGAAGCTTGATATACAAGAATAAATATACCTTATTTAAACGTTCAACTGACCTTGAAGAGTTATCTGCCTTAGGCGACTAATGTTTATGTACCCTCAAAGCTAACTCGGCTTACTAAAGGTGTTTTTATTGGAGCACTGAAGAATGAATATCCTGTCTCCTTACCTGTTTCAATAGTCTTGATCCTTCCCCCAAGGCGAGTTTCAGCTTCTAACAATAGAACTTTATCAATGTTGTTCCGCAGGAGGTGTCTAGCTGCCGAAATACCAGAAATTCCGCCACCGACAACGATGACGTCATATATTTCATCGAGTTCTTTACCTGCCATCAACCAAACCACGCCTTGATTCACGTCTACGTTGACTGTCTTGAAAAATCAGATAAATATAAATGTTTCAAGACACATAAATTAGTTTTATCCGGATAATACAAGAATGTTGTTTCCAAATGGCACCGCTGATTAGAAATTCATTGAAAATGTTGTCTTAACATTTTTTGTAAGATGATATGCAAACTGAAAACCTACTAATATAGCGGTGAAGTTGTAGTGGACCATAAAGGTTTTTACTAAGCATGTTTACGTTAATAAGTATTTAACATTATTCTATACTTAATGTAACAAAGGTCAATGTACGGTGGTTTAATAAGAAAGAGTTGTAGAGTCGATATCCTCCTGTTCAAGTACATCACATGTCCAGACCACCAAACTTTCAAAAAATGATTTTAAAAACTATGTGATGATGAAAATGATGTTTCTTCGATTGTTACAAGACACAATGTGTTTAGCGTGTTTTTATTCTTTTGGTTTCTATAAATTAAAGTATTGTTGGTTATAATAATTATTTCAACACGTTTTGTATTCGTCTTGTTCTACATGTATGATTATCTTCAAGATATTATATCTAAGGTTGAAGTCTCGGTTAAAACTGAAGTGTTCAATCACGATGTAGAACATGTTTTTTTTTTCTATTTTTAATAAAAAAATAACTTTTTCAGATGTTGATTCATTCATTGTAATATCGATTCTTTATCTTATTTACAAGTCAACTATACAAGTCAATAAGTAAACAAAAATAAATGAGTAATTAGTTTACAAATACAAAAATATTGTTGTTCCTTTCTTTAGTACTACAAATGTACAAAGTAATGGAATACAGATGAGAATGGAGTGAAATGTAATATAAATTCAAGAAAATTAACCTCTTTTTGATTAATTAAATATATACGTACCGTCTTTTGAAAGTGAATAATCCCAATATGACAAGTAAACGTCAAGAAACAAGCTGTCAAAAGGTCATGACCTCATTCATTTACATAAAATCCATGCAATCACATTGATGTAAACAATACCACTATCGATCTATTGCATAACATTATGCCACTTTAATATATCTTAGCCTTTGATAATGGGTTAACACCATGTCCTTCCGTTCATCATTATCGTAACTTATTAATCCACACACAAGGGTCTATTATTGGTTTATAACAAGGATCTATATCTTAACTTTTGTTCAAATAATAAATAATATTCTTGGCATTTCTTTAATTTATAAAAAAAATAACGGGAAGATGAATTTCCTATCTATTGAAAGTTAAAATTGTGATTCACTTCATAATACATTGTTTGTTAATAAATATTCATGAATATATTCTGCCCTATCAGTCAGATTCCTTGCTTGCTTGAGCCAAAACTATATACCACGGTAATGAGGGCTGGTTATGGATTAAGAAGTTGAACATTTTGGTCGACCGCTAAAGTGACTAAAGCCCTCAAAACCCTGGGAAAACCCCTGTGGGGGTTGTCAATCGTGTGTCATATTAAGGGATTATATTTGCTCTTTTCTATCAATATGTTAAAATCTATTGGTAATTGTGTTTGAGTAACCGGTTTTTGTTTTGCTTGCTTGTTTGGTTTTTTTTTGCATGGTTTTCGGTTGTTTGTTCTTTTTTTTTGGGGGGGGGGGGGCTTATTTTGGACTATGACTTATTGTTGGTATAATCAGTTAATGACTATTGCAATGCATAATCAGTTATTAACTATAAACAAGTGTGGCCACTAAAAGTATGTCTCGCCTGCAGGAACCATCACTTAATTCAACTACCTGAGCTTTCATTTCTTGATATAAACACAAAAAGCATCTGTATTCCCAATATCAGATGCCTAGCTATTATACTTTTCAAGCAATTCATTGTCCTAACAAGTATTACAAAAAGTTTTCTGTCTGAAAAAAACCCATCTAAGTTCACAGAGTCACTGGAGTCTAAAAATGGGGTCATGGTCACATGGCATGGTGACATGTGCGTAGACCATAACCTCTACTGTCTGTATACCCAATATCAGATGCCTAGCTATTATACTTTTCCAGCTAATCATCGTCCACAAAAGTCTTACAAAAAAGTTTTCGGCCTGAAAAAAAGTCCTAAAATCACAGAGTCACTGGAGTGTGAATACGGGGTGAAGGTCACACAACAAGGTGACAGTTGCGTAGACCATAAGTTTAACTGTCTGTATACCCAATATCAGATGCTCAGCTATTATACTTTTCCAGCAATTTATGGTCCACAAAAGTCTTACAAAAAAGTTTTTGGCCTGAAAAAAGACCTAAGTTCACAGAGTCACTGAAGCGTGAAAATGGGGTCAGGGTCACATGGCATGGTGATAGTTGCATAGACAATAACCTCAACTGTCTGTATACCCAATTTCAGATGCCTAGCTATTATACTTTTCCAGCAATTCATCGTCCACAAAAGTCTTACAAAAAAGTTTACGGCCTTAAAAAAGACCTAAGTTCACAGAGTCACTGGAGCATGAAAATGGGGTCAGAGTCACAAGGCATGGTGACAGTTGCGTAGACCATAACCTGAACTGTGTGTATACCAAATATCAGATGCCTAGCTATGATAATTTTCAAGTAATTCATTGTCCACACTCCACAAAAGTCTTACAAAAAGTTTACACCGCCGCCGCCAAGTTACCAAAAGTCAATACATGTATTGTGTTGTAGTACCAAAAAAAATGTAATTACAATATACTGTAAACCAACTTATTTTCGCATGCAATTTATCTTCGCGTGTTTCGCGAGGAACAAAAAATCACGAAAATAAATCGTCACAAATGTACTTATTTTCATAGTTATATACCTGTTGTAACTTAGAATCGCGAAAATAAATAGCCGCGAAATCGCCCTCTGACCCAAAACTGCAAAAAAAAGTAGTCGCGAAAATAAGTTGGTTTACAGTACATGTATAAACTTGTATGCATGAAGGACTCAGTTTCCTTGTGGAAACACTGAAATTGTTGATTTTTTTAATGAAAAAGTCTTATGGGCAAGGTTGTGGAAAATGATTTTGCTTCTTTTGGTCCCATATATTTCATTTGACAATATATAATTTTAATAAAACATTCTTTAAAATTACACCAGATGGGTATGTCTATGATAACAGTTGTACAATGTACTTGAATGTTCAATCATTCTTCATTTCATTGTTCATCTGATCTTTTTGTCTTTTCCTGAGATTTTGAATTTCTTCCATTTCTCTATTTAAATGCCTCTTATACTTCGTTTTATTTCCTGCATATAAAACTGCAACAATTGCAAATGGTGCTGAAAAGTACATCAGAAATTTTGGGAAGCTGACCATCTTTCTATTCCAGAATGACAAATAACAACTGTTAGTCAATCGGTTTCGTTATACTAAAACAGCTAAGTCTGTGATCACTAGAAATTTTATGCGTCACCTGAGGATGCCTGTGTGTCTTCTTCGTTAACAGTTATTGGTTTTTGAGGTAAAGTTGTTGCCACAGGCACAGCAGCGGGGTTCTTATTCCGTTTTAATTCTTCAAATACAGGTCTCCAAATGTAATTTCCACCGATTATACCTAAAGTTATTGCTACCAATATCTCCCCTCTAGATAAAACTACTCTGCCGAACAATCTTTTCATCGTGAAAACAATGCATTCCAAAATTATCACTTTCAATGATGACCTCCAAAGTATTGTAAAAAGGGGATAAAATGTAACCGGGACTGAAACTGTCACACGATCATTGGATTTCACTAAAGTACTGATAAAATATCCTGGTAATGTCATAAAAAAATGTAAATTCAATGTACAAATCCAGAGTACAAATCCGAAAACAATTGCCTTTTTCGGGTATATTGACATTGTGTGGTAAATTTATAATCATGTAACTATGAAGCAGGCTAGCTGATTTTTTTTCCTTTAGTTCTTGGATCTTGTATATTTTCAGTCGTATGACCAAGTTACAGGCCGGAAAGAAAAAAAAATCTGCCATTTATGCTTGAACATTCAGTTCTCTTGCAAAAATCTCTCCCCCCAAAAAAAAAATGATAAGAAAAATTATAAATCGACCGTGACAAGCTGTGCAAAAATGATTTTTACATAATAACCGTCTAGACACTTTGTCCTGCCGAACTATAGTAGAAATCCTGCTGGGGCCATGTCAATGAAGCTAACTTAGGACTGAGGACACGTCCTTGTCCATTTAAATTGTATGGAGATAGGATGATCGTAATTTAGGACACCTTTGATGACATGGCCCCTGGCTGTAGATCAAAGTACTACAGAGGGTATCAATATAAGCGGTGAATTTTGTTGTGCAATGTCTAACATGATGTTTATTTCATGGAATAACCTCAGGCTACCATCATTAGCATTTGAATAAAAACAAAGGAAGGCAGAAAACAAACAAAAAAGGATAGAATAAAAAATTATACCCGTCCTAAAAAAGTTCAAAAAAGGTAGCCAAAGTACACCACCGCGAGGATACCGACCATACGCAGTACACTAAGTTGTAATAAACCTGGTGTTTCCAACGCAATGTCAGAAAATTTGGAAAAACAAAAAATATATTTATATGATTCAATTCATGGCAAGACAAATGACGAGGTTTGTGAAAACCCCGGGAACTCTGTTCTACCAGCGGTTATCGACCAAGTGGTTTTAAAATACAAAGTATTAGAACAGGTACCAATGAAATAGTAAATTCACATGCACTTAGAGCACTGATTTTTGATATGACACCCCCTTTCTTTAATTTTAATTTTGTAAATTCACATGCACTTAGAGCACTGATTTTTGATATGACACCCCCTTTCTTTAATTTTGTTAGGGGATTCAGCAAAAATAAGGGGGTGTCTTGAAAATCGATGCCTCAAGTGTCTGTAGGTTAATTTGGTTATGTTGTATATAAGGACACATAAGGTAATCAATAATAATGGGAAAATGAGAAATTTAGAATAAGCAGCATAATTAAAGGAATACTCCGCCATCAACAGCATTTGAATCTAAGAACTTGGAGGCCAGAAACCCAATATTATCGATTGAAAAGCACTCATAGTCAGACTAAATAGAAAAAAATAGAACTACCACTGTCATCAAAACAAAAAGGACATAACTTTTTAAAACACCGTTTTCATCATACAAGCACTTCTAACTTAAAGGCCGTATTTCATGTCTGTTAACACCCATCTTTGACTGAATGTACACTAAATCTTATATATTGAATATGTAACAGACTATATATGGTAGATAATCCTTAACATTCATCTGAAGTACCACAAGTAAATATAAGATACCCTATATGTATATGTAAATCATAAATTGACCGTGACAGCGGACGTCACACAGTGCTAATTTAAGATTTCACACAATGAATAGTATACGATTCATTGTCTTCATATCATGGCTTTTTTGTTTCGTGGATTTTTCTAGATCGCAAGTTTTTACTATATCTGAAGAAGAAAATGTGGTTTCATTTATCAATACAACAGTAAAATGCAAAAACTCCACAGGTGAGTATATTTACTTATAGTACTTAACTTTGGTTCTATAAAACGTTAAGAGATTTCACCTTTCGTAACAAAACTATTCCAAGTATGAATAGTGATATAATTGATATCAAATATGTTAACAGGCCCCAGTTTCATAAAACATCTCAAATTTGAGATTTACTCAAATCTGTCCTCACTGGAATTCTTTTTCCGTTATTTTCTCATAACTAAGCTGCTTTAACTCGTAGGTTTCCAATATTTAAAGATATGGACATGGTTTATCGTGGGATGCGTTTTTCGATCCATTGGACATCTACTTCCTTTTTCGAAAACATTTTATTTATAAGCGAAGCGGAGGTAACACAACTGATTCTACGTTGCATTTATATACAAAATGTTCTTCATTTCTGGACTTCTAGATGTTGGACAGTTAATGTTCATTTTATCATTGTATAAAGATAAGTATAAGATGTCTTTAAAATATATTGTCTTTTGGTTTTAGGCATGTCAGTTGCTGTTTCTCATAACGACGAAGTGTTTACTGCAGGATTTGGCTTTGCAGACATAGATAAAGGGATTCAAGTCACCAGTTCTACTAAAATGAACATTGGATCAGTAACCAAAACCCTGACATCGTTCTTGTTAGCTAGAATGATATCAGAAGCGAAAAAAAGAAATATTTCTAAGTAGGTCTTCTTTATTTAAGTTTGAAAATCGGGACAAAAGTCTAATTTTTGTTACAAAACGTTTTACAATGCAGATGTCGAGGGCTACCTTGTATAAGGTATTTGAAACCAATGGCGGGGGTCCGGGGATTGGAACCCCCCTTTCCTCCGAAGTTTTTAAATTTTTGTGTAGATTTTCAGCAAAATTGGTCTTGACCCCCCCTTTTGCCCACAGAACCCAGTATGTGGAACCCCCCTTTCGAAAATTTCTGGATCCACCCATGGAAACTACAGTTTGAAGATATCATTAACTCTAAATATGGAAAGGAGCATAAAATTCACAAGAACCCGACCCTCTAGCTCGCATTTTACACAAGAGTTTTCACCATAAATTAAATTCTATTTTATTTAAAAAGTTGTAAATGAAAGCACTTTGTGGCCCGATTTTATATTCTTTTTTAAATATTGATTCAAAAACTGTTTTTAGCTTATTTGTATAACACCCGAATGTAGCCTTTTAAAAGGTTGTAAATGAAACCACTTTGTGGCCCGATCTTATAAAAGATTTTTTTTTTAAATATTGATTCAAAAACTGGTTTTTAGCTCATTTGTATAACACCTAAATGTTGCCCTTTTACTACTGAGTCGAAACCCCCTTAAGTGAACCGCAGGTCCTCGAGAATCATCACCATCCTATATATAGATGTATCCATGTTTATCATAATTTGCTCAAACGATGGAGGTATCAATTTAATACTTCCATGCTCAAACTCTCACTTTCCTTTGAAGTATCGACTGGAACACCAAAATAAAAGACGTACTCGGGGAAGATTTTGAGATCAATGATAAATGCCTATCGTCACATGTTACTCTGGAAGACTTCGTTTCACATAGAACTGGTTTGAATTCTGCAGATTTGTTCCTCCAAGCAGGAGTTCCTCACCATATAACACGTCAAGATATACTTCAGTAAGTTATATTATTTAGGCAAGATATTAAGCACTTTCAGATATATAGTCAAAAGGATCGACAAGAGCTAAATTTTTCAAAAAAGCATGATTTAAGATTTCCCATTTAGTTTGAATATTGTGAAATTCAGACTGCGTAGCTCGATTCAAAGATGTCTATTCCCCGAAGTGATAACTGTATACTCTTGCTATTCTAAAGCAAGTAATAACCCCCAAAATTTAAAATTCCTTTATTTGGTCTTTGTTTCTCATTTCAGGAATTTCAACTCACTTGATTCTGTTGTTCCATTTAGAGATATTTGGTCTTATTGTAACATATGTTGGGTAATAATTGGGCGCTTTGCTGAACTGCAAGGAAAGGATACATGGGAGAATCTTATGAGCGATAAACTGTTCCTTCCTCTGAACATGAGTTCTACCACGTTTCTGAATGAGAACACAATTGACGAATTGGCAACTCCTTACACTACCTCTAAAGAAAATGGAACCGTCAAATCGGACAAAAGACTTTATACAATGTAAGTTTCAACACTTCACTGGGTTGTTCATACCTCTTTTAAATTTGGTGTGATATATTTGAGTTATGTCATAAAAACTTTTAATTTTCTCTATTCAAATCTCTTTGACTCACAAGCCGAACAACCATTTTAATTCGGGTTTAGGGCTGATTATTTAACTGGTTTGAAGCCCGCCGTGGAATAAACTGTTTAAGCTATATGCTCATATTATATTAATATTAGATGATTTATACTCTTATCAACAGTCTAAAGGGTGATTCTGATGGCTCATGAAGCCTGGGTTGTAGTAACAATATCCATTAGAAAGAGTTGATAAAATACGTTGTAATTACATTTAGGTTGCCTACAACAAAACTCCATTCTACAATATCCGAAGTTGTCTGGCAATGGCATTGCCAGACAACTTCGGATATTGTAGAACCAACCGTTAAGACTACGAATTTTCTCAAATCATGATGTCACCGCAACTTTGTTTCTAGAGTGATCATTTTGGTCCAACGGGAAGCGTCTGTAATATTAAAGTTTTTTTTTTTTTTTTTTTTTTTATATTAAAGTTTCCTTTAATAATTTTCTTTTACGAGAAGAAAATTTAATACAGCAGGAAACACATATCAGTTATACAAAAGTCTCTTTCCCAATTTATTTTTCAGAGTAGACCAGTTTGGTGCAGCGGGAAGCATTACCGTATTAGTTGTTTTGGGTTTTTTTTTTTCGCGGATTTCTTAAAGTATTGAAGATTTTTTTTCCGCGGAATTAAATTTTAGCGATTACTTATATGCTATACTGTATATATACTATTTGCGATATTTAATATCCATGTGCTTTTATTTTCGAAAGTTGCCAACTATAGCTAAAAAGCGAAAATTAGATACCCGCGAAAAAAAAACTTATACGGTATATCTATACTTAAAAATGTTGTGGTTAGGGCGCCTCTGATTAGTCTTGGGTGGATTTTTTTTAAAATGTTCATTTCTAACAACACGTGATGGTTAATAGCGCTGCTGTGAGTTTTTGTTCCAACAGGATGGCCCGCTCTGGTATCAGCACTTTCGGCTAGAGCGCTTCTGATGAATATTGTATAGACAAAACGCAGGCCTTGAGCGTAGCAATATTTATTGCCTGGAACTTACAACACGTGATGGTTAAGGGACGGACCATTTAACTTGAAGGGGGGGGCCTTGATTTTTTTGTTTTGATCAGAAAAAAATTTTGCAGAGCGCGGACAGAATATTTATTTTTCGAAGGCGTCGTGACAGAATATTTTTTTTCATCATCAGCATTATTTTTTATAGCAGAAATCCTTCTTCAGAATATTTTTTTTCCTACCTTCAGCTGCCAAAATATTTTTTTCATCAAAAATAATTTTCAGAATATTTTTTAGGAAAAAACCAAGTTAAATGGACGGTCCCTAAGGTGGGACGTTACGTAAAAAAGACGTTACCGATAAAATTTTCCTCTGTACAGTGAAAAAATTCGTCTGAACGCCGTGAAAAGCAACGTCAATTTTAGTTAGATTCTATTGCATTTTTCAAGTAAAGGAAATGTTCACGAGTCCGTACCTTAAAAACGAAGTCCATGACATATCCTTTATTTTACATCATTGCATCGCAAATTTTCCAAGGAATAAAAAATTAGTTTTTGGTTTTTGGATATCGTAAGTTTATTTTTATGTAGAAAAAGTAAATTTAAATGGTGTTATTTAACTCTTTTCCTCCTATATGTCTTTGTTAATTTCCCGCCAAAACTGCAGTTTTCAAGTGCATAATGCCATTTATTTAAAAAACAAGATGCATATCACTAAGAACTATGTGTCCACCAATTTTCATTAAAATCTGGATATATACCATTTGGTATCGTCCCACCTGCTGTTGGTGGAGTTCAATTCTCCGAGGTTAGCCCACGTCGCAAATGGCTTAATAGACTGCACGCTCTCTTGTCGTGCGGGAAGCATCTGACTGTACAAAAGTTTCCTTTAATTTACTTTTCAGAGTAAAGCATTCTGGTCCATCGGGAAGAATAGACCTGTAGTGCAAAAGTTAGATTTAATTTACTTTTCAAAGTAGACCTGTCCGACTGGAAGCATCTATCTGCAGTTCTAAAGCTTCCTTTAATTCACTTATAGAGTAGACCCATTTAGTCCAGCGGCAAGCATAGATCATAGATCAATAGTACTTAAAAAGTTTCATATATTTACCTTTTAGAGTAGAACAGTTTGGTCCAGCGGGAAGCGTCTGTAGTACAGCAGACGACATGTCAAAACTCTTACGATACTTAACATCACATGACTATCAAAGTGACTTGAATATCCAAGATGACGTTTTCAAAAACCTTTTTCAAAGAAAAAGCATGCTTCCGGAGAAATCCGCAGAAAGTTCTAGCCTTAGATCCCCACCGTTCCCAGTGTCTTTCGATGTCTATGGATATGGTATGGGCTGGTTTTTGGCAAGATATAGAGGTAACGAATATTTCGTTCTTGGTTAAGTTCACAAAGCCTACGTCGATTTTCCAAAACGGAAAAGACTTAATATATTGCTTTAAATTATTTGCCTATATGAAGAATATGTCATAAGATCAATTCTAGTAATTCAGAATTACAAACACCAAAAAACGCGGGTACAAACGGTTAATTCGGATGTGCTATATATCGATATTTCAAGGAGTAACCTCTCATCAGTAGCATTTGTTCATCAAAACATTGGAAGGTCAAATTCCAAAACTGTTGAAAACGAAAAGTACTCAAAACCAAAACGTTCGAACAAGGAAGCCAAATCCAACACCAAAGATATATATCGACCATGTGTATTACAAGGAAAGAAACCTGGGTGCCGTTTCATAAAGCGATCGCTATTTAATGTGCTCGTTATCCCATGCATATTGAATGGGCTTACGTATACTTTAGGCTAACAATAATTGCTTTATGAAACGTCACCCAGGCGTTTTAAACAATTTTAATCCACTCATAATCCACTTGTGTTATGATCAGCTAAGTCTCTCCAAGAATCGACCTAGATCAAAAATATTTGATTTAGAATTAGCATTCTTTCGTTAGTTTCATTTGACACAATTTAAAGATAAAATCATTTTTTATAAGCAAGAAAGTTTAACACATTTTGAGTTAAACAGTTTTGCTAAGGAATTTTCGTTTTACACAGGTCTTGATCTCTACTATCATACTGGTGGACTGTACGGATACACAAGTCTCCTGGCATTTGTACCCAGCAAGAATTTCAGCATGTTTGTTAACTCTAATGGAGATACACGTGTATCAACAACGATGATGCCAATATTGTTTTACGTTTATGATACGCTATTTGAAAACGAGGCGTGGCTGAACGAATCGACAGTCTGTACTTACCCGTCACCATGGAAGCACGAACCGAGCAGCGAGGAATCGAATCAAACTCTCTCTCAAAACGATATCGAAAACAAAGAGAGATTTGTTGGTGTTTTCACAGATCCGCTCAGAGGAAATTTGTCTGTATTTCTTGTAAATGACACCTTGAATTTTAGTTACGGGCGACTTTTCAAAGGGACTCTGTCATTTTATAAGGAATTTGTATTCAATATGACTTTTATCGAGCCAATGTCCGAAATTTTCCCTCATAGTCAATTTATTACAACTTATGACCGTGAAAGTGTACGTGATGACAAGTTTACGCGTGCGAAGATAAACGGAGATCCCTATTTTGAAAGAACCGCGAATAACCAGATAAATAGCGCAAATATGTCACATCTGGAATCCTATATTCTTGTAATTTTGGTAGCATTTATAAAAACTGTATTGTTCTAAAATAAAAAAAAAAGAACGTCTTTGACTAAGCATGACGTTATGCAATATTTAAAATGGAAACTCAAGCCAAGGGTTACGATCCACTATTTCTTGTTTAACGTGAAGATGAGAAATAGCGGATGGTAAGCAATGCTGCTTTGCGTAATATTGAAAAATGTAAAGACATTCAACACAAATCATATATTGTAGACACGTTATTTTATAACACACAGACACGCTTTTTCATAACAACAAAACATATATTATAGACAATTATTACACTCAAAACATATATTGTAGACACTTTATTTTATAACACTCAAAACATATATTGTAGACACGTTATTTTATTACACTTAAAACATTTATTGTAGACACGTTATTTTATTACACACAAAACAATTATTGAAGACACGTTACTTTATTACCTTCTTTTCAGTAATTGTTTATTAACATACTTTTTTACATAGAACAACATTGCGTATCGGTATATGAGCCTGAAACAGAAAGCTAAGAAAGAATGTTTAGGAGTGACTTGAAAACAACACACGCACATAAACTGAAAAATGTGTTAACATAAAAAAAACAAGCAAAGAAACAATCAATATTACAGACATTTTTCACACATTGATATACAAATATAAGATAAAGAAGTCTTCTGGTTTTTGTGAACTGAAACACTTTGGCCATTTTAGTTGCACGTTTAAGAACAATAATAAAATTAGGTACATATACTATTTTGCAAGGAGTTAATTCTAAACTACTGCTAATTAAAAAACAAACAAACTAACTGACAAAAACAACTATTTGTAAATTATTTCTTACTGATTATACTGCACATATTGCAGAAACATTAACAGTTTTACAACCACAACAGATACTTAAATTTACATGCCGTGTGCAAACAGTGTTGACAAAAAGGTGACACTTCTTCGAAACACGTTTTTATGTGATGAATACTGGTAAATGTTGTAAATTTCATATTGCAAATAAAAATTATAACATTAAACGCTTAAAATATTTTGCAACGTCTGACTCTTGTTATACTGTTAGAGAATATATGTTTGTGGGTACTTAATTTCGTACTAAAACGGAATGGTATACTAATTAATGAATTTAGAATTCGATGGTCTAATTACGGTATTCGTTTGATTTCTTTAACTCGTTGATCAACTCCCTCACCAAAAGCTCCAAAATGTGTTCCCAACAAAATATTGCTCTTACAGTTTAATAGATAAGAAATCATACAAAAAGTGCTAAAAATACTAGAATAAACTATATCTGTGAATGTCTAAAGAAGTTTTGTTGAAACGCTTCCATGAAACGTTTTCTGAGTTCCATTCAGGCGAAACAAAATGTCTTGAAGTTTTTGTCTTCTCTTCGTGTGTTTTAGAACGATGAGGGCTGGCTTTCTGGAAGAATGACTCCGTGTGAACAATTGGTTCTGTTATGGTGTTTCTCTTGGGTGGAGTAGATGCCCGACAATTAAATGAATATGATGGCATTGGAGCTACAGTCCTGAAATGTAATATACATTGTACAATCGATTCGAAAAAGTACGGATCCGAAGCTTATTAGGGACACGCATAAAAAAAAAATTTCTCGCCGCGGCGAGTTACTATCTCGCCTCGGCGACTTATTATCTCGCCCCGGCGAGTTACTATCTCGCCTCGGCGACTTATTATTTCGCCTCGGCGATTTACTATCTCGCCTCGGCGACTTCTTATCTCGCCCCGGCAAGTTACTATCTCGCCCCGGCGACTTACTATCTCGCCCCGGCTACTTACTTTCTCGCCTCGGCGACTTACTATCTCGCCTCGGCGACCCGGCGACTTACTATCTCGCCCCGGCGAGTTACTATCTCGCCTCGGCGACCTATTATCTCGTCGCCGAGGCGAGATAGTAAGTCGCCGGGGCGAGATAGTAAGTCGCCGGGGCGAGATAGTAAGTCGCCGGTGCGAGATAGTAACTCGCCGGGGCGAGATAGTAACTCGCCGCGGCGAGAATTTTTTTTATGCGTGTCCCTAATAAGCTTCCGTAAAAAAGAGACTTTGCACTACAAAACTCATCTATACTTTGGTTGTCATTACAATGTTACCAACAGTTAAGTAGTTCTTTTCATAACAAAAAAATAAAACACGGATGTTCACATTCATGCCATTAGTGGTATATTTGTCTGTGTAAATAAGAAGACCTACATTTGATTTTACTTAAATGGCTTTTTGGTTTGTTTTTTGTATTTGTTTGTTACAAATTATTTGATCACTTATACAGAATAAAGCATTATTCTACAATAGTTTCTTTGTCATCCTCCTAACCTTTTTGAAACTTCAGCACTCCATTGGCGAGCAAAACACTTCTTTCTCTCTGCTATCTTTCTTTTATCTTCTTCAGACAACCAATAATAAGGTTCTGCACTTTTACATTTTCTGACATTAACCTGTCTACGCAGACAACAGATGGGTAACTGACGGACGGACAGTCTCTTTCCTATCTCTTCATTTTTGAATGAGCTAGCCCATGCCTGTCTAATTTCTGTGGTTGCTATTAAGAAATTAATTAAGATGTACAATCTGTTGTAAAACATTCTAGTGCTGTTTACTGAACACCACTTCCCTAAGTGCATGTTTCAGAGAAAACGAAGCAGTTTTGTCCAGAACCAATTTTCTTACAGCCATAAAAGAAATGGTTTGGCATTTTTTTCAAAAAAGTTCAAGATGACCGAACTACTGGCCTCAACCAGTATAACTGCATTTTATAATTAAACCGGCTCTATTGAAAACAAAACTTTAACTATTAAAATATGAGTTTAAAAGTATTCATCAACATAAAATTAGCCCAATTGGCTGATTTGCCTTTTTTGTCGAATATTCATTCTCTCTTTTGAAACTTGTTTTACCTTTTAATTTGCTGCTAAAAAGAGATAACTTAAAAAAGCATATCCTCCGATTTATTGATAAAAGTATAAGTTTGATTGAATCTCAACTTTTTTCTAAATTCTTGTAAATGAAGTTAACTTTTAATGTATAATTCCGTTTAATTCCAAGTTATACCTACTAAAAAGTCTGATTCTTTTGAGGGGCAGTGGTTCTGTTTTCATTCCTTGTGGAATAGTCACTCCAAACGGAGTTGAACCCCTGCTACTGCCCATTCCTATGATAAAGATAAACGTCATTTGTATAAGTCATTTTGCAATTATGATTGGTGGACGAGTGGTCTAAGGCACTGGTTTAGATATCACACTATACTGGTCACTAGCCGATCATATGGAACGCCAAAGCTGCCTTATGTTGACTTAGTATTTTTTCACTTTGTTGTGTTTTTTTTTACTTTGTTGTGGTATTTTTCACTTTGTTGAGGTATTTTTTTTTCACTTTGTTGTGGTATTTTTAACTTTGTTGTTGTATTTTTTAACTTTGTTGTTGTATTTTTTTACTTTGTTGTGGTATTTTTAAACTTTGTTGTGGTATTTTTTTCACTTTGTTTTGGTATTTTTAACTTTGTTGTTGTATTTTTTAACTTTGTAGTGGTACTTTTTCACTTTGTTGTGGTATTTTTTAAACTTTGTTGTGGTATTTTTTTTACTTTGTTGTGGTATTTTTAAACATTGCTGTGGTACTTATTAACTTAGTGTTGGTATTTTATAACTTTGTTGTGATACTTATTAACTTTGTAGAGACTTATTATATGTGCCTGTCCTAAGCCAGGAAACTTTGACAAAGCTTTCGTTTGTACTTGTCTTATTTATGTTTTCTGTTCTTTGTTTAAGAAGGGGTCTATCTGTGACTATGTCAGGACTGGTTTTGAATTATATGCATTTAAATTAGACCATGGGCCAATTGCAGACCTGCAAGCAGCGCCTACTGGCCTCGTTGAAGGCTGCTGGTGGTTGTCCATTGGGGTTTTCTGAATTGCCGCTTGATTGTGGGCTATGTCGGGTACACTTATTCCACATCTCATTATTTTCTATTTTCTATGATGCCTTCAAAATATTTATGGCAAAAATAAAAAAAAACCTAGCCCACAACTCATTATTTTCTATTGTTAACACCTTATAACTTTTTTCAACCACAAAAAAAAAAAAATGGAAAAAATACCAGACCAAAGTTTTTTTTAGCATTTACATTGTAATAAATTGCCTCATCAACTCTTTGGACCAATAAAAAATAAAGCAGAAGTCTCCCTGCTTCATTTGTTTTTGATAAAAATTGCCTGAGAATAGAATGAGATGTGGAAAAAGTAAACGCGACACAGTTCACATAACCAGCGGTATTTTAGAAAAACCACAATGGAAAACCACCAGCAGCCTTCAACGAGGCCAGTATATAGGCGTTGCTCGCCGTTCTGCAATCGACCAAAGGTCTAAATTATTTGCATATAATTCAAATCGAGTCCTGGAATAGTCAAAGATAGACCACCTTAATCAAAGAACTGAAAACATTAAAAAGACAAGGACTAACAAAAGCTTTGTCAAAGATTTCTGGCTTAGGTTAGAAACATATAACATGTGGCAGGATTAAACTAGTTTTTTGGGCCTAACCTTTCCCCTTTAATAATCCCAGACAAAGCACAAAAATTAACACACAATAAAAATCAATCGATCAACGTTCAATTCCACTAGAGACAAAAGACGACATAACGAACGGTAGATGAACACTCTTTAGAACACTCGCTGTTACCGACAGCTAGCTGAGAATCATTAATGGACTGATGTAGAAAAAAAGTCAAACTTTACGATTTTGAATTCGACACAACACTTCAAACAATTAATCATGTGGTGGAGTATCATCCAACAAATCCGACATATTTGATCGCAATAATTCTTAGAATGACAATTAGTTAAAAAAAAACTTGTGAAAGTTTTAAAGTTTTTTTAGTATCAGGTTATCAATATTTCTACAAAACATTAGATTCAAAGATTTAACCAAAATATGCAGTTCATATCCTTTGCGTAATAGATTTTGAAGCCATTTTTTTCATTTCCAATGGATTGTTTTAACCTTGTGTGCTTTATGAACAACATTACCTTAAAATTCAGGATGTGATATTCCTTTCACTATCAGAAATCGACGTTAAGAAGAGACAAGTGAGAAGTGAGCAGTTAAAAATTTATTTTATATGGCCTTACATAACAACAGACCGAAACAACATGGTTACTCACCATATTGGAGATTGCTTTATCACTTGTGAACTAAATGCTTTATGTTACTATCTATTTATCATCAAAATTATTGTTTCACCCAACATTAGAATATGAAAAATTGACACTAGATGTTATTCAAATATGCATTTATCAATATTAATTGTTGTTCGTGTTTTATTAAAAGGTATTGCTTTAGATATTAAAATTGTTGTTACTGAAATTAAAAAACAAGTCGTGGTGATAAATAAAAAGGCACAAACAAAGATTGATTCAAATAACTTACATTTTCCATAGTATTGTGATATAAAATCCATTAAAAATTAAACATTACTGGTATCTAAACTAAAGCAATGCTATAAGCATCATTATAGGCTTAGGAATTTTAAAATTGATAGGGATCTCATATCTTTGTTGTTATTTGTATGCAAATATGAATTTATAAGGACCCCCATTACATTTATTGTTTTGGATTACTTGTATAAAATTGGCAGATACTATCATAGACGATTTAAACTACTTTGGCATTTGTAGATTTTATCAAAGCATGTCATATATTTTGTTTTATTTTTACATAATTAACAAAAATATCCAACGGGACGGACATTCGGTCGGAAGTCCGAAAAGGAGAAGCTAAAAAATAAAATTTGAGATTTCATGTTAGCTTTCTATTTTTGCAATGAAAAAGCATTTTCTACAAGTCACACATTAACAACTGCCTCTTACCTATTCACGTAAACTTGCTCCATTTATAAATATTTTGTTAGAAACGACCCCCAAACTTTCACATGCCACGTATTATTGATAGAGAGCAGGTTAGTCCCTGCTACTTATTGAAACTCCATGCAATTAGCTACATCAAATAAAACGTCACTTTTTGCGAAAAGAGAACTTTTGAAACAATGAACGTTTTAATATTTTATAGTAACCATGAAAGTTTATCTTTGATCAGATAAAATATAATTTTTAAATTGATCCGCGACTCGTGCGGACGGACACGGCAAACCTATGCCATGTCGATAGGGGACTAAAAGATATGCTTATAGATTATATAAAAGGCTATGAGACATTTTTTCGTAATAGTTAACATATGATTTACTAAAATAAGAAAAATATGCAACTGTACAAAAAGTGAAGACTCATAATAACCCATTTGTTTTTTTTTTTTTTCGTTTTATTCTTCTTCAAATTTGAAATTGATATGATTTATGAATATAATTATGCAATTAACAATAAACTTACCAACAGTATTTAGAATAGACACCAAAGAAACTACGACATGTTGAAAAAAAACTTCTTTGTTAATGAAATCCCAACTTAAAGAGATTTCTCTCAATCTGTCTTTAAGTACAAAGTTCTGATAAACTTTGTTCTAAATGACAAACATTCGTCATGTATATATAAAATTTCATTACACAAAAGCAAAGTTTATAATGATTTCCGATAAGGCATTGAAGTACAAATGTCCAATTTAAAAACACTACTTTTTCAATTTGAATATATATTTGATCGATTTATTTTTCACGGTTTAAAGTATATAATTAAAATTTATTGTCTAGTTGAAGTTTTGAATTACGCTTATTTTTGTTTGAATGACTATTGAGCATGAAATTATTCCCATAAAATGTTTGCATTCATTTGGGAGAGTATATTCATAAAGCTATTCAGCCATAAAACAATCTCATGTCATACTGCTTTGTTAATATAATATCTTACAATAAAAAGAATGAAGAATAAATATTGTATTATAATAATTTAGAATATTACATGTTTCAAAATACTCAATTAAAAGTTCTGATTGAAAGTAAGATTGTTGCTCAAGCTCATAATTATGCATTGTTTTGTACCAAAATTTGTTTTAGTTGTAGTTATGATTTGGTCTTAACATTAAGAGCTCGAGAAACCAGACCTGTCCATGAGCCAAAAATTATTTTTTGGAAATGGCTGTATGAAAGTCATGAAAATTTACTAATCTGTGATTTAATGACACCGACTATTCAAAAGAATTTATTAAGTTTAAAAAAAACATCATCACTCCATTTCACCCCAACACACCGCCTTGCAGAAATACCAAGAATGACACTGACTATTCAAAAGAATTTATTAAGTTTAAAAAAAACATCATCACTCCATTTCACCCCAACACACCGCCTTGCAGAAATACCAAGAAGTCATCTTGTCATCCAGAAGTATCGGAAAGTCCATAATCTTAAATGACTGAAAACAAACTGAGCAAGGGAAACAAAGGGAACAACCCACTGCTACCAGAACCCTACCCTCAACCAGTTGTCATATCAGACAACAATGGAAACACATTAGAAAAAACACATGTAGCCCACCCAATTGAAAGACAACTTGTCTGTTGGACAAAAGAGAACAAAACTTGAAAATTTAAAGAGAGTGTCCCTTGGCTAGAAAAAAAAATATTTTAAGAAACATCATTAGATACGGAGAGAAAAAGTCCGGCACATGTAACTGACAACAAAAATCCTTCATCGCCCTTACATCGGAAGAAGGAGACACAGAACACAATATCGCTGAGAAATACATTTTTTATAGAACAGATACCCAGGGTCAAAAGTAACATTTCTTGAAACACCAGTATACTCTACTAAAGGCTGAAACAAATACAAAAACCATAAGGACCCTTCTGAATTTGAAGAGCAAGATAAAAAAAAATACAAAAGAACAGATATATGCAATAAGCAACAAAGTAAGAGAATTAAACAACAGTCTAGGAACACACTCACCAAGATGTACGCCAGATCTGAGCAAAACTAAAACATAACGTAGTGGCAAAAAGTGTCAACGTCAGGAGATCCTTCATGTTTAACTTTTACAAAGACGGAATAAATCCCGACAACCAGGTCACGAAAGATATCTGAACAGTCTAGAACTAGTCAATCGAAAGGAAAATAATCCAATCAGCGTTGGTTTCTCCAAGCTTTACTGAAACTTTACACCAAGACAACAACCAAGATCACCAGTAATACATTATAAGCACTAGGCAATATAGATTACGACAAACATAACAAATTCAGTTTGCTTTGGTTTTTTTACACTGTTCTGAATTGTTATGTTTACTCTTACTTTCTTACTGCGCTTCCAAATCCTTCTTATCAACAAAAACATACTAGACATGAAACCATGGAAACATTAACAACTCACACACAGTATAAAGATACCAAGAATGATCTCACCAGGAAAGAGACCACTAAGACTAGCAATAGCTTCAAAATCCAGCAAAAACATACTAATTTTAACCTTAATATAATCATGAGACATATAACTCAACCCAAGACAAAAAAAAACAACCAAGCATATACTAATATCCATATGTATTCTGTGAACTACAGAACTACAGTTTAATCCAGCAAAGCACTTCACACGCAGTGAAATTTTGCTGTTGTACATTTATCAAAACATTTCAATATGTGGATCGTGTCTTTCTGGCACATATTCCATATTCTTTAGTTTTTAATACAAGTAACATGGAACTATCAAGGAGCATGTTGCGATGCATGTAACATATGTCATCACAAATCTTGTATTGAGCTATGTACACAGGACTTTGAACTCCAAATACAAATGACAAAAACGGATATTAAACGGTTAATTTGGTTGTGCTGTATATCTATATTTCAAGGAGTAACAAGCAGCATTTGAACAAAAAGAATGGAAGATCAAATCCCAAAAGTATTGAATGAAAAGTACTCAAAACCAAAAAGTTCAAACAGGGAAGCTACATTCAGCACTGAGGATATCGACCATGTTCAGTACAAGGAAAGGAAGTGGGTGTTTTAATGAAATTTCAATGACAAAATTATCAGATATTTATTATTCTTGTGACATGTCAGACAAGTCTGTCCACCAGGCTTGTGATTACCCCGGTGACCTCTGATCCACCAGCAGCGGTAATCGACCCAGTGATTTCAAAATACAAATACCAAAAAAAACGGGTATTACACAGTTATGGAATAAAAAGATATATCCACACATTGCTTACTTACGTCTTAACAACTAGAACGATGAGAAAAATAGTAAAAGACCAACACTCTCAAGAAAAACCAATCGACTAGGGCGTCACCACGGCACAGTACTAGATCCATCATTATCTTGTTCCATATTAGTATCTCTGACAGCGGCAAATCAGCACTAAGACTTAATGCAGATGATTACCTGCTCTATTGAACAATCAAAAAGGAAGAAGACCACGACATAATCCAAAACGAACTTAAAGAGCTAAAAAGATGGGCAGACATATGGTGTATGAGATTCAATGCAAAAAAGCTACATTTTGTCAATAAACAACAAAATACCAAAATTCTATATACTCAAAGACCACATATTACAAGAAGTACCGGATAATCCATACTTAGGCCTTCAGAAATCAAATGACCTAAAATGGAACATACACGTCAACAACACATGCAAGTTAGCAAATGCAACGTCTGATCCTGATGTACAAGGTGGTTGGGGGTTGGTACCGGCATTGCCAACATCGCATTTTGTGAACTTTGCCAGACCAAAGAGACATATCAAGGCCAAGAAATCAGGACCACATCCAACTAACAGACAAAATAGTGCATGCCAGTACCGCAGAGGCATTAAAGACCGCCCTAGGGAACCGTCCATCGCCAGTAATACAACCGGCGCCCCATCTCTCCCGTTGCAAAAAAACAGTATTTTATATTACAACGTTACCAAAACAGAAATATAGATCACCGCACTAGCACAGATGGAAAACAGCAACCAACATGATTTCAAGACAATCTGTTTACAGGGGATAGTGCTAATTGTTTCTTTGTTGTATTTGATGATGATTTTCTAAATCCTGTAATTGCTTCCCGATTGCATCTGTACTGAAAAGGCAGAAGTTCTGAATTTTCTATCCTCTGTTCAAATGTTTCTATTGTATTATTATTTTGAATATTGTGTGTATGTGTTAACCGAGTTTTGTCACAGTCTTCTTTATTTGAAAAGCGTTACTGAAATTATCAAGTGGCTCCCAGGAGCCTGAATCGCTCACCTGAACTACACAGACACATTTATTTTGTAGATATTATTGTGCATAACCATATGCGATTAAATTTCTGAAATATCTTGGTTAGTTTTCAAGATATTGGGCTTGATAAGTGCAAAATTTGGCAAAAATTAGGAAAAAGGGCAATAACTCCCACATCAGCAGTCAGATCTTTTCCAAAATTTCAGCACAGGTAGATCTTAATATGCTGATCTTTTTTATTCTTGCACAATTTTGATATCTGAAACCATTTTTGAGTTATTAGCAAAAAATGCAATTTACCCCTATGTTCTATTTTTAGCCATGTTTTTTCAAGAATCAAAAATCTGAACAATAGAGTTGTAGCATATAAGCTATTAAACAAGTGTGCCAAGTTAAAATGCAGTTGGTCTTATGGTGTCAGACAAGTTAATCTTTGAAATTCAGGGAAAAAGTAATGAAAAATGGTAAATTTTGTTGTTTTAAGGACAATAACTCCTAAAAGAAATGATCCTTCAGCTTTGATCTAAATACATGAAATGTAGATCTTGATGTTCTTAATCATATGCAATTCAAATTCTTGAAATATCTTGTATAGTTTTCAAGATATATGGCTAAACAAGTGAAAAATTTTGAAAAAATCCAGAAAAAGGGCAATAACTCCTACACCAGTTGTTGGATCTTCTTGAAACTTTCATAGCAGGTAGATCTTGAGATACTGATCACTTTTGTTTTCCATCAGAATTTTTATATCTGTAACCATTTTTGAGTTATTAGCAAAAAACTGCAATTTACACCTATGTTCTATTTTTAGCCATGGCGGCCATATTTTTTGACGAATCAAAAAACTGAACGATAGAATTGTAGCATATATGCTATTAAACAACTGTGCCAAGTTTGGTTGAAGTTGGATATATGGTGTCAGACAAGTTAATCTTTGAAATTCAGGGGAAAAGTAATGAAAAATGGTAAATTTTGACGCTTTAACCCGTAACTCCTAAAAGAAATGGTTCTACAGCTTTGACCTAATTACATGAAATGTAGATCTTGACGTGCTCAATCATCTGCATTTTGAATTTTTAAAATATCTTGTATAGTTTTCAAGATATAGGGCTAAATAAGTGCAAAATTTTGAAAAAATCCAGAAAAAGGGCAATAACTCCTACATCGGTTGTTGGATCTTCTTGAAAATTTCTAGGCAGGTAGATCTTGAGGTGCTGATCACTTTTACGTATGCCAGAATTTTGATATCTGTTACTGTTTTTGAGTTATTTGCAAAAAACTGTAATTTGACCCCCATGTTCTATTTTTAGCCATGGCGGCCATGTTTTTACCCGAATCAAAATTCTGAACGATAGTTTTTCATCCCCAATAATGCTTAAATAACACAGAGTAAAATCATATGGACATGCCTTGAATTTAGACTGCAATTACTCTGGTGATTAAAATAGACCATTTCGAGTTTTACTATTTGGTAACTCCCTGTTCTACTCATTGAACAAATCAATCTAATCAAAATTACATCTCTCACTCCGCTACCCCCTTTTTTCTATGTCGCAACAACACGCAGCGACATAGAAAAAAGGGGGAGCGGAGTGAGAGATGTAATTATAATAAGATTGTGAACAAATATATTTCATTCAGATATTGGGAGTCGTCAATATCGTGTAAAATTAAGTTAAAAGTTCATGTACATAAAATGATAAAATATGCATGGTAGCAGAATGGTATGTGTGGACACATACATGTTATGAATATATATACACATATGTACAAATTGTGCGTGAGGGACGGACCATTTAACTTGCAGGGGAGCCTTTGTTTTTTGTTTTTTTTTACCAGAAAATATTTATTTCTTGAATGTGTCGCGACAGAATTTTTATTTTTTTATGGTGTCGCGACAGAATATTTTTTTTATAATTAGCATTATTTTATATAGCAGAAATCCTTCTTTTGTAATATTTTTTCCCTAACCCTCTGCTGCCGAAATATTTTTTTCTTAAAAAATCACTTTCAAAATATATTTTTTAAAATCATTCTCAAAATATTTTTAATGAAACAACCAAGGCCCCCTTCAATTTAGATATTCGGTCCCTATAAGTTGTAGATTTATGTCACGAAATGTCCATAGAGATTAATGCACTCGTGAAAACTTCCCATTTTTTACCAAACAATGTGCACCTTTTAATAAGAATTTAGTCTTTTAAAATATACCAAAGAGCAGTCACTAGGCTTTAAACTTTGCTGTAAGTTCAAAATGCCATTTTTAAGTTTTATATTCATTGGTCGCCAATGCAACTTTATTTTTTCAGCTACTTTCACAACTTTGGCAATTTACCAGTTCATCGCAGTGCAAGTGCACCTGCAATTTGTCGATTGACTCTTGGTCATCATGCCATGGATAGAGATTTAAAATTTGGAAAAAGGCCGAGTGTACCATGACTGTAAAAAAAACGCAATAAAATAATAAACTGCACTATAATAACTAGACTTGAAGTATAGTGAGAGTTTAAATTTGAATTTAAGATGCTAAATTTTTGAAACCATTAGTCAGGTGTGTTCTTCAAAAGAAGCTAATTACAATGTTTTTTTTTGTTTTTTTGTTTTTTTTTTTGGTAAATGCATACTAGTATTGGTAATTTCAAACAGAAAACCAAATAAATTAATTTTGAAAAAAACCATTATTGAAAGTAGAGCAAATTTCATGCAGAATAATATCAAACGAATATCGAATGAATGTCAAATGATGCAGACTCTTGATAAGTAAATTCATATTTCTAAATCTAAATATTTATACTTTTAATGACTTGTAATAAGCAGAGAGAATACACATGCACAGGAAGAAGAGCATTTGTACGTCCACTTGTATATACATATACCCGCTGTTTCATTTAACGTATAATCAAATTAGTGGGACGGATAAGCATCTTGCCTTCTAGATAGACATGCTTTGATATCTGTGAATTATACGTGCTATAAAAAATGAGGACAAAACTACATGCTTTGATAATTTCTATCATTTCTTGCGTGGTTTGTCGTGCCGACGTGTTTTTAAAATCTGAAGAGGAATCTCTAGATCAATATATTGATGCTTATCTAGGATGCAGAGATGTTCCGGGTAAGTCAATCATCTAGATTTTTAATGTGGAGTTTTGATAAATTTGAAAAAAAAGTTGAAAAAATTCAGGATACCCATTTATGGTGAGTTTATAATGTTATTTATTCCTTGTTTGTTTTATGGCGAATTATTATATATTTGAACTAAAGTTAAAAATGCTTGTAAATGTATGCCTGGTTTTGGTTCTATGTTTTGTAAATGTATGCCTGGTTTTGGAGCTATTGTTTGTCAATGTATGCCTGGTTTTGGTTCTATGTTTTGTAAATGTATGCCTGGTTTTGGAGCTATTGTTTGTCACTGTATGCCTGGTTTTGGTTCTATGTTTTGTAAATGTATGTCTGGTTTTAGTGAGTTTTATAAAGGTATGGCTTTCTGGTTTTGGTTCTATGTTTTGTCAATGTATGCCTGGTTTTTGGTGTGTTTTGTAAAGGTATGCCTGTTTGACTTTGGTACAATGTTTTCCTATAAATTTATGCCTGGTTTTGATGCTATTGCTTGTTAATGCAATGTTAATGTTTGGTCTTGTTATGTTCTTTATTATGTACAATGTAAATTTATTTCATTTCATATTAAATTGATCAATTTTCTGTTACTTTTAGAAAAATTCAAAATTATGTCAGAGGAAATGATTCCTGATTGTTTTGTTTCAGTGTTTGTTTTACTGAGATGATTACCTGTATATTCATATTATGTTTCACAACCGTGTTGTGTTTTGTGTTTTATCGAACCCCAAGGGAGCAACCATTTGATTTTTATAGGGGACTCAGCCTATGGAGATTTTCTTGGTCCTGCTTTTTTATTTTTGGAAAATGTAAGGCATTGATTGTTTTTTTTTAAAGCTAGTACTAATTTTTCAGCCAAAAACACCATCTTTTTTTTTAATTCAAAGCACTGTCCTGGCCTTTTATTTCTGGATTTTTGCTGTCCTGCCTTTTTATTCAAATTTCACCGTAGCCCCCCCCCCTAGAAATCAAAACATGTGTCGCTCCCTAAGATCGCAACAGAAGAGGGTGGTTAATTGGTGCTAAGTAACCTGGTTGAACCCACAATTTCTTTTGAAATGTCTGTATTAAGTCAGGATTATTGCGATCGTCTAATCTCCGGTATGTTTGACTGTTTTGTCTTCCATCTCGGATATTTGAGACTGGTCCTCCAAGTTTGATAGATTTGGCATAACCTTTATTATAAAAAAAATCGTTTAATTTGTTTATTTAGATTGATAAAATAATTATAATTGTCAATCCGTTTAGCACCAATATTTTTTTTCCATATCAAATTTTTCATCTAGAAATTCATGAATATCTTACAGTAAATCCACATTGATCTTAGAGTAGCTGATGAACATCACTTGTAATAACAAATAGTTGTTAATGTAAGAATCTTTCTCTTGGCTAAATATACTAGTGATAGCATCAAACTTGGGAAGGAAATGGTAGAAATCTGCATTAATTATCTATCGGTTATGTCTTGTCATCAGTTTCCAAACTAATTGAACGAGAAAAATAATCATTAAAACGATTTCTTAGATTGAATCAGGACAGCAGATACTTCTGCATATTTTCTTTTCACATCATTTGAATAGAAAGATTGCCGTATTAAAGTCTTGTTTAAATACCGTTTAATTTTGTATACATAACGCACAAGCTTTTCTGCTGCTTGACTTATGGTGTAACTGGATTCGTTCATAAATATGACAGCTGTTTAACGGAAATAAGATGATTTATATGAAGAAGAAGGGTATCATACCGGTACTGTTTTACCTGTAATTCCGTGGTTCCGTAGTTCCGCCACACTTAGTTATATTTCAACACAAGCCATAGTTATGAAAACGGGGGTATCACTAGTGAGCATTTGCTTACAGATTTCAGTCTATGGAATTATACAGAAAAACCTCTTCAATCTGAAGAGGGGCCTTATCTCCATCTAATCAGTGAAAATGTTTACTTATAACCACTACCCTGTCATTTCTATTAGTCTCCTGCTGGTTTCTGTCATATTACAACATCTGGTCATAAGGTTAGTTTGTGCATTGAAGTAATATAGGAGTCTACATCCATGGCTGTAAGAAAAGTCAAGTCCCCCCTTTTTGTATCAATTCAAATACAAAGAGTTTTTGAAATACATGTATTGTATTATCAGTTCGAACAAATGCCAGTACATGGGTTTTACATTAAACAACTACTACAATATTAAAATTGAATAAATAAACAATTAAATCAAATAACTTAAAACAAAAATTTTAAATGATTGTTTTGGGAGAAATATGAAATGGACCTGACCTTCATTCAGAAAATCACCAATTTAAATAAATTTTCAGTACTTTTAAGATTAATTTTGGACTAGAAAAAAGTATCTCCCCATACAAGAAACAACTAAAATCATTAGAATCATGACTTCATTATGATGCTTCAATATTAAATTTTTAAATGTATGGACGCGTTTTCTTTTTAGGCAGCGTTAACACTATATTCTGGCCAGAAATGGACACTTTTGCACAACCGTCATATTTTTAGGCTAAATTAGGGTCAACTTATACTACCGGACAGTATACATGTAGTTGTATTCAAGATATCACTGGGGTAATGTTGGAACATGGGTCTGGACACAGTACCTGGCTGAAACATGTTGTAAGAGAGGGTCCTAATAAATTCAATTAAAGGATCCAAGATTTTAAAGCTTTAGAATGAATGTTAAATGCACAGAAAAAAATATATATAACTTGACAAAAGAACCAAAAGTAATAAAAGTTAAGATTTATTAATTTCCCAAGTGGCTTATTAATGTACACAAACAAACAAAAAATAAATAGTTAGTACATGTGTACTTTGTACAAACATTCAACACTTAAGTGTATAGAATTCACTGACAAAACTAAAATAGTTTGTATCATGTGAAACATATCACGAAATATAATATATCTGGTGTATAGAACCATTTGATAACCCACCGAGAAGCTAACAGATTTATCAGCAGCAAGGTAATTGACCAAAAGATAAGAGATCTGACTTTCAACTGTATAATTCCATAGACTGATTTCTTGTTTCTGTACAGTAATTGATGTAGCAAACTCGAATTTAATATCCAACAAAGAGCGTTTTTGGTATGTTTAACCTGGGGAAATAGGTGAAATGAGACATAAGGGGTGGCCATTTGATTCTGAGGAGGGCTGACAGTTTTGGTCGAGTCAGATTATTATTATTATTTTTTTTTTTTAATTTTGCGGGTCAGAAAATCGAGAATTTTTATTTTTTTCATACAATACTAAAGAATCTTGGGACAGGTTATTTATTTTTCAGCACTTTCTTGGAGGTAAAGGCCGGGTTATTTATTTCCAACTTTTTTACAGGCCAGATTATGTTTTTACCAAACTGTCAGCCCCCCTCCCCTCAAAATCAAATTGTAATCCCCTAAGTTAATATTAAGTCATTACTCTTAATGCTTTTATGCTAAACGCATTATTAAAGTCTCATTCTGGATATTTGTCATGAAATTGTTCCAAATAAATGCCAAACACTTATTTTCAGCTATTAACTATCAATTTTTGAAAAAATTCAATAAGATTTTAATAAGTGCAGATCCATTAAGTTTTCGAATGCAAAGTAAATTTCAAATGGCTGCACAAAAATTTGGGCTGCGATACTGTTTACAATGACAAAAAGAAGATTGACTTATCCTGGGGCAGCATTTTTATCTTGAAACATGGCATCTTTTTAGACAAACTGTCTGTCTTTTATGCCACTTGTCAAGACTATTATTTGTTCTAAAATGTGTTACATAATAATAATAAAATTACATGTGTAGTGGTTAAAGTGACTGTCTTCAAACACCTAGGTTTAAGTGGTTTGATCTTTGTCAAGGATGAAAATTTCATACCCTTTCATCTTCAAACTTGCTCTTGATACTATTTGCGAGGATGGTTTCAAGTAGAAACGCTAGTCCTTCGAAAGGTGTGGGATAAGGTTGTCCTATGCATAGGCAGAGCAATACTCCAATTTTACAGAAAAAAAAACCATGATGATATATTTCAAAATAATTATCGTTTGCATTTTAGGTAAACTAGCTGCGAAAACGTAGCTTTTGAGGTTTCTTTTTTTTTTATTTGGATTTTTTCGTGCAACCAAAGATAAAAAAGCAACCTCGAGAACTACGTTTCGCAGCTATAGCGAAGCACATTATTATTTATACGATTTCTATATTGATGGGAATTAAATATTAGCAAGTTCTGTGATACTTTATTCGCGGAAATCATAGTTCTTCCCAAGTGTTATTTCATATACACTGTATATTTGAAAACGTTTAAACGTCATAAGAATGCTTGTATTTAGGATGAATCTATTTTGAACTAAAAAAAAAACACATTATACACATACTGACATATCTTGTTATAAAGATAGCGGAAGGCATAAGGATGTGGTATGGTTGCACAGTTCCTTTGAATTGTAACTGATAAAATAAAACTCCTCTTGCTTGATAGTAATTATTTTGATTTATTGATTTTGAAAAAAAAACAACGTATACAAAGAAATGTTTGCTAGAGGAAAGATTAGATGGAAAATTATTTTGAAATTATATGGCAAATAGTTAACGCAGTCAATTGCTATATACGCAGTTCCTTTTACTTGTATGTGATAGGTATACAAGGGCGTAATTGAAATTTGCAACAATTGCATTGACAATAAAAACTACTCATAGATAGATGATTTTTACCTGAGGGAACCCCCCTAAAAAAACAACAACAAAGAACAACTCTTAACTCGGATAGATATTCCAATTTATAATTTTGCAGCTCAATACTTATTTTTTTTATGAATTTTATGGCTTTAGAAATTCTTTGAATTATTTTGCAAATTTCTTTTGTATAACTACCATATTTGAGCTTTTTTTGCCAATGTGGAATTTTCAACGGATAAATTTTCATACTAGGTGAATTTTTGCTTCATTGAACAAGTTATAGAAGATGTTGAGATGTGGAATAAGTGTACGCGACACAACCTACAATATAATGACAACTTTAAAAAAATCCACAACGGAAAACAGCCTGCATGCAGCCTTCAATGTGGCCAGTGGTCGCTTCTCGCTGTTTTACAATTGGATTGAAAATAAACTACATATGATTCAAGCCCAATCCTAAAGTGCCAATGAAAGACCCTCTTCTGGACATAAAACAAATAACATAAATTTGTCGAATACAAACATCAGCTTTGATAAAGATTCATGAGATGAGACATGCACAATTCAAATGTGTCGGGGTTAAACTAGTTTTATTGGCCCACCTTTCCCTATTGATAACCAATAACAAAGCACAAACTAACACACAGTAAAAATCAAATCGATAGAAGGTCAATTCAACAAGAAATTAGTCTCCTTTCTAAAGACATGATAGAATTGAGTTTTAACTGATCAGAGAGATCGACTTCTAATATTTCACATTCAATGGAAAGATTAAGCACGGATACTCCAATGTTCATTGATGAGTTCCTGTTCAGTTTTGGTTATCGCAACAGTTAATTTGCTGTAAATTGAGTTGCGAATAGTTTACTATTCAATTTAGAAATGTAAGTGATACTTTTTTTGGCATTTGTTACCAGTTCAATTTGTTTTTAAATATGATTTCAAAAAAGCAAAGTGTAACAAGAACGGAATTCCTGAGTCCCCCCGCCGAGCATAAAAAAATCTAAGTCGGCTCGTTAAACAGAAGGTAGGTAAGCGACAGAACTGAAAATGCATCCACTCCTACTTGAAGCTGCATACCAAATATCAAAAGCCTAAGATTAAAAAGTAGCTGAGAGATCTGATACGAAAATTTAATCCATTTTTTACCCTAAATTTTTTTTATAAGTCGGCTCGTTTAACAGAAGGTAGGTAAGCAACAGACCTGAAAATGCATCCCACCATATGAGACTGCATACCAAATATCAAAAGCCTAGGATTAATAGTAGGTCAGAAATCTGTTACGAAAAAAGTGTGACGGACGGATGGACGCACGCACGCACCCACACACGCACGCACGGACGGACGCCCAACAGTTGCGGTGGGGGACAAAAAGTAAGTGAAAGTGATAGGGGAGCGACCATTTGATTTTTATGGGGGAGGGGGGTGGGGGCTATGGTGAAATTTGAAATAAAAAGGCAGGATGTGATTGCTCCCTAAGATGGAAAATTGTGTTAAAATTTTATTGCAAATGATCTACACTATCTTCTTGATGGTTGCTTATTTTACAGGTATTGGTATTGCCGTTGTAAGAGGACAAGAAACATTTGCCAAAGGGTATGGGTTTGCCAACAAGGAGAAAAACACCCCTGCCGACAACTCTACTATATTCTGTCTTGGTTCAGTCACCAAATCTATGACTGCCATGCTTGTAGCGAGACTTATTTCGAAAAAGGAATACAAGTAATACATTGCATTTGTCAAAACATTTATCGTCATCGTTTATTTCTATTTGAGGTGTTTTTGTACTTTTTTTTCCAAAAATATAGAAATTTATAATGTCTAAAGAGTTTCACAAAAGTATGAATATCACGCTAAAAATTACCTTTAAGGGTGAAAATTTCATGGACCAATATCCGACTATCTCTTGGCACAATTTGCAGGTATGGTCTTAATCAACGATGCTTATCCTTCTAAATAGACGAAAAATGGCCGTCCCCTGTTAGGGAAAGCAATACCACACGAACTAGTTCAATGGAGCCTGTACGAAGGCCATTGTTGCAAAATGCTAACCGATCATATTATAATCAGATCTATCAATTGTTCTTCTGTCTCTGAATGGTAGATCTGAAGACATTCTCTTCTTATTTCTGTTCTGATAACCTTTTGAATTGACTAATCAGAATGCAACTTCCAAAATTTTGGAAGGATTAATCCAGAGGATTTAGAAAAAGGTCTTCAGATGGGATGTCTTCAGATCTACCATGCAGAGACAGTAGGGAACAATTAATGAATCAGACTGAATGTTAACTATACAAGCATAAGCTTAAAACAAACAAAAACCTTGAAAACTTTACCAATCTTAAATCACATCCTTATTAAATATATTGCTTCATTCATTATTGACATGTTTTCCCTATTTGTTGTGGAAATTCTTATGAAAATAATTTATTTATCATATAACCTCGGTTAAAACGTACGTAGTATTTCTGTTTCGCGTCTTTATGATATTTACAGTCATTTAAAAATTATCATGTAAAGAGTTTTTTGCTGAAATTTTACCATAGTTTTAATTTTGAAAGACTTACGTTGATGATTATTCTAAAATTTATATATTTTCTCCTTATTTTCATTACCCTCACATAACCAGGCTGAATTGGAACTCAAAGATCAAAGATATCCTTGGACCTGACTACAGATTCCACGATGACTGTATCACTGACCATGTAACGTTGATAGATATATTATCTCACAGGACGGGACTTAGATCTGTGGATTTAATGCTTCAGTCAGGTGTCCCGAAGTCGGTCACCAGGGAACATATAATGAAGTAGGTATAGAGCGAGCTTTGTTGGTTGTACTCTCATTTCAAGTCAGGACCATTGCAATCTTCAATTTCTCCGGTATGTCTTCCTTGTTTTGTCTTTCTCTTTGACCTTTGAGATTGATCATCAAAGTTCTGTAGTTTTGTTTTTAATCTTTATTTAGCAACAATGTATGTATTGTTGCATGCTCCGAATGCAAAAAAGATGGAATCAGAAACTCGAACGAAACAATACTTAAACGAAACTACTTTGAAAAAAAAACAACCGACCGATTGAGACTAAGTCAAAAATATGATAAGCACATCTCATCTGCTTTAAGCTTAAAAATTACAAATAGCTCTTTTCACATTAGTTTTAAAACTATACTTTAGTTTCGCCGAGACAAAAAGCTGAGTTTTACCCTTGCAAGGTAGGTTTACATTATTGAATTTGACCTATGGCCTTTAAAAAAAGGAAAACTTTTGCACCATTTTGATTTTACACGAAAAAGAGTTTGCATTGGACAGACAAAAGTAGAAAAGACTGGGGTGTCAGTCGTATGTGTTACAAGGTACAAAGAGTATATATAGTAGATAGGTGTCAATTTCTGTTGAAAAACTACAACGATGTTTATTTTCTTGTCTATTTAGAAATCTTCATTTCATACCAAGTCTTCAGGAATTTCGAGATTCATTCTTCTATAATAATATAGTATACGTACTAGCAGCTCATGTGGCAGAAAAAGTCACAGAAAAGTCATGGGAACAATTGATGCGAGAGGAATTTTTTGACCCACTAGAGATGATGTCAACCGTATTACTGGACACCGAATATACACAAGAACTTGCAACTCCATATATTACTGGACTGGATGGAACGCTTAACGTTTCTGCTGAAGAATTGTATAGGTAATATCAAAGTTTGTTAAATTAAATTATATTTTAGGGAAATGCACTATAGGCTAGCGAAATGTTGGAAAAGGTTTTATAAGAGAAGATTACGAAATACATGTATTGTCAAATTCTGCACCAAAAGCATGAACAAGCAAAGGTAACAACACAACATGCAACGCACACTTTCTAAACTGTACTAGGATTTAAATGGCAATCTAAATCGTATTCTAGGACACACAAAAAATAATTTAAAATGCCAAAAAACACAAGTATTGCACTAACTAATTCAGGAACAATCAATGATCCGATAACATAAATCTCATTATCAACAATACTAGTAAATCAGATCTCATTTCAATAATATGGTTATACTGACATTTGAAGAACTCTTTTGTAGTCTTCATCCATTCGGTCCCTCTGGGAGTGTATGTTCCTCGTCTAATGACATGGCAAAATGGCTGAAACTTATTACCTCAACTGGCAAGGACCAAAATGGTGCCGAACTTATAGAGCGGAGAGTATTTCAGGACCAATTTGAGCCAAGAAGCATATTGTCGGCGTTTATGGCAACTGCGTACAGTCTCCAACCCAACTTTCCAGTGACATATGATACATATGCATACGGGTTAGGCTGGTTCGTGTCGTTCTATAGAGGTGAGATAAATAAAAATATTGCAAATATGTTTGCATTAGGCATTTTAATTTTTTTTTCTGACACTGTGTATCCTAAAACGAAAAAGTAATTGGTAGAATTTAAGATCATTTAAGATGTACCCAAATTCCTCACAGTTCCATTTCCTGTCCCTAACGGTACGTACACTAAACACTGCACCAGGCTTTCCGGGCTTCTTTTCAATGACCTCTTTTTGACCCCTACTCTCTTAATCAAAAACCGTGAAAAGTACTCACATATACCAAAATGCATTGCGCAACCACATTGTTTATAGTATAGCCTGAATACTACTACTTTACTTCACTTTGAAATAGTGCGTACTCATTTAAACCGGTTTTACAACAAATTGAATTAATTCTTCTAAGAAAATTTTTTTATATGTTTTCATGACTAACTATAAGAAAATTTTGAAAATTTATTAAACTAAAAAAAAATATCAAGAATCTTAATGGAATTCATAAAAGCCTGTAGCAGTGGGATAATCCTGACCTATTTTTGTCGGGAAGGACAAGCCCACTGCAAAGGAGTTTGAGATGTACCTTCAGTTTAGGACGGATTAACTCAAGTCCATTTAAAGTTATTAACTTCAAGGTATCACAATTCCTTAATTTATTTGAAAATATCTACAAAGAACGATAAGTTTTGCATACAGTTTAACTGCAAGTTAGTTTTGCTGATTTAAATTGGTGTAAAATAATAAAACAGTCATAGTTTCTTCGTTTCAGGTCACAAAATTGTACAACATTCGGGATCCCTCTATGGTTACAGCTGTAAAATAGCATATATACCTGACATAGAAAGTGCCTTTGTCTTCTATAACAATGGACCCGGGGAGGCTAAGTTTTCCGAATGTGTCGACCCGGTTTTCTATTTCCTGTTAGACTTAACATTAGGTTACCAACCCTGGTTGAATGAAACGACGGTGTGTACTTTCCCTCAACCCTGGAAAGGCTCAAGAGGAAAGAGAGATACCAAAGTCAATGTGCAAGCTTCGAGCCACGATTGGAAGAACCAAACCGGTCTTTATAGCCATCCTCTGTATGGAAATTTAACCATTTATTCAGTCAATGGAACATTACATGCGAGATATGGCTTAATTTTGAAAGCCACACTTATGCAATCTCGTTCTAGTTTTTCTGTGGAACTAGAACCACCACTTAGAGATGTTTATCACATGCCTATAATCATGGAGTTTTTTAATCAGGCAGATGACAATAAATATAAAGATGTCAATATAACTACTTTTTATGAATCATTTTCATTTTCAAGATTAGGTTCTGGAAGTTCTGCAGCAGAGCTCAGATTCAATGTTGTAGTTTTAATCTTTGCCCTTTGTTTTATACAACAGTAAAAACCAATTTGTTAACAATTTCTTAATTCATTTTTAAATAATAAAGATAAAAAAAGAAACCTGTTTATTTGATTAATATTATTCGCAGGAACACTGTGAATTTGAAAAAGATGGAGTGTATGATTCATCATGGAAGTATTGAAATTAATACTTCCATGGATTCATATAATACTATATGAATATTGGTGACTATTTACATCTCTTATATCCGAAGGAACTTGAGATCAAAGACACTACAGATTCTAGGAGGTCCGCTTCATATTTGGATCTATTCCCTGAAATTGACACAGGAGGAAGGCTTTGTACAGAAATTGGCACACGAGGAAGCCTTTGTACAAAGCTCTATGACAACAGTGATGACTTCAACTTTCCAATAGTCAACTTACCTTTTCTGTGTAGCAACATTCCGTCCGCTCCAGCATATGGAGTTTACGTATCACAATTGATTCGTTATTCAAGACCATGTGGGGAATATTACTGGCGACTTCCTTGATAGAGCTACACGGCTGACAAGCAAATTATTAACACAGGGGTACGTTGCTCCCATGTTGTTGTCATCACTCAAGAAATTTTACGGAAGGCATCATGTGCTTGTAGACAAATACGGGATTTCTATCTTTCAGATGAGCACAGATGCTGGTTTGACATAGACTTTGGTAATGTCATACTCCGGATTTGACCAACGCTAAATCGAACTGCTTACTCTTCCGTAGCACCTGAGTTCACTCTCCTTTCGACTTGAGTTCACGTTGCTGAATGCGGTTTTGTTGTTATGTGTGTGTTTTTTGTTGTTGTGTGGTATGAATTTTTTATCTACCGATTTTGATTTTGTCTTTTCGGTATAATGATGTTTTCTTTACCCCTTTGGTACAACTTTGCTTCATTCAAAATTTTATGCATTAGTTTAACTGATTGAAGTGTTCTATCAAAAGCAATTAACATCATTTGTGTTTAAAGTCGACTAAAATCTACATCACGACAAGATACAATTTTTGCAAGACGGAAGTTTCGTCAATAAAAGAATCGCCTGATTTTCAAAAAAAAACAAGGATGACCCAAGAGGCATACAAATCTACATGTAGAAGACCCAACTAGCAAGACGCAAAAAAAGTCAACTCAATCAAAACACCTCATATCTGAACCATTTTTCATTTTTATGCCCCATCTAAGTAAGAAGGGGGCATATAATATTCGGGTCCGTTCGCCCGTCCGCCCTTGCGAGATGGAGTATTATGTCTTTTGAACATATTCTTGTTTGAATATAGCTGTTGGCTTTGTGATTGAACTAAGCACAATAACACTAGAGAGGTTGGGCTATAAAATCTTTACAGTGTTTAGTTAATTGTTCTGGGTGGAAAATATGATTTATCACGATGAAGTTTTGGTGATATGTAACTTATTTTTATTCCGGAGCACCTGAGTTCACTCTTGTCACGACTGACTTGAGTGCTGTTTTTTGTTCGTGTTTACCGGGTTCGTCGTTGCCCCTTCGGACTTTGGACGCTTGAATGCCCCATTGGTGCCTCTTTGATTCTTTAAAATTGCATTAGATTAAAGTCATGTCATATATGCTGAAATTTCTGTACCAAGTAATGACAATTGTATCCAGTATCCTTTAATCTTTGCTGCAAACTGGTGATATCACTTTAAAATAATAACAGCTTGGAAAAAATCAAGTTAAATTTATTTTCAAAATAAGTATAACAATATCGGTGGAATAAGTCAAATTACAATTATACTAAAAATGTAAACCTCATTGAATTGTAAATATATAAATATATTTTCATCAACCAAAATTGATTATATTGGACTTACTTTGTGTTTTCTGAATAGACAAATGCTCATTTTTCTCAGGTTTAGTGTTGATTAGGTGCTTATAAATCATCAACCCATTCATTTCAGTTCTCTTAGGATATATATTATTTGCTTCAATCAATGACTTTCGCCCATCCAGGATTTAGAAATAAATTATCCCATCATTAAACTAGTACTTGCCTATACTATTTATTAGCACTTGAGTTTTGAGTTTTGAGTTTTGTGATAAATACTATGAAATTTAACATTAATCCCAGTTAAAGTTTTATTAAAATCACCCGGTTACAATTTTAGAAAAAACCGTTGTTAATGAAAAGAAAAAGTTGTCAATTTTCAAAATAACATTATGACATCGTATATTAATTTAAATATATCATCTAACTATTTATTCTTTACAAAAATTAGTTTGGAATGCACCTTTCAATTAGGGTTTACCAAAAGGCCCCTTGAATTTACTTAAAATTATTTATGTTTCAAGACTGAGAATGGATATAAACTAGTAACACAAATATACTATTATGAAACTAAAATAAAATTTTTAAACAGTCAACAATTATTTCACTGTAACAATGACTAGATTATCGTAACCCCCTGCCTTTCTCTTGTTCTATTTGTTGAACTTTGTAAGTCTGTCTGGTCTGATCTCTCCTACATAAACGTTATGGCCGTCGGGTGACACTGCTATATCATGAGGTTGAACAAAGTCCTGAAAATAGAACATCAGACTTAAGCTTAAAAGAGTACCAGTTTCCTTGAAAATTGAAATATGACAATTCACAGTTTGCCAAACCTTGTATTATTTTTTAAATTTTCTTTTTAAATTATCTGCCAAACTTTGTTTTGTCTTCAACATTCTGGTCTTTCTCTAGGGATGCAAATTTGACGAAATTTGGATAAGGGTATTATTCTGGTACCGTCGTACCTCTGCCTTTTCCCAGATCTCAGAACTACTTCAGAATGTTTACTTATTGTAAAAATATAAGAGGAAACTGACAGAAAAGGAATTGGTGTTGAGTATACATTATATTTGTTAGATTATAGAAACTTTTGCCTTCTCATGGGGTTTTTGATAACATGATTCCCAGGCCATTTTAACGGTGATTACTTGATTACAAGAGCAAATATTTAATGATTATTAGATTACCAAGGATGAATTTTTGATTACTTGATTCCTATTGGGAAAAAGTTTTTGATTACATTTCTAAAAAAATATATGATTATTTGATTACATTTGCAAAAAAATGCTGATTACTTGATTCCTGGTACCCCCTATGAGGAGCCTCAAACTTACACTGTTGTTTGGTTCCCATGAACCCCTGATTGCACCATCAACAAGTCCAACGATAAATCCAGATACTCTGTTGCCGTACAGTTCCCCATTTACAACATACAACATCTTGTCTGAAATTTAGAATTGATAATTGATAATTGAATAATATATCAATATGAAACATTTATAAGATGGAAAGATATAATGATAAGAAATAGCTGGTCTGGAGAATCACCAAATACGGAAATAACAGCTTTGTAGAAATAAGAAGGTGGAGAGGGAATATTTTTATAGTTTAATAAGAAAGTTTCAAATCATAAGTGTCTTGCATGTTGTCGAATGGAATTTGATTTCAAATATTGTACGTTTGTTTTCTTTTAAAACTTCTGTGTATTTAAAAAATACAACAAAACCAAACAATTTAGTGCTCTTTTTGTGTCAATGATGTGTAGAGCATGTAGATGCAGTTTACCTGTTGGGTCATAAGAAACTGCAAAAACTTTGCCAAATTCTGGACTTGTGATGCTCTTTATGAATCTACCCGTATCATTGGGGTCAGTAATACCAGCTGTGAATATCTGGATTCTACAAATGAATGAAGATATTTATACATAGATAAAGGTACATGTTTTTTGACAACGTTTGGCTATTTCTTTAAAAAGTGATAAATTTATTTGTTTGGTCATTGTTGTAATATTTTTTGGCTTGTGTTTTTGTTTTATCAAATCTTATATACTACCGGTTTTCCAAAGTTTTTACTCCTAGCGTGTCTGATGAAGGTTAATCCAGAAAAGCGCTTCACACGCAGCGAAATTTTGTATTGTACATTCAATATGTGGATCGTGTCTTTCTGGCACAAATTCCATATTCTTTCGTATTTAATATCACCACATTTAAACACAGGAAAAAGAAAGTTACAAATTTAGAAAATTAAAATGACAGTTGTTTTTTACGGAAACATGGGAAAAGACAGTACATACATTGCTTTTAAGAAAATGATGGATTAAAAGGTGATTTCAACCACAGGCGTTTGGGTCCAGGATTTTATTGTATTATAAATAACGTGTCAATATGAAAATTTTCATCTCGTCTATATTCCCTCTTTTCAGTTCACATAGGTTATCTCCCATAAGCAGGAGTTATCTAACTTTGCAGGAGGTGTAATTTCTTAACCCCTCTGTTCTTTTCATGGAAAATGAAAGAAAAATCTAGAGAGATCTGAAAGAAATTAGGGATTTCCCTAAATTTCACAAGAACTTTACTATATAAAATCTTTAAAGTTTACATTTTTATTGCAGATTATTTAATAAGTATTTTTGTAAAAGGAAATGTTTTAAAAAGTTACATAACTATCTCTAAATGTGGGGAAATCCCTTTTCTTTCTGAACCCCTCAAATTATCAAAGGATTTCAACAATAAATCCAGAGAAAATAAATTTCATACCTGCTGTAAAGTTAGATAACTCATGCATATGGGAGATAACCTATGTTAACTGAAAAGAGGGAATACTATTTCCACAAGGCAAGAATGTTTGAAAGTTCTAAAAATAGAACTGACGGAAACTCCCTTTTTTCTTATAGAAATATTTTTTACCATAAACAACTAGAACATTCTATAACTCCTTTCAGCTGTAACTCTCTTTAGGAAGCAAAAGTAAAGCATGTCAGTATGTATAAATCTCACATCGGGTCTTTTTTCCTACGAAGCGAAACAAAAGATCACCACGGACGGAAGTGGCCAAAGATTTTCAAGGGAAACAATATTCCGCCAAATAAAAGGACTTCCGCGTGACACTACAGTAAGGTAAAATCTGGGCGAGTTCGAACAAATCATTTGGCGGAAAATGTGGACTCAATTTTATTTGAAATATTTTTACTGACGATTTGGTAGTATAATAAAACGTACATACAAAGACTCGATAGGTGTTCCATAAATTTTCAAAAAGACGTTCAAGGATAATAAATACGTGGTTATTCTATTTCAATGATAAAATTGGAAAAAGTAGAAGAATATTGTCTCCCTTTAAAATTTTAAACTACTTCCGTCCGTGGTGGTTTGTTTGGCTCGCTTCAGTGGAAAAAAGATTAGATTCAAAGTCATTGCGAATTGTTTCACGATAAATGTGTTCCCAATTGTGAGATTAAACTGAAAGGATTTAGAGAATCACCAATATTTCATGTAAAACATTTGATTCTATGAGAAAATATGGGGGTTTTCCGCGAGTAAATTTTGTTCTATTTTTAAAACTTTCAAACATTCTTGCCTTGTGGAAATAGTATATAGGCGAGATGAAAATTTTTATATACACGTTATTTATAATAAAATAAAATCCTGGACCCAAACGCCTGTGATTTCAACAGCAAAGAAAAGAAAAAAGTGATAATTTCAGACACTGAATGAAAAAAGAATAAAAATGACGTCACCTTCCATGCTCTCTGTCAGCCACTGCTATCCAATCAGATTCTTCGATTAGTGTGATACTGTGAGGTATAAACAGTTCGTCGTCTGCTGCTGTTTCAACTGGGCCTTAATAAAACGAAGAAGTTTAGATTTTGGAAAACAAGTTTTTGTGCCAAAGTAACCTTGTGTCTTTGATTTAAATTCGCTGTTACAATAATGGCAGCTGCCATTTTTGCACCTTTCGTTTGAATCTATTAATTTTACAATTCCAATTATCTATTCTTGCTCTTAGACTTTTGACTTTCGAACGCCTCGCCCCATTGGTATCTCTCTGCTTCTTTCTGAAAGGTGTTTCACTGATTTCCCCCTTTTATTACCTCCTGCGTTTATGAAAGCAATTGTTTATATTGAATATTATGAGACACGTGTCGTCTTACCAGTAGAAGGCTTTCCCCATTGCTTGATAAGATGTCCGTCCTTAGTAAACTTCATTATTCTGCCATTACAGTATCTAGATAAAAAAAAACAAGGTTATGATTCATGTAAAATCATAAGTCAAATTCTTCTATACGTGTTCGAGATACTATTTTTGTGTCATATATATTTAACCATTCTAAAATGTGATGTATGCAGTAACATAGGTTCACGGGCTTCCGAATTTCGAATTAGTAAATGAAATGAATCGAAAATAAGCAAAACAAGACGACACTGAAAGAACAAAAACCAAGATAACAAATACACTTCAGCAAAAACATATAAAACACTAATAACTAAAACCAATTGGCTAAATCCGAAAAAGTATACATACATACCCGTCAGATACAAAAACGTAGCCATTTGATGCGACAGCAACATCTGTAGGCTTACAAAAATGATCGTTGTCACTTCCGGGCTGCATAGCTTGTCCCAAAACAAGAGGTGTATCGTTTGGATTTGAAGGAATCTTAAATATCTGAAAGAGAGGCGTATAGATATTCTAGTATATAGTGTTCTATTCTGAATCATGGTTGCTTCTTATCTATACATAAATGAAAATATATGCAATAGAAATGAATATTAGACACAACTGAAATGTGTTGCCTAGAATTTAAAGAGAAACTTTGCGAATGGTGAATAAATAATTTAGCGCGTTTTTTTTTTCTGTACATGAAGAATTGTTTTCTATTCAATGGAGTTTTATTGCATGAATACTAAGTACGTATAGGGAAATATATCCAATAGTGAAGCATATGAACTAGTGATTTAGATGAATGATATTTGATGTACGTAGAAAGCATGTAGACCCCAAGCACTTGTCGTATGTTCATTTGCAATTTTAAAGACTGATTTATACATGTGTATATGACATTTTGAACCGATTGAATATGCCATACCTGATGGAGACCCACGTCGGTAACCCAGATATTGCCACTTCCATCGACGGTGATGCCATGTGGCATGTAAAACCTTTAAAAAAATAAACATGCTTTAAAGTTTTAAATGTGTTTTTAAAATGTATAAAATAAATAAATTCGGAATAAAGTCCTTGCAATTTTTAACAAGGGAAAACAAAAAGTATACTTTGTTCAATCAAACTCAATTTGGAATAAAAAGAAAGTCACAGCCTGAAACTTTCGTTACTAACATCATTAAATCTAATTTGGACAAAGCCTAAAAACTCGTTTTTGTATATAGTGTTTAAAAATCAACTTCATGTGACGGGTATTTGGACACATTGACTGACCGGATAGAACACAAATGACCGGGTGAGACAGCTTGTCAGATGGCGTTTTCCAATATTTTTACTCGCCAGTTTTGTATGTTGAACACAACGGAACAAATCGCTTTCTGCGTGTCTTGAAATCGCAGTCTTTGTGTCCCAATATCCAAAAATGACCAATGAAAATATCGAAATTTGTCAACTAAAAAAAATCTCTAACAAGGACTATAGTGATCTTTAGTGTTAAACACGGTTACATGTGTGTCTGAGTACCCGCCGTCAGTTTACACTTACTGATTTGTTCCAAGGCGTTGTTTGACGGTTCCATCCTTACCAATTCTTAAGATTGTTGCATTTTGAATAGGACCTTTACTTTGCTCATTTTGTGAGAGTTGATTATTGTAGTCAAACGTTCTGAAAGATTGAAAGAGATATTAACCACCATGATTTCGATCGACGAACAACAACAAATAAGCTGTTTCCTTTTGATATTAAATGTATGATGTATAATGAAAAATCAATTCCATTTTTGTTTTAATTTGAACGCTCAAAGATAAAAGCATGGTGGCTAAATTGCAATTTTATACCTTTTTAATGTTTAAATTCTATATGAAGACAAGCTGTTACTATTACTTGTAACATGAAAGGAAAACTGAAAACGGAAAATGTAAAACAAAATAACTATAAGGCTTTAGTATAACTGCTGAACTAACACGAAAAAATAGTAGAATCCGGCCGTTTGAAATATATTTGATGATTTAAAGAAAACCATACAGTAGTTGAATTCGCTTAAAATATATTTTGATGATTAAAAAAAAACAAATATGTAGCAATTTTTCTTTGTTCTTTTGTCACTGGCTTTCATCTCCCCCTTTGGATTTTCAAGATCTCTAGGAGTCTTGAATTTCTAATTATCTCAAAAACAAAATTATTTCCTATCTTCGATATGTTTTTATAACTTATATCATTAATACACTAGCAAATAATGTATTACCCTCCGCCCCAGACTCTATCAGCTCTATGAAATACCAAAACGTCTCCGTTCTTCTCCACGGCAACGCCTGCAACCTGGCCTAGTTTAATGTTGCTATCAGGCCAGTTTTCATCTTGTTGTATGGGAGACAACTTCCGTTTGATGTCTGCTGCTGGATCTTCGCTCTCCAAGAGGTATGAGTATTGAGGATTATTCTAAGGAAGGAAGCAGACAAATCTTATATTTGCATGTTCTACTCTTCACTTGTCTCGCTTATATGAATTCTCTTTAAGAAACAATAAAGGTATTAAACACGATCTGTTTTTCAAGAAAGATGCAAGAATATCTTGTAAATCAGTGTTCAGATATGTTTGCCCACAATGGATGTGATAACAACGGTTGGATTTAATAAATAATTTTGCATTAATCTCTTATATGACTGGTTGGTTATATTTCCCTTAATTGTCATTTGTGAATATCAGAGTTTGGTCCTAAGTAATAATCATTTTCATGGGGATGGGTCACAAGTTATGGTGATATGGTGAAATTTAAAATAAAAAGGCAGGAAGCCAAAAATCATGAAATTCAAAGGCAGGACAGTGCTTTCAGTTACCTAAAAAATGACAGGATAGTGTTCTTGACTGAAAAATTTATAGTTCCTTTATTAAATCCTGGCTCTGATATTCCTAAAAATAAAAAGGCAGGACGAAGAAAATATCCACACCCCCTTAAAGATCAAATGGTCGCTCCCTAATCCTTTTGGTACTTTGTAACCTTAAACCGTAAATGGGCAAAGTTTTTGAAAGTTATAACTCATAAAAAACTGCAAGCGCTCTTTCTTTGCCTGGATGCTTAGTATAAAAATATTGTATACATCCAACCTTTTTCAATCATATACCAATACATTAATTTGACATGTATGTAACATACAAATGAAAGGGAAATATCAATGAAACATATTTATTTTATTTTATTTTATTAAAGCACACAGTAAACCGCATTGGTTATAGCTTTACAAAACTTAAAAACATATACATGAATATAAAACAAGCAAAGAACAACATAAATCATAGTGGTATCTAAATTTTACAATGTACAGCTAAAGTATTTATGACAGGTCTCCTTCTCTCAGTTCTAATGACTGTTTAATAAAAGAAGTAACGGTCTTAATTTCTTCAGTTGTAGTTGGATTCAGAATTTTTGTTAGTTTTTCAGTTTTACTTAGTTTACTAAAATCATAAATCTATACTACTAAAATAACGAAGCGTTTTTTGTTAGCCGGGTTGCAGCCTAAACAACAAATGCTACGACAAAGCTTCATATATCAAAAATAGGGGATGGTTGTGCCCTTTGAAAATTTAATTAGCACATATGCAATTATGTCTGCAGTTTGCTAATTAACCTAATTAATTGATCCGGAAATGCTATAGCCGTCATCGTTCCGGATTTACACTATGAACAGTCATACTAAAAAGCGATAGGAAGCGCCCGATACTAAAAAGTTTTTTTTCTTTTTCTGAAAATGAAAAAAAGGTTATAAATTGTTACAGGATTATGTAATCAATCGATATATCAACCTAAAAATACTAAGAAATTAGTAGTACGTGTAGAGGTAGAATAGGAAAGAAAACATCGATTTTCTCAACCCCATGACATTGAATTTAATTGTTCATCACGCAATAAATATTAATTTAGGTAGAATGCAGTGATATGCTTGACTGAGAAATTTCGAGTATTTTCCAACAGATAAAAAAAAATTGAATTACCGCTTGATAATTTACTCCGCGCAAGATAATCCGTCTCAATGCTTTGTTTTTAACACTAAATTTCTTGCTTAATGTTTATTTGAAATTAATTTACAAAAAATGACTGTTAGATATTTTGTTTATTGGGGTATAACCTTAATTTTCACGTAGAACATTTTAAAAGGTCTGCTGTTAGAAATGTAAATTTGTATGATGTAATATATCTTCAGTGCAGATTCGATGTTTTGGTCCCCCAGCCTTTTTTACAATGTTAAAAATTAGTCCCCAAGTTTTCAGACAATTGCAAAAAAAAACCACAAAACTTTTCTTTTAATTATGCTTAATATTTAAAAAATTTTATATAATAGATTATATTGGTAAGTTAACTATAAAAATGTATGCCAAAAATGTTTAACCGTCTAAATTGTAAATTGATAAAAAATAAAATAATTTAAAATTTATCATATTGTATTATTTTATCTACGTGTAAAATTAGGCTCAATGATGTCAATAAATTGAGAAAATTGGGTAGCGATTGATTGAAGCATGGAAGTAATATAATCTTACTTCCATGATTGAAGCTTATCCTGTCATTGGGCATTTGTTTAATTTACAGGTGGGGTAACAATCAAGAAAAATTAATAAACCAAAAACTTATTCAGAGTTAAAGAATACCGCAGAAATTTTAATTTGCGATTAGTACAACTATGTAAGGTCATGTAAATAAAGGTAATAACAAAACTACCGAACTTGAATGATCAATCTCATAGTCCAGAGAAAATGACAAAAACGAATCCGTCATACTGGAAAATTGGTGGATCACAATGGTCCTGACTTGGTACAGGCATTTCAAACGAAATAGTGGGTTTATGCAAGATTTTTATGTGTGTGGTCCATTTTTTAAAGCAACGCAAAGATTGATTTTTCCGCGAATTCGCGGGTTTCTTCTAGTGTTATTATAATATTGCAAAAAGACAGTTCGAATATTAGAATTGATTTTACATTCAAGTAAGAAGTGTGACTCATCATCAAGTGTGTTGCATATGGCACACAGTCTTTGATCTCTTGGGATTTTTCTATATCTACCAAGTTCAATCATTAGTTTGTGGTCGCTTAGTCTAATTTTAGATAAAAGGGTTCTTAATGTTTTATTATGATATGAAAGATAGTATTCCATTTCATTTACATTTTGTTTTAGAGATTTATACAGACAGTTTTTATTGTTTTCATTTAAATTATTTAGTTTATTTAATATAATTTCTTTATAAAAAATTTCTGAGTTTTCTTTCACTATTTTTTTATGCTGTTTAACTTCTTTCATTGTTTGACAATTGTTTATAATGTCAATATCTAATTCGGTTTCTGACATAATATGTTTGGCATATGTATACCAAGAATATACCCCCTTTTGGTCAAGACTTTTACTCAAATTGAATGCCTCTTTTAAGAGAGGGTTAATGTTCTCAGTATTAAGTCTAAGTAAATACATGATTGATTGAGTCTTAATAAAAGTTTCAATTGGCACTCTACCAAGCTCTTCTCTGACAACTAAATTTGTACATGTTCTTTTTACCCCTAGAGTACTTTTGCAAAATCTCAAATGTACCTTTTCGATAGAGGTTTTATCTACAAAGCTCAAAATATCTATAACAGATTCACTTTTTTCTGCCCTTTGTTTTGCTCTAAAAAGTTTTAAATAGTTGTCCATAAAAGTTATTTCAGAGTTGTACGTTAATATAGGTTTGACTAATGTGTCAAACAAATAACATGCCACCTTAACAGGTACATTACCAAGATCTGCAGTGTATGATTTAATGGAAAATAAAACTTTACTATCCTTTTTGGACAAGTCAAGGCTACTATTATTAAGATTACCATTGCTACTTAGCATACATCCTAAATATTTAAATTCTTTAACATTTTCAAGGTAGCTCCCTTTGAATTTGACAAAGGGATCATGTAATTTATTACAATTATTTTGAAAAATCATAGTTTTAGACTTTTTTACATTTACAGTTAATTGCCATTTATCACAATTACTGTTGTGTATTCATTTCTCTTACGAATTAATCATGTCATATATTAGTTATAAACAAAAGGGTTACAGTTTTTACCTGTAATCTTTCCAGCAATGCAGGTAGGAATTCATCAATCATCATCTGATCATCGTAAGATCTTGGTCGTCCATTAATGGACACTACAATCCCAAGAACAAAACAAACAGCAATATACATGGTAGCCATTTCGGACTGGAATTAATGTCCAAAGACGACTGCAATGTGTAAGAAATCCAAAAATGGGTTGATCGGCTTGTCACAAATTCTTATCACATCATGTCTCAATTTACCTGTTAGATGTCGTGTAATGTGTAAAATATTGTTTTTGTTCCCAAATCAATAAATTATGATAAAATTCCTGATGACGTCTTGTTTTCCAATATCCACAGAAACTAGAGAATTCCAATTGATTTTTGCGTGGGAGATTCTTGGCCATCAATACTTTCTAATTAACATTTTCTTAGTTCTGCTTCCAAATCAGGATTGGATTTCTTAATGAAACATTGCGAATTTCAGTAGAAATAATATCTGTTTAGGTTTTAATTGAATTGAATATTGAAATCTTTCAGATGGTCTATGATGACACTTAAAAACTTATCTACGTGTTACGCATATTATGATGAGGAAAAAAATGGTATTGTTTTGTTACCTATTGGTTCAGATTCAAAATTGAATTTTGTCGTCCCACCAACTTGAATGTATAAAGGACAAAAAAAAACTGCGGAAAGCATTTGTCAAAATTCTCATTGACATCTTACAAAAATGTGTATGCAAGAAACTAATGTTTGTGATTGCGTAACAGTCACCCTTGTTGAATTGTCAATTCGTCTACTTACGCCATAGACTTGTTTGTAATGCAGCGATCAAGTATATAAACAATTCTGATAAAAAACGAAATCTAAAAACGAACATAACCGTTAAAATTTATCCTTTTCACGTTGATTGTAACATGAAAAAAAAAACAAATAAAAATTACACGAAAATTGATTAAATGATTATTGAAAGAAAACTTGTACTTATTAAATTTATAACACAAACCAATCTGTCAATCATATAGAAAACATATGAAGCAACCACATTTTCATAAGCAAAAATAAATTATATGCTAATGATAGACCACTTGAAGTGTGCCTCGGGGAACATTTATTATATACATTTGACATATATGTCATCTTCATTGTCGTTGACAATTCCTCTGTATTACTTTACATAGAGACGGAGATAGAACGGGATTTTATGGAAACGTTTAGCCCGTAATTTTCAATCCGTCTGAAGAACCGATCCGTTAATTTCATTTTTCGTTTTTAATCAGAGGAATATATTCGAAAATGACATTTACATGTTTACTAAATCTGTTTTTCTTCACTTGTATTGTAACTCTTTCTACTCAATTGAGACTTGGAAGTGATCCAGACGCTTGTACTCGATGTATGAACAATCGGACATGTACTCCGCCAGACTGTTTCTGTTGTAGAAATGAATTTAATCTTCCAATTTCAGTTAAGGATATTCCTCAGATAGTTTTCTTCACTTTCGACGATGCTCTTACGGATTCGGCGATGAAATTCTACAAACGGCTTTTCGCTTCTTCCAGAAAAAATCCTAATGGCTGTCCTATATCAATGACACTTTTCGTTTCTCATCATGACACGGTTTATTCGAACGTGGCTCAAATGTATAGAAAGGGGATGGAAATAGCAGCACATAGTGTTTCGCATGCCCATATGAGCAATGAAAACTTTATGAAAGAAGCTCAGAATCAAAAGAGAAATCTCGCCACTCTTGGCGGTGTTCCCGAGAACGAAATTGTCGGTTGGAGAAGTCCTTTTCTGGAACCCGTTGGAGACATGCAACCTGACACACTAAAGAAACTTGGATACTCTTACGATGCCACCTTAACATACAGTAAGCGTTCATTAAAAGAAAATGCCCCAACACCATTTACTTTGGATTTCGGCTGGCCGTATGATTGCAAAGTAAAACCATGTCCAAAACGACGCCATTTTGGATTTTGGGAAGTTCCAGTGGTTTCTTTATTGGATTATTTACATAAATATGATTGTGTATATGTCGATGGATGCAATAACCCACCACCTGATGAAAATTCTGCTTATAATTTTCTGATGGATAATTTCAATAGTTATTATTCTAGGCAAAGAGTACCATTTGGAATTAATATGCACCCTTCTTGGTTTTATATCCCAGAGAGATTGAATGCCATGGATAGGTTTATTCAAGAATTATCTAAAAAGGATGACGTGTTCATTGTGTCCGTCAAAAAGATGATCGACTGGCTTAAAAAACCAACAGGTTTGTCTCAAATTCACAATTTCGAATCCTGGCAATGCAATAGTCACAACCAAAAATCACATAGTTTTGGGCACAGAAGACAGCATGTGGATGCCAAAACACAAAGGCAAAACCATATAAGATCGAGACTAAGCAAAATACATGAAATGAGGAAAAAATATAGCAATAATAGATTTCAGTCTAGCGGGCATCACGATGTTCATCATAATACCCCTCGCCCAAGGTGGGGAAAGCCTCTATCTATGCGGCCAAACACTAAGCCGTCGCCTATTGCCCCATGGGCACATAAAAATCACGATCGTCCAGTAAAATCAAATGAAAGAATATCTATTGGCATGGCAGCACAAACCGTAAATCAGTCGCCAGTAGATGAGGTTCCATTTTGGAAGCGAAAACCTCAGACAAAACAACCAGCGATCAGGAGAAGGACCGAAGCGGCTTGGTGGGAAAAGGCGTTACCTCAAACTAAAACGTCAAAAATAGAACTTAACTCAAGACCAAATGCTCAACAAGTGATGATAAACAAAGTCAAAGAGACCACAATGCAACAGGTTTCAAAGAAGCCGGTAACACCAACTGAAATAATGACAGGATCTGATCCGAATAGACAGGTTTTTAGAACAACACCAGTTAAAATACCAAAACCATTAGCTGGACAATCAGAAAAAGTGCAGCCCATTTTTATGTCAAACATTGCAAATTTACCTAAAACATTTGTAAAACAACCTGAAACGAAACGGAATGTTTTCCGATCATCGTCGGTTAAAACCCCATTGAGATTAATGGAACAAACGGAAGCAAAGGTAAACGCAGGCAAGAAAGAGCCTCTCAAATACACAGAACAAAGTACAAACGAAGCCGTCAGCGTAAAATCGATGGTCAACAACGAAAAGCCAACAAAATCTGTTACTATCTCAAATCAAAACAAAGTGGCACCTCCAAAAGTAGACTTTAAGAAACAATTAAAGGAACAGGAATTAAAACAGTTACAGATGATTGAAAATCAGAGAAAAGTTCAAGAGGAGCAGCTCCGTCGTCAAATTGAACAGTTACAGAAGAATAATGCGGAAGTACTGAAAAGACAACAAGCTGAAGAAGAAGAAAGAATGAAAGAGATCGAACGAAAACAAGTAGAAGCTATGAGGATGAAAGAGATTGAACGAAAACAAATGGAAGCAATGAATCAAAAGAAATCCATCAATCCAAAACCAGAACAGACAGTTTCTAACGTAAAAGAACCAGCCCAAAATGTTATACAAACAACAGTTTCTGAGACACTTGAAAAGATTGACAAGACCACCGGTGCGCCTGAAAATGAAGAATTTGCTATATTTTCTAACAAGAAAACTAAACTGGACCCATGGACTAGATTCGTCCAGTTTATATTGAAAAATAAGCCCTAACGATGGGTTATCTTGTATCAAGGTATGACAATAAAGGGATTTCGGATATCAAATGATTCTTAATAAATTTCTACAAATGCTTATCAATCAAGTTCCACATTCATCGGGAAAAGGTGACCTACCTTTTTGTAGATCACGACTTATTTTCAATTAATAAAAAAGCGCCAAAGAATTACTTATGTGGGTGATAAATGTCACGAAAAAGATTGACGATGAGAAAAATCAATAAAATTGATATAAAAAAGTGGTTTTTAGATGTAAGTAAACAAATGGCACTGTGTTTTTAAACAATGTGGTTGATCAAATGTGTGAAGAGTTTTTCCCGTAGCTTTTAAACCTTTCCTTCAGAGCGAGTGCCTCTAGTGAGTTTTGAAAACACATATGAATAAGCAAAAGAAGTTTTCTGTCTTAAATTGTTATAAAGTTTGATAATTGGTCGATGTTCATGGTTCATTATTTCATTTGTTTCTTGTTTCCATTAGGTGCCTCTACTGGCTAAACAGTGCCTCTTATTCGATGCCATTGAATACGTAACATGCTTTAGACAGTTATCGCTTTGTTTCTTTATATGTTTTGTTTCTTAGGTCACTCAGCGGCTGTATACTAAACTCAAGCTATTTTAGATACATCCGGGTCATCAAGTTGTTAATAGGAATGTTCTTCTAAGTAAAGTCTAGTGTAAATGCTGCTGATGAGAGGTTATTCCTTGAAATATGGATAACCAAATTAACTGTTCTTTTACCTCCTTTAGTATTTGTATCTTGATATTATATCCAGTTTCAATACTTTTATGATTTGACTAAGTAATAGTTGAAATAACTTTTAGCCTTATACGGTTTTCTAATGAGTATTTATACAGGCATTTAAAATTGTTGAGTTGGCACAATGTCGTTTCAAACTCTGTTTTATTCTTTGTCAGCAGATAAATATTGGCGTGGCCAATTTTTCAGCAAAGCTTACATTAAACAGGCTTATAAAATTGAAACATTGATGCACTTTTTCTTTCTTTTAGCAAAGCCCAAAAGCAATCTTAACTTTAAGAGGTGAAACATTTACGCTTTTCTTCATGATTAATTAATATGTAAAGTGATGATCGATTGTCAAATGTCCACGAGGCAGGAAAAGATTGTCAGACCTACTGACCATCTGCCTTCACACATATAACAATGAAGTTATACATCAATCCAGGCTATAAAATCATACAATTTACATAAACTAACATAATAATGTGTTTTTGCTCTATTAAGCTCAACCCCAATCTGTATATCTAGACTTTTTAGTTTCCTTGCTCTCTGCATTTTTTAAACTGTGACTATAATTAAGGTCTTTCCCTTCCACAGAAGGAAAGACCTTACTGTATTTCTTATGATTATTATTTTTTTTTTCTGCCGCAGATGTCAAAAAAGTGTCGCGACCTATCATTACGAAACTTAGTACTATTAATCGACACTACCAGGGCTCGACTTGAGTCGGCCTGCGAAACCGATCTATTTTTAGTAACGGAGTTATCTGCCCGGAACCCAAAAACCTTGTCTGCAGATAAAGTCAGAAACCGTAACCGTTATCAAAAATCTGAAGCAGAGAAAATGTTGCTAGACTCCTGGTCATCATTCGTCACGCAAAAAAAATTTTTTCGATCAACTTCCTGGTTACGCGTTTTTGACCCGAAAAGTGTCACGACTCGTCAATTTTTTTTTCTTCAAAACGGTTTGTCCTAGAGACTTGGGACCTTCACCAATCATCCTAGGTGACATATGTTACATCTAAAAATGTCAAGGTCAAAGGTCAATTCTCAAGGTCAGAGGTCATGGTACACCTTGTCTGCAGTATAGCTCAAAAACCATACAAAATTGAAGCAGACATGTAATGAGGAAAATACTCGTCTCATTTAGACCTTTATTTGATATAAAGGGTCGAACACTGTACGACAAACGGTTTTCGAGTTATGGCCCTTGACGCGTTTCGGCTTATTCGTTTTTGGCTTATAACTTTTAAACCATCAAAGATAATATAGTAAACATATGGTTTTTTTGTGACCGTCATTATATGTCCTTCAATTTAAGACCAAAGTCGAATGGTTATAGGCAGCCATTTTCAAAATGGCCGACACCGTAAACAGTTTTTAAGAAATAACACCTAAACCGTACAAAATTGAAGCGGACAATACATGGGAAAAATGTTTGCCATGTCGAGATCTACAAAAAGTGTTTCAGGTGCGAAAGCGTAAAACTTGTCGTTTTTTGAGTTATTGCCCTTGATTCGTATTTTTAAAATGATTTTTGTTTATAATTTTTTAACCATAAAAGATGGTGAATGAAACATAGGGTTTATTTGAAAGAGAATTGAATTACCTACAATTTGAACCCAAACAGTACATGATTCGGTTGAACGGTTTCAAAATGGCGGCCAAAACAAGTTTCGCGAAACACGTTTTTTGTCCATAACTTGAAAATTATAATAGATAGTATAGTAAACATGTATACTTCAATGAATCAGAATGCAAAGAGCTACAATTTGAGTCAGAGGTCAAAGGTCATGGGTCAAGGTCATTCCCTAGCAACAAGGCAACCTTAATGAAAAGTCCATAGCAACCATACATATTCTTCAACAAGACTACTTTCTGAGTTTAGATGTAAGTTTCTGCAACCGGAAGTGACATTTAGTCCATAGAAACCGACATAAAAGTCCTTAGCAACCATACTTTTTCTGACTCTAGGCCCCCTGATCTTCATTCTAGAGCCTATATCACAATAATTGGCAACATCTGGTCATAAACAAAGTGACTCAAATGTCTTTAGTACTTGTATAAAATACCATAACAAAAAACATAAGACAGGGAAAGACCTCACATTTGTTCTCTGAACAAATGACTTTTTAATTTTATTTATAATTGTTAAACCGATTTTGCATATTGTTTAATTATACGAAAGTGATACAGTTTGTTTTCCACCATAGCACACATTTTCTTATATTGGTTATGTTTAAATTCTGGTTGTAAAGCCAATAACTTTTATGCTGACTGGTAATTTTGCCCTGTGACTAATATTCTATCAAAAGCATGTATTTTGTGGCAAAGAAAGCTATTCATGGTTTGATATTAACCAAGACTTTAATAAAATACAATTACAAAACAACAACATATTTGTCTACCGACGTTTATTATCTCCACAAAACGCCTTGTTTGCGTTGGGTTCTTCTACTTTATATTCAAAGCTGAACAAAATATAGTCAGGATGTTTCTTAAATTAGTCACCTCAGACGTTGTTTGCATATTTAATTTTCGAATTTAACTAATTAATTTTCTAGTTAATTACAACATGTTGGACCTTACGTCCCTTATCAAGAACAGAGTAGCTTGTCTAATTAAAACTTCAACATGTCAAAACTTTTAATTACATAATGAAATACAAAACACACTGTACTCTATATGAGGTTTATCGTGAGTCTCCTTGGAATATCCCGGAACTTTGTTGTGGTTCATAGGAATATGACTCAGTGCACTTCTTCAAAACTTCTTTGTCTAAGATTCAAAAATGTCCTTAATATTAAAGTGCACGTGACTGCTGAAAAGCTGACTTTAAAACTGTTTAATGTGTGCATTTTAAATTTAAAAACAAACCCAGCAGTATAATAAAACCAAATGATGGGCGTTTCAACGAGAACCATGCTTTAAACGTAAATATAACGAGTTAAATGTGTATGAAGGAACCTTGTCGCAGCAGCATAAAAGACCAAACATAGGGAAGAATACTGAGAAAACGTATAGTGAAAGTTTAGAGTTAAAATCTCCACACATTATCTATTAAAGGCTTTCCTTATGAGAAAGGCAATTTAAGCATATTGAATGTTTGAAGTTATTTCTTTAATATGTAAGAAGTACAGATTTTAGTGAAGAAAAAAAGAATATACAGAGCAATTGTCTTGTGTCAAATGTCAGATACACACTTCTAATTAGGGTTCAACGAATACATACAAAAACATACAATGTATTCAAGAAATAATGTACATTAAGGGCATCCTATAATATCTTTATTAGTAATTACAAAAACTGATGTCTTGTTAAACAATGTCTTTGAGCAGCAAATACACGCGTGTTCATGTCCCATTGTTAATTTATGTGCTGTAAAACAAATGATGACCTCAAACTGATCATAGATCAATGCATTTGTACACACTGTTATGAATAAAGAATGCAGCATTCTGTACACACATGGCTCAAAGTTAATTAAAGATGCAACAATTAAACTAGGAAGACAGTTGTAGTAAGCGTGCCCACAGGTGGATACCCCGCTTCATTTTGAAAAAAAAAATAGTCCTCCCTGAGTGATATCCGAGAGCAATGAACATATAACAAAATGTTCTTCCTTCATATAAAGTTTCATCAAAACACAGCAGGGGGTTTCACTTGTGAGAACTTGTACGAGATATGTAGACAGACAGACAGGACGATTGCTATATCCCTTCTTTGTTTGCAGGGCAGGGGTTTGGGATTATAATTACGAACCATCAAACCGTCAAAGTAAAGTACATGTATAGACAAAATTACACATCAAAGAATTTGAACGGTCCTAGCCATTGCATTTAACCGGAATGTATCCAGAGTTTTGAGAAAAAATAAGCTGGCAACCAGCTACCTTCTGTTTAGATATTAGCTAGGCACCAGCCTTAGAAACAAAAAAAAAACATACTTTAATGATAACAACCACGTCGATAAAAATGCACTGGCTTTTTATCTAAGTTTGTCATAAACTGTTTATTATGGTATAATGCCGTGCTTTGACGCCTTTTAAGACAGTTTTATTTATAAATAACTGTTACAATACTGTAAACCACCCACCTGAAATCATTGGGTCCAAAACCTATATCGTTGACTTTTATGGGGACATGACTTTACATAATTTATTATCGTAAAGAGTTAACATTGAAATATTTTTTTAAAAATGATAGTTTACTGGCTATCTAGAAAATCGCTTAACTTCCAATCAACACGAATTCGGCTTTTTCATGAAGATGAACATGAAAAGGGTGATAAATCAACATCATTTGATGATGATGAGATTTGGAAAAGGAAAACAAGACTAATAGGGAAAACGAGTTTGGCTGTCACTGGAAAAGAAGTGTTTGGTCAAGTCTATTGCATGGTTCTTGAAAGTTCGAGGTACGACACTCACGGCATACAACTAAGGTTCCCTATTATGTCCTGATTATATGACCCCTGCATTCAAGATGGCAGAGTTACCCGCTTCAATGGTCCGGACAACACAACCTAGTCACTCTGCTCTGTGGACACAGCGCTCCGACTCGTAATTAGGGTACTGATTGTTGCTATCGGTGGATCTATTCGCCACACTTGATCCGCTTAGTGAGCTTTGATTTCAAATTCAATAAATATTTAAGCGTGACATATTCATCATCGACTTAGTAAAGGTAAAACAGCTGAATTTGAGAGCAAGCAACATTTTTATATACCGGCATTAGTATTCATTTTGGGGGATAGAAATATGCATGGAATCTTTACTTTTTAGCTTAATAAACAGTAAGGAGAGACATACATGTGTGAAGTAAGCCAAAGCCTTTTTTCTCTTTCTGAAATGTTTGTTCCAAAAAGTGACACGCTTCTCAAGAACAATGACTTCTATAAATGGCTATCTGATAAATTCGACTAAATCATGTAAGGTTGCTGTTAGAGTTTATAGTAAGCTACGTAACCCCCTTTTTATGCAAATATTTTCATCGATTTCAACAAAGACATAAAAATGTTTCTGTAATCCAAAGGAGACAATAACCTTTAAGGTTATCTGACAGTAGGCAACACTTTTTTGTATCTACAATAGTTTTCATTTTATATAAAAGCATACATGACTAAGAACAGATTCTTGGTGCCCTCCCGTTCAGTGAGAAAAAAATAGGCATATGCCAAAAATTTAAGTTGGCTCATTAAACAGGAAGTAGATGAGCGACAAATCTTTAAAAATATCCAACCATATGGACCTCTACCTGAATTTGCTTACCAAATATCAAAATCCTATGAATAATAGTTGCTGAGAAAATTGTTACGAAAAATAGTATTACGGACGGACGGACGCACGTACGGACGAATGGACGAACAAGCAAGTTAACCATTTCAACTTTGACCAACTTGTTGATTCACAATTCAGTCACTATTGGTCTTTTTCTTCCCAGAAACCACAGGGACTTGCTCCCCTCTATCAATATTTTGTTCGAGTCAATGTGTGGTACAAAAACCCCGCTTTTTTCGCACCGCACATCTAACAAAATATTGATAGAGGGGAGCAAGTCGGTTTTTTTTTATACCGCACATTGAAAATATTGATAGAGGGGAACAAGTCCCTGTGCATAAACTATCAGGCACACTTGCCAAGATCACAACATAGGCTTAACTTCTTACATTTATACGTCTAGATTACTCAATGGTCTCAGCGGGATTGAAGATTTTCAGCCTTACATGTACATTCCACAGTCTTTGTTGTCTAAGATTTCAAGGTCAAAGAGTAAAATTAACAACTTGTCTTTAAAGATGTAAAGGTAATGTTTACGATATATTTTTTTTTAAATCAATAATAATGATAATTTCGTAGTAAAAAGGAAACACCCTAACTGACCTGGCTTTTTGAAAACAAGAGGCTCACAGGAGTCGAATCGCTCACCTGGTCCGTAGGACCATAAGGGTCTCTTCTATATAAAGTCAACTGACAACTTTTACCAGATAGAGACTTTTGTAGAGTTTAAAATTAGCTGACGGTTTAAGTAGGTAACAGCTTTTCTATTTCTACAATCGTTTTCATTTTGTAGGACAAAATCAGGAAAAAAACAGCTGTTTTTTTACTTTAAAGGGCCGTGACCCCAATAAGGGGTCGTCTGACAACTTGACGGAATGGAGACTATTGAGGAGCTTAATGAGCTGAAGGATTAAGCAAGAAACAGCATTTCTCTATCTGCAATAGTTTTCATTCTATGGGGCAAATAAAAGAAGAAAAAACGCAAATTGGCCTTAAAATGGCCATAACTCTATAAGAGGTCATCTGACAACTTCGACCCAATGGAGACTTTTGTAGAGCTTATTGAGCTGAAGCTTTAGGAAAGCAACAACTTTTCTCTATCTGAAATAGTTCTCAATCTATTGAGCGAAAACAGGAAAAACCGCTGTTTTTGGCCTTTAATGGTAAAGGGCAATAACCCCTATAAGGGGTCATGTGACAACTTCGACCCAAAGGATACTTTGGAAAGCTTTTAATTCTAAAGACACTAATCCTTTAGATTTTTTTTATCTGTTAATAGTTGCTGAGTTATAAGCCATTTTAAGGGATTTTACCCTATGCTCCATTTTTAGAAACTAGCCACTATCGAATTATTTCAAATTCGTTTGCTGCCAACATGTCATTTATCATCCCTACAAAGTTTCATTTAAATTGGGTCAGTTGTTTCACCTTTGGACAGATGAGCTAAAAATGTAAAACGGCCTAAAATTTTAAAACAAATGAACATAAAAGTTATCACTGCATCCCAAATTGGGAACGTGAAATTTGGGAACTTTATGCTTTTTTTTAACAAAATTTCTATTTATAACCTATCTAATGATGCCATTTTGTGGCAATACAATCTTTAAGATTATGATATCACAAATTTTCAACTGATTACATATCATTTTAAATAGTCTCTTATTCCAAAATGTTGATACCAGAGATGGGGTAATCGTAATTGTAATCATTAATCAGCTGCAATTTATTACAATTTTTCAAGTAATCAGAGTAATCAGTAATCAGCCAAAAAACTGATTACATGTAATTTAATTTAATCAATTACTTTCAAAAGTGCCCTGTAATCCTGATTACATTCTGATTACTTTCTGATTACAATGCAAATTGAGTGACTTCAACAAATCTGATACTACATGTCTTAAACAAAGGTCTATTTTAGTCTCATTTAAAGTTTTACAGTCATGACAATATTGAGAGCTAAAGTGCAACAATTATTCTTTACTATATGCACAGTTATCTTCATAATTACTACTAAGTGCTTGTTCCCAGAATCAATATCACATTAAATTTGATTTTTTTAACAATATATGTTTAAACCTGGATGTTTCATGATGTGCAGATTATAATTGAAAATATCAAAGGACAATTAATTTTGTTCTTTAGAAAATTTCAATAGTTTTCTTTTCCAAGTAAGTTTTGTTGTTTTAAGTCCAATATTTAATCCTTTGTTTATTGTCACCTGTCACATAGACTGATAGGGTTTAGTCCTGGTTTGCCCACATTTAATTAACTGTATAACCAATTAAGTTAAATAAACAAAAAAGACAATAGGTGCACTGACCATAAAAATCTAAAGTCTATTCTATTGAAATAGGTACATAATTTATATAAAAAAAATTTTATGCAATTTTTTGTTCAGAAAAAAATTAAGGCGGTATTACTGTTCTGGTTTTTAATATTTTGAGTTGTATTTTTTGCAATTAAAACGATAGACCTTAATCAATTTTGTGTTAAAACATTATAAAAAAAAATAAAGGAAACTGTATTTTATACTCGAACATCTTATAAGTTTCACAATGAGATTATTAAAGCTTTTATTTTATAATTTCAACACAATTTAATAATTTGTTAATAGATCTATACCAAGAGTATTTTAGTGACTGTCCTTTGTCAAGGCAATAGGCTAAATTGGTACCCCGGTATGCATCAGATGATAATATAACCAAAGATAGTTAGGATATGGCTCAATGTGCGGCCTCAATGTGAGTCTTTCACAAGACAGCTGCTGTATATTTCTGTAAATATTTTCAAAATGAAGAAAAAAAAATCAACTTAGCTTTATATGCACAGTTATTATAGATATAGATGTATCAAAAAAAAAAAAAATCGAAGATTTCTTAGAAATTTCCTTGTCCCATGTGGAATATGGTTTATGTGGCAGTTCTACATGGTATAATGAAAGCCGTGGTCATCAGGCTATAATTCGGAAAACCTTACTGCATACCATAGTGGTGCACTAAGGTGGGAAAATTTCATGTTTCTTGCATGTTAAAGAATTCTGATGCTAGCTGGACTTGATAAGAATTTGACTGTAGGATCTCCTTGCAAGAGGCAAAATTGTCCGGTCCTACTCATCTCTACCTTTTCTTCAAGGGACAGTCGAAACTTGTGTCCCCATTCCATCAACTTCATCATCATATCATGTTCATTTTATCACTAACCACTTACATGTATAATAAATATTTTTTATGTATTAAGAAACTGTTAATTCAAGTATACATATATTAAATGAGTGAAATTTTAAGTTCAAAGGCAGAGGTAAAAAGTGTGCGACATATGCAAGTCCTTATCATCTACCCCTTAAAAATGAGATTTACAAATGTTTGAATTGGACTACCGGTATTTTAAAATATGGTTCAATATTCTAATTAGATGTCTCATAGTCATAAGAAAGCTTAAGAAGTAACGCCCATGAGCCTAAAGATTATCATTTAAGTCAGTGTCATTTACCTAATATGAAAAGAACTTTATTTATTTATTTTTTTCAGAATAATATTTCATAAAAATATACTTAAAATAAAACCTTTCTCTTTTCTTTCAGAAATTAACCTTGATTTTAGACATTGTTTTTATAACTGTTTATTATAATACCTCTTTTAAAAAATTAAGAGTTCCTAAGGGCAAATACAGTGCATGTGAAATAAATTAAGCACTAAAATTCACAGGGAAAAATGATTTTAAGAATATTAAATAAATTATGAATAGCAAACATTAGGATATCATGAAATATATACTGCATGTAAAACAACATATACTAGATTAGAAACACCTTACTGATTTATTTTTAACCTAAGATTTGCTCTTATAAAATTCCTATGAAGATGTGCAAGTACTTATGTATATCCACAATTTATTGTTAACTCAAAAACTACATGGCATATACATGTAGATCTGTAATGGCATATGGATATGTTGATTCAGTACCATTTGAGGAGTTTTATGCAAATCTGTGAAATACTTTTTGAAAACTTAAGATTTTTTCAGAGGGCTCTTCCCTACCTTTCAAATATCTAGTATAAATGAACAATCAGTATGCAAAGTCACATTGTTCTTAACCTTAATGTATTGTAATCAGATGTAGTCATGATTACATTACAAAGTATCAGTAATTTAATCAATTCCTTTCAAAATTGCTGTAATCATTAATTTAATGTAATCATAAATTTATCAAAGTAATTGTAATTTAATCAATTACTTTGAAAGTAATTGGACCCATCTTTGGTTGATACATATATCCTTTGATATTTGACCTCAAGGTCATAATGTTAACATTACGCGCAAGGCATATCAAGCAATAGCTTTTTTTATTCTTTGATATAGGGCTTTTGTATTTGATAGCTGTATGGTGATGTATCATCATGAGAGAATGTCCCAACTAAAAGTTGACTTAATATGTCATTGACTTGACCATTTAATGAAATGTATGATAATTTTACATGTAAAGTGTGTCTGGGTCATATCTGTTTTATCCTCCAGTGTAGTGCAGAGCTTATCGGCAAGTGATTGTGTTTTTTAATGTTACAATGAGTCGTGTAACAAAGCGCTTTCTGAAAACCCTGACATTGGGGTTAAAGGTCAAATTTTACAAAGCATCAAATGCATGTCTAACCATAACTTTTATATCCTTTGACTCATCTTTGGAAAATGTGTCAAGCACCAAAGTGACCTTGACCTTTTACCTCAAGGTTAAAATCATCCCAATTATACATGCAAAGCTTGTCTGAACAATATTAAACTCTTTTACCATTTAATACAGAGCTTTGTTTTTATTTCATATTGATGTATCATCATAGTTGCATGCATCAGATACATGTATTTATTTAATCGTTTACCAATTATGATACAAATGGTGTTCAGGTAATAAAATTATACAGGACATTCATAAATTTTCTTTTATTATTTCTAACACAAGTAGAACTCTTTAAAGAAACAAAAACATAATTAACATAACATAAAGGATGGCACTACATGTATTTACATAAGAAAAAAACCCAAACAATAAGTGTGAGCATTAATATTCATTGGGTACTAATTAGTTACTTGACTGATCCAAGAACTTAAAGAAAGTAAAATAATTTATTGAAAATGTACTCTTTATGTAGATTAGCATCCCAAATTGAAATGAATAAAATAAGACTTTTTAATGAATCTGAGAAAAATGGTTCCTAATATGAAAAAATCTCATTTAGAAAATGAATACATTCCCATTTTTACAACTTTAAACCAATGTATATATTTTTTGTAAAACCAGTTTCCATAAATTTTGTTTAGAGAACAAACCCTTTTACAGCCTCCAAACATCATTTTAACAACTCAAACAATCCAATGGGATATTTTAAACATGAGTTGGTCCATGTAATCTCACTACCAACTTCAAATCGTTGATATAATGTACATACATACACACAGACATTAAATAACCATAACTTATAAGCAACTCTACCAAATAAGAATATATTGTTTAAGATTCCCCAAAAATATAATTTAATAAATGCATATAAATAAAGTAAAACATGTAGCATAAAAATAACATTGCAAGACAAAAAAAATAGAACAAAACAAAATGGTCTTGCAATAAATGCCATATTAAAATGAAATGATGTAACTAATTTAAAATATCAATTATAAGTTTTTCAATGCTTCCAAAGTTACTTTCAAGACAAATAATATCATTTTATGTATTTCATAAAATGCTTCCAAGATAACTTTCCGTACAAAAGGCATAATTTTTTGTATTTCATCATACTTTAATGGTTATATGTTCCAAAACATTTAAATGATTGGGTGACAAATTTAATACAGAAAGTAATGAACTTGTCTTTCATATTATTCTTCTACACAATATCCATCAATGCATTTTAAATTTTACCCATAAAGAGAAGGGGGCAGACTGAGACTCACAGATACTAAACAAAATGAAAGATAAACATAATATGTTGCTATTTTTGTAATGGTTTATGTTGCGTGGCAAGGGTACAAAACACTATGCATATTAGGAAAAGATATTACATGTACCAAGATCATCTTAGCTTCATAGTTCTCCAACATGGACAAAATGCCCAAGATCCTTGTATGAATATGGCCATAAGCTTGGATTGATAGATAGTACATGTATTTTTATCATGTGGTTTTAAATAAAAATATTCTCCTTTGAACATTCAAATGCAAATATAATCATGAATCAGGCGGCATGTGTTCATAAATGTAAAGATTTCAATTAGGTGTCATTTAAACACATTTTTATAACATTTTACAATTTTCTGGACACATGCATTGATATATTAATGATTCACATGTACACTCAAAACCTTTAACACCTAAAAATAATTAAAGTTTGTTTTTGCCTACAAAAACGATGTCTCCCCCCGTTTCCCCCAAAAGTTCCAAGTTCAAAGAACCATAACTCCCACAAACATTTGAGAATCAAAATTTCCTGGTAACATGCACAACTACCTATGATGTTCTTCCTATATACTAAGTTTCATTGAATTCGGTTCAGTAGTTTCAGAGGAGTTGCGCTGACAAGATGATAAATGAGGATTTTCAGCAATTTTCTAAGTTCAAAGGGCCGTAACTCCTACAAAAATTTGAAGATTAAAATTTCCTGGTAATATGCACAACTACATATGGTGTCCTTCCTATATACCAAGTTTCGTTGAATTCGGTTCAGTAGTTTCAGAGGAGTTGCGCTGACAAGATGATATTTGAGGATTTTCAGCAATTTTCTAAGTTCAAAGGGCCGTAACTCCTACAAAAATTTGAGGATCAAAATTTCCTGGTAATATGCACAACTACATATGGTGTCCTTCCTATATACCAAGTTTCGTTGAATTCGGTTCAGTAGTTTCAGAGGAGTTGCGCTGACAAGATGATATTTGAGGATTTTCAGCAATTTTCTAAGTTCAAAGGGCCATAACTCCCACAAAATTTTGAGGATCAAAATTTCCTGGTAACATGCACAACTACATATGGTGTCCTTCCTATATACCAAGTTTCGTTGAATTCGGTTCAGTAGTTTCAGAGGAGTTGCGCTGACAAACTTTGTGACGGACAGACGGACGGACGGACAGACGGACGGACGGACACGACAAAAACAATATGTCTCCCCACAATGTACACTCAAAACCTTTAACACCTAAAAATAATTAAAGTTTGTTTTTGCCTACAAAAACGATGTCTCCCCCCGTTTCCCCCAAAAGTTCCAAGTTCAAAGAACCATAACTCCCACAAACATTTGAGAATCAAAATTTCCTGGTAACATGCACAACTACCTATGATGTTCTTCCTATATACTAAGTTTCATTGAATTCGGTTCAGTAGTTTCAGAGGAGTTGCGCTGACAAGATGATAAATGAGGATTTTCAGCAATTTTCTAAGTTCAAAGGGCCGTAACTCCTACAAAAATTTGAAGATTAAAATTTCCTGGTAATATGCACAACTACATATGGTGTCCTTCCTATATACCAAGTTTCGTTGAATTCGGTTCAGTAGTTTCAGAGGAGTTGCGCTGACAAGATGATATTTGAGGATTTTCAGCAATTTTCTAAGTTCAAAGGGCCGTAACTCCTACAAAAATTTGAGGATCAAAATTTCCTGGTAATATGCACAACTACATATGGTGTCCTTCCTATATACCAAGTTTCGTTGAATTCGGTTCAGTAGTTTCAGAGGAGTTGCGCTGACAAGATGATATTTGAGGATTTTCAGCAATTTTCTAAGTTCAAAGGGCCATAACTCCCACAAAATTTTGAGGATCAAAATTTCCTGGTAACATGCACAACTACATATGGTGTCCTTCCTATATACCAAGTTTCGTTGAATTCGGTTCAGTAGTTTCAGAGGAGTTGCGCTGACAAACTTTGTGACGGACAGACGGACGGACGGACAGACGGACGGACGGACACGACAAAAACAATATGTCTCCCCACAAAAGTGGGGGGAGACATAAATATCAATTCCCTAAAATTGCACCAAAATAGAAATAAAACAAGTATACATCTATGACACAAATGAAGTAGGTAGCCTCTCCTTATACATGAAAGCTAGCTGTTTGGAAGCTAGACAAAGAGATTCTCTACGACTTATTCCAGTCAAAGCATTTTGCCAGTCCGAGTGAGAAATATGTGGGTGTGTTTCTTCTATAACTTGTCCGATAGATTTTGCAAGTCCTGACCATCGTAAAGGATAATCTGAGGATGTGGCGTCCTGTGCTTTGAGAATATATTCTGTTGGTACATGCGTAGGTTGTGAAAATGTCTGAAGGTCAATTCTGTGTACAGGATCTCGCAATATTAAACATGTCATTTCAAACCATCTGAAATTAAATAGGTAATTAAATGTAAGAAATGCATCATATTAATTCATTGTCTGACAAGAAAATTGCTATCAATTGTTGTCTTCATTCAAGAAATCTTGTGCTTGTAAACAAATACAGGAATTAAAAGCCTCGTTTATAATATAAAGCGACCATTGGTCTGTCTTACAGTTTTTGTTGACCAGATTTGACATATGTAACATAGCTTTTAATGTAAGGATATTTTTTTCCAGATTTACCAACAGATTGAGCGAACATATGGCCACTTTAAACTAGGTGTAGGGAATCAATAACTGAAACTTTGTATGTAATCATGAAATAAGAGAGTAACAGATGTAAAATTAATAAAGTATTATGTAAATTATTAGTGGCATGATATAAACAGGAAAGACAGACATCCTAAACATGTCAAAATATTGGTAAACTGGAGAAATGAATTTGAATAGAAAACAGTTTTGAGCAACATAAAAATTGCTATTTTACCTGTCAGGTATTGTTTCTATGATGAATCCCTCCAATGATACAACAGGAATTTCATCTGGTATTTTACCATCTTGTCTCAGGCTCTGTATCCTCTCCTCTGCCCCTTTGAGACCAGCTGTAAACCCCACAGGCTGTGCAGCAGTTGTATCTTGACTCTCCTACAATCATGTAATTTATAAGAAAAAAATAATACTAATTTGTACAATAAGGGGAATATCAAAATGAATATATTAATATATGATTATGGGTCTCAATTCCTGATTTATGGTTTGATGTAAAAGATAAAAAAGGGTTTTCATAAAATTTACATTTTCAGGACAGTGATTTGAGAAAAAAATATGTTTTCCTGTATAGGATGATAAAATTGAGTTCTAACATAGTTTGCTGATAAACTAAGGAAATAATGCATATTTGAAATACTTCCATTCATCTTCACTCTCAATTATACTTCATTTCTTAAAATGATATTTTGCAAACTAAGCTCATTCACAATGATTAGCAAACTTTTAAATTTGATACCCAACAACATACATGGGTGTATTTCACCAAGGGGGAACCGCTCACCCTTCCAGAGCACCTGAGTTCATGCTGTTTATGACTTTATGTTGCTCATTGCAGTTGTGTTGTTTCTGTGTTGTATTTTTGTATGTGTTGACTGGTTTTGTCTTTGTCTTGATGGACTTTTGATGTAAGAATGTTATATTGATACTTCTTTGCCTCTATAATAACAATACATGTATACATAGCCTACCATTCCAGTGACAGTTGCCTTCCCAAAGACAGACTGAAATGCTTGTCTAACGGCTGCGACTTTACTCTCCTTTGTTGATGTGACAACTATATCTATATCTCCACCAGATTCTGTAAAACAATAAACAAGATAACGATATGCATTTCTTTACTTTTAAGTGGATTTGTCAACCATGTCACTATAGTTGTTTTATGTTCAAAATCATTTCAAATGAAAAGGTGTCCATCTTTCGTGACTCTGTAATTACTGTATACAATTTCAGAACAATCCAATGTAATGTTTTTAAAGTTTCAGATTGCACAATACATGTACCAGTGGAGAGTTGGACCCAATTGCTAGGTCAACTTTCCTCGAAATATTTTTATTCCACATTCCAAAACTATGCAACTTTTAAACATGTAGGTAAAGGTACTATCAATTGATGCTTAACATTTGCATTTTCTGTAATATATGTGGTGAAACAATTCATTTGTTCAGTAAATTTCATAAAGTCTTAACCAATAAGGGTTATGGATTAGAGGCACATTTTTCAGAATCTACCACCCATATAACATCTGTATATTTTTACAGGTTATTCCACATTGTTGACAAAAGGACACCACCCATAGAATAGTACTAGTGCCTTCACTCCAAACACTCTTTCCCCTGCCCTAGAAACTTGTTCACAACAATACTTACTAATGACTTCTTTCATGCCAGGATCTAATGTGGTTATCATTGTTTCCATGGAACTCTGAAACATAGTTTCTTGTATTAAATTAAATTAAAAAAGATATCATAATATGTGAACCATGTCAGTAGATAATGAAATTCTCCTTTTTTGAAAATGATTGTGAACAGTTATATCTGTTGATAAATGTGATATGAAAATGCAAGCTGAAAGAAATTAATTTACAATAAACATTACTGCTATTTATGATTTGTAAAATTTTGAACATTACTTGTACTTTTATTTATAAAGTCACATATCAAAATTTTTAAGGGTTATCTTGATAACTGACCTACCTTAACTTTTGACATGATTTTGTTTCCAGGAAACCAACCAAACAACCCTTTATCTTGAGCTGATGGACTTAGTACAGGCTCTTCTTCAGAAACATCTGATGGTACCTCAATTTGTTTACTGGCTTCATAAGGAGACTGAATGGGATCTGATGTAAAGAAAGCTAACATTAGGAAATTTTTGTTAAGAAGTTAAACTTAGTTCACCACACTGATGGGCTCATATTAGAGAGACTTCATTTTGGACCAGATATCTAGGTAATAATCACCTCATTTCATTCTATTTTTAAATTTTTTTTAAACAGGGTTTCAGATTGTACATTGATGAAACTGATGTCTATTATCAAAAGTTGTGTGAAATATAGAGAATTTAGAATATATAGAGAGTATCAAGAAAAATGTTCAACAATAACTTACATGCAAAATGTATTTTTTTTAAAAGTTTCGTTAGCATTTCGATTATGCTTTTACATTGTTGAAAAAATCCATACACTGTTAGTTGTTTCATGTCCAGAAAGGGGCTCTTTAAGATTAGTTTTGAATCATATACATTATATCTTTGATTTTAGGCCAATCAACTGGTGTCCAGTAGCAACTAAATTGAAGGCTGCTGGCTGTTTTTAAATTACTGCTGATTTATATAGGTCTTGTCATGTACACTTATTCCACATCTCATTATCTTTCATTTTAACAGTTGTTAACAACCCGTTAACAATGGTATACTTAAACTACCTGGTGCAGTCATCTCTGTGGTTTTAGCACTAGATACAGATGGTGTCCCACTGCTAGGAGTTCCTGTAACAGGAGCTGGAGCAGCACCACCTGGTGTAGCTACTGGTGATGCAGAACCTGATCTTAAAACAAAAACACACAATCATCATTAATCATAATATAGTGGTTTCAAACATCTTGGTTAAAATGAATTTCGGTCTATTCTTAGATGGTATGCAACAACCATTAGTCCATGGCAAAGGTGTATTTAAATTGCAGCTGTTTAATGAATGTATTGTACTATGGTTTCATTATCATTTGTGGGGTATCAATTTTCATGGTTTGCTTGGGTGGCCTTGAACCATGAAATTTGATACCCAACAAACAGGAAATGTTACATATGATTATTCTTCAAAACCATGAATTATTTTTAGAAAATTTACTTCTTCATCAGTCTCTAATGAGTTCATAGCTTTATTCTAATTAACTCCTATGGTCTTTCAAAAGATTAAATATCTAGTATCTTGCAGCTAGCTTTACATAAAAATTGAAGTTTTTAATAGCGAGCATCGCAGATGCGAGCCTTACGGCATTGTGCATGTTTTGAGATGTGCCAGAAATATACTGACGATAAAACCGGAACAGGTTTACTTTTACGGAGTGAAAAAATTAATAGGCACGGAGCAAGTAAAACAATCAACCCTCTGCATGGGCTTATAAAAAATACAACATAATCTGTTAAACAAAAAAAAAAAAAAAAGAAATTCAAAAACAGTGATAAAACCCTCATTCATCCACTTGTATATTTTTACACACAGTTTTTTATTCAAACACCATTCGGTCTTTTCTGCTGAAAAACGATTTTCCGGAAATTACCGAGCTAGCTTTTGGCAACATTGACTAGTCATACCAAATGCATGTTACTGACCAAGCTTTGTTAAATTCTAAGTAAGATAAAGAAATACATAAATTTACTGAATAAAACCTACTCATTATAATAAATAAAAGGTTCTTTCCTGCAAATGAAAGAAGAGTCCCATCCTGTGGGGTTTCACTCACTCTCCTCAATCATGCATGATATTTTTACTTCACCGTTTTTTCCGTCAGGTTTCTTAATGTACCTTCTGTTACCAATGCTTTAAATAAAACACTGATACATGTACTCAGAAAATATCACAAATCCTGACAGAATCTGAATGTTGTTTTTGTCTGCTGAAGAAGCGCGAAATACTATGACAAGGAAATGACGTCACGTAATCCATAAAGGAATAATTTCGTCCCCGCTAAATGTCGTCCCAGAATGTTACAGGATTTATTATTTGCACAAATAAAATGTCGTCCAAGAATGTTACAGGATTTATTATTTGCACAAATATTAAATTGAATTTTTAACTGGTAGTTATTGATCCCAGATATTTTAATAACAACTTTCCCAAGTGCATGCATAGGATTTGGGTTGGGTGGGGTCAGACTTTGCTACTACCTACTTCCTTTTTTAAAAGTTCCCTCTTTACGTTACACTTAGCCGGTCGAGCACATGGATTTATTTTTAAAAGGTATATAGATTTTCGATGCTCGCTAAAAAGGCAGGGCCTTAATCATATTATTTTCATTTATATCAAATTGACTTACTTTTGAGGTGTAGCCACTGGTGACCCTTCTTTCTGAAAATAAATTTGATATCAATAACATTTGGGATAGCCAATACTCAGTTGTACTACCGGTACTTGTTAAGATAAGCTAATTTTATGGTATTTAAACATGAAGAATATATGCAGATCACTCTAGAATTTGATTTCTTTTTATTTGTTCAAACAACATTTCTTTTGTCAACCAATTACCATTGCATGAAAAAGGAAAACCTGAAACTCACATTTCTCTTAATTTGTTTGACAATTATAACACGATAAACCATAGTTAACTTACAGGTTTGACCTCTGATGAGACACTAACATTCATAAAAGCTGGTAGAGGTGCAGGTGGTGCAACTGTACTAACACCCGGACTGGTTGGACTGGACACTGTGCCAGTAGAAACTGAAATACATAGCAATTTTAATCATTATCATTATATTGTAAATTGTAAATACTACATTAAATCATAATATTAGATATTAGATGCATTTAATCAAGATACCGGTATTCAAAAGTGTTTTAACAAATCAGCAGCTTTTAAAAATTTGATTGTGGACAAGTAAAGATTTTTAGGTACAGATGCAAATGGCCAGTGATGTGTCAGTAAAGTCTTAGCTATTTGCAATGGTTCAGATTAGCAGATATAAATTCAGACTTGTAAAATTTTGTCTTATTTTCTAGATTTTGAAGGAAACCTTTACATCTATTAAAAGAAAGAATTTTGTGTTATAACTAAGGTAGAGCTGCAAGCAAGCACACTGAGAATACTTCTGTATGACTTATTAGACTCTATAGTGGGAAAAACTAAAGACAAAAAATCTCTCCTGAACATCAGAGAACAATTAAAGTTCTCAATGCACATCTCTTTATGATGTTTTTCCTCCATGTCATGTTTTATGGAATTCCATCACGCAGTTAGGAAGACATTGTGATTCACGTACATGAGGACAGACAGGCAGGCATAGCAATTCTTATAAACATGTACCCAAAAACTGTTATGTCTACTGTTTTTGTAGGGTTTATAGTTTTAAAAGTGTATACATGTAAGACTTGCCATTTATATCTGATTCTTGCATTTTCCTGGCTAGATCTGCTTCTTCTTTAGTGATTATCTCTGTTGATTCATCCGATGATTCTTCCATCATCTTGTACTGATATTCAGCTAAATGACAAGCAAGATAGAATTTATGAATAACTGCATTTATTTCAATTCACTCTTGAATCATCATATTATTGGGTCACTCAATGAATATTTCCAGATATTCAGAATCTTAAATTAGTTACAGTAATTACAGAGATAAATACTGACAGACAGCAACATGAACTGTATCAAAATGTAGGAAAAGCACTGCTGTGGCTTTTAATGGGGCCACATATATTCAGTAGTGAAGCCCAGCCCAGTATCTTTACTGTTAATTCAAAAATGGATCTCTCTTCATCAAAATGTGAACATAGAGCCAAAAAAAAACCTACTGAATTCTACATTAATGACTATGTGAGCTATATCACATACATTTATAATTCCACATCTCGCTATATTCTACAAGAGATATTTTTGCAAGCTTTACACATTTCTACTGAAAATCAGACCATGCATTACAGAAACAAGAGTTAACACTAAAGTATGTCTCGCCTGCCGGCACCATCAGAAACAATTATTCTTTCTTACTTCCACTATATTTTGAATTTACATGGATTTTCAGTTTCTGAGATCAAAAGATGTTTATAGAACTTAAACATTGCAAATATATGCAATAAAAATAATCAAAGTCACTCAACCGGAAAATCAAGGTCAAGGTCAAAAGATGGGGATGCAACTGTGCTAAGCTACTACTGGGACATATGTATACAAAGTTTCATCAACCTAGGACCTATAGTTCTTGAGATATGGAGGTGCTCACAAAACTTTTCCATTGCTATCATATGTATTGAAAATTGTCAAAGTCACTCAACCGAAAAATCAAGGTTAAGGTCAAAAGATGGGGATGCAACTGTGGTAAGCTACTACTGGGGCATATGTATACCAAGTTTCATCAACCTAGGACCTATAGTTCTTGGGATATGGAGGTGCTCACAAAACTTTTCCATTGCTATTATATGTATTGAAAATTGTCAAAGTCACTCAACCGGAAAATCAAGGTCAAGGACAAAAGATGGGGATGCAACTGAGCTAAGCTACTACTGGGGCATATGCATATCAAGTTTCATCAACCTAGGACCTATAGTTCTTGAGATATGGAGGTGCTCGCAAAACTTTTTCATTGCTATTATATGTATTGAAAATTGTCAAAGTCACTCAACCGGAAAATCAAGGTCAAGGTCAAAAGATGGGGATGCAACTGTGCTAAGCTACTACTGGGGCATATGCATACCAAGTTTCATCAACCTAAGACCTATAGTACTTGAGATATGGAGGTGCTCATAAAACTTTTCCAAAAAGTTAACGCCGCCGTCGCCGCCGGTAAAGTAACACCTATGTCCCGCTCTGCTTCGCAGGCGAGACAAAAAACCATAGGGACATATCAAAGCCTTTTGGAGAAAACATTAAAAAGATGTATTGTAGACATCCTAATAGAGGGCACAGCTAGTAGCTGCCAAGAAGTGCCAGCGAGAGCTGAGAGCTTTACAGCAAGCTCCTGCAAAAATTTGCCTAATGCTGATATTGATATTTTTTTGTCCGGATATGCATCTCAAACTGAGTTACAAATGCGGCGTGAATATTATTGATAATGCTTCTAAAAAATATGTTTTGTCTTTTAAAACATGGAAGAAGTTTTAAGATATTAGTAGGGCAAGTATTTATTAGCAACGTAATTTATTCTCGCTTTTCATTTATTTTTGTACATTGCACATCAATGAAGTAAATATTTTCAATGTCAATAGTTATTCAAAATTTGGAGCGAAACGTCACGCGCTCATAGGCAAATCGCCAGATATACTTATGAAAATTTAATTTGAGGTTGTTTTCAGCTGGTTTTTATTCTTTTTTCATTCTCATTTAAAGTGTTTGCCATTTTCAATCTTTTGAATAGAGCGCCTCTGATGAGTGTTGAAAATGCTACCAATTGTTTTTTGCGGGAAATATTCATACAAAGTTCCATCAATCATGTCAATATATTCAAGAACTGACAAGTTTTGGGCAAAATCATAACAAGTTTCAGTAGCTTGAGACAAACATCACAGCAGAATACTGGAACCATGACAGGTTTATTTCCACTGCAAACACCATAAGGTCGGCAGAAGACGCAATTTGTCTTTGGACTCGATTTTTTGTTCATGCCATCATGGTTCGTTTATGGAGATTGTTTCATATATAATCAAAGATGAATATCAGCAAAAACAAGGGAAGCTTGATCTTTTTTTTTCAAAACAACCTTTATTTATGAAAACTATTTAGACTTAAAGACACACAAAAGACAGTTGTTAACAAAATATAGACTTAGTAATCATTGTTTAAGAATTGAAACTGGAAGACACGAGCGACTATTAAAAAATGTTTTCGGGCAAATGTTTTAAGTACTATCGGGTGCATTATCTTTTCCGCCGGACGCTTTTTTATGTTCTGCCAGACGCTTTTTACCTTGCTGGACGCACCCAGACACAGCCGGACATTTATTAGTAGGACTGATAGATACTGTGTAGGGTCAGTCTGGACATCGTCGCACAAGGGTACTTCATATTTATTTTATATTGATAATTCATAGAGCAATGTTGTTTGTAAAATGTTTTGTTTGTTATTTAAAAAAAACACATTTTTTCTTAATAATTTCACACAAATCTAATGTCACTTTTGACTACAATATTGTATAATTTGAACCTAATAAGAAGAGAATTTTGTGAATCTTACATTCAAGTAGGTATAAATAGTTTGACAGTTCGTAAATAGAATTCGACAATTTATATAGGTGACATCACCAGCCACGTCTTGAAGAAGATCGGTACATTTCTAGACTTATTCATTCGTTTCATGTTAAAAACTCGTCGGGGTTTTTCACACTCAAATAGGGAAGGTTATATTTCTTTAATTGGGAACCAGTCTAGGTCCTACTTTCTTTTTCTAAAAATAGAAAAACTAACCGGAAATGATAAAATTTTGACCTTATTGGCATCACTTCCTGTTTTGATTCTGACAAGGTTATGAAGAAACAAATTATGCGTGTTTATCGGCGATAAAAATCCATAATAAACAGGTATTACATAATTAATGTTCCCAATTTCACTGTCTTGAATGATTTATAAATATTTTTTACAACATTTAAATTACTGCTTATTGAAAGGAAACTTACTTAAGTTACTGTATCACTAAATTTATGTAAGATTTGTAAAATATAAAAATAGTTTGTTGAAGAGTTTATCACACTCATTAGATATTTGTCTTTAACCGGAGAGCATGAATTACTTTCCAAATGACATGTCCTGGCCGGGACTCGAATCCGGGACCTCAAGGTTCGTAGTCAGATGCTCTACCACTGAAGAAGTAGATGCTGGCTTTTAAATCTACTTATTAATGTTCGAAGGGGAGCAACCCCGTTACATGTCAAAGAAAACTCGCAAATGCTGGTTTCCTGTAGTCTGTAGTCTGTACGTGTCATAAATTAAGGACACTGGATTTTCACTCCTGTAATTGTAGGTTATCGATTGACGCGCATGTTTAATTAAAACTCTAGGTATATTTCACATATGTACTTTGATAGGTGGACGCTTAAAAAAAAAATTTTTAACGACGGGAAAAATTAAAAAAAAAAACTAAAAAAATCTCTTCGTATCTTCAATGTAGTCCGCCATTAATCGAAGGCGCTGTGATTCCGTTATGATATTTTCCTCCGATTCTCCTACATTTAGGAGCACCTCCAAATCAATATGGATGGATCCCGATAAGAAAAAAAATTCATTTATCAGTCTCTGTCTGCTTTCCTCATACCGGTCACATTTTAGAATGTAGTGTTCTACAGTTTCAAGGTCTCCACATTGACAATTTGGTGACTGAGTGATTCCGAGCTTGCTATAATAATCATTCAGACTAGCATATCCCGACCTTAAACCATTGATTATTATAGCGATTTTTCTGTTTGGAAAGTCAAAAGTAATTTTATTTCCCACTTTCTTATTGAAGTTATAGTAGAATCTACCTCGGTCACTCTCATCCCATCTCTTTTGCCATTTATTTGTGACAAAGTCTTTGGCAGCCTTTACTATATCTTGTTTTGTGACGTTTATATGTGCATCACCTTCCATTGACTCAGCCTCTTTAGCTGCCTCCTTGGCTAACTTGTCAGCCATCTCATTCCCTTTGATTTCTGAATGACCTGGAGTCCATTTAATTTCAATGATGATACCCTCTTTCTGTATATTTTCCAATTTGTTTTTTATTTCTCTGATAGTGTTTGTATGACTGTCTGCCTTCCAGTTAAGTGTTAACACTCCTATGGCTTGTTGGCTATCAGAAAATATAATAAACTGGTCTGTAATGTTGTTGTTTGCTGGATTTGATATGAAGTCTAGCACCAGATTGATTGCTATAAGCTCACCAAGCAGAATCGACCCTCTTTTGCACACTGGTTGTTTAAGCGCAACAATCTTATCTTCTATCAAAATCACTGCTCCTGCACCACACGGTCCTGGGTTAGTGAGACATGACCCATCAGTAAAAGCAAAGGCTGAGTGTTGAGAGGATGAACTGATGATGTCATTTACTATTTTCTTCCCCATTTCTTCTTGTCCTTTCGTTCTGGATTTTGAAGAGCCTAAATTTCTCCAATACTCGGGTGATGATTTGCACTTAAAAAGACCTCTGAATTCCCACATTGGTTCAATATTCCTTACATCTATGGATTGGTCTTTAAGCATGTCCTCTGCTTGAAGGGACATAAGTCCTAGGGGCGACAAATGCTTGTCTACGATTATTTTATTCCGCCAGTTGATCAGCTGTTGTTTAACTGGTTTCCTAATTCGACAAATATCTAACTCGATGTGATAAAAATCTGTATCTCATCACTTATCATTGTGAAACCTGTATGTACAACTCACACATTAATCAATAATATAAACTTATATAAAACACAGAAGATAGAATAGAGAAAAGAAAATCTGAAACCCAGCCAATATGACCTATGAGACACTTTAAGACATCTATATCATAAAAAAGTAACGTATTCTAAAAGGGTAAAGTATGAAGAAATAAAATAAATGAAATGAATGCATCTATCAATTATAAGTATAGATTATACTGTGTATTGTCCTGTCTGTCAAAACTGCAATAACATTCAGCAAAATAGCAACAAATATAGTGAAAACAGAAAAATAATGCTTGAATATGCTCACCATTTGCACAACTTTAACGAACTTCAATTTAAATTTTGTGCAAGGGCTACATAAGTTAATGTAAAAGTTTTTAAATCGTGGTGACTACAGAAGTCTGAAGACTTAATGATGTCACACAGATCAAGGTCATAGTGATTTAATATTAATATAATGACTGTCTAATAAAAATGCTTCATTTAGTAGATGAGTAAAACTTTTGGAGCTTAAAATATCATTAGATAGGATTTTTTTTTCATTATTAAATTCTGATTATCCAATATTGCCCACTTTGACAATTTAAAGGGTATTGCCCAGCCTGGGAAAAACCAGGCTGTCAATACTATGCCAACCCTTTCCTTGTGAGATTTCCAGGTAGATTTTCCATGTTGAATTTAACATGAATTTTAATGAATCTATTTTTTTAACTGTTTTGTTTCAAAGTTCATGAAATTCATGAAATTTTTTCTACTTTCAGTTACAGTAAAATTTTGTGAACAGGAGATGGTGCTTTCCAGTATATACTACAACAATGGGTATTTTTGTGCCTCACATCCGTTAGAGATTATCATTGGTACAATCACCATAGCAACATGTCTACTATCTGCTGGGTTTATAGCCACCAAAAACAGAATCTGTGGTTGGAACTATTTCTGTGGCCAGAATCAAGTATGTATATAGTTACATTTTGTACTTTGTAATTTATATAATGTGATTGTAAAGTTGAAAAATTATTCCTTTTGATCTAATATGTAAATACATGTACAAAAACTCTCTGAAGTTGTAGAATATATCAACATTAACATGATAAATGAAAAACTGTCTCGCCATTAGAGTCATGGACTTTGAATGCATTTTGCATACCTATCCTCTAGTTATATGGATTTTATTTAGATATAACATGTTATTATGCATATTTTAAATTATGAACAAAATAATGTTAAGATACTTTAAGTTTGTATTGTTATGTAATTCAAAGTTTATTATTACATTTATTAATACATGGGTATATAAAATTCTAATAAAATTCTCTTCTATAGACAGATGATGGGTCAGAGTTGATGTTATTGTCCGTGACTAGATGTCTAGCTGTTATTTATATCTATCTGCAGTATAGAAACATTAAACAACATAGATCAAAGTATTTACTAGGTGAGTTGTGGTTTAAGTGAATGAGTGACTGTTATGGTTTTATGCCTGGGTTATGCAGGACTGTCAGTTTTTAATGGTGAAGTAAACTGGAGTCCCACAGGAAACCACCTTCCTAATTACATACAGGTATACAGGCTGCTTTTGCAAATGATGAAGCAGGACTTTAACACCTGAAAATGTAGTTGACTTCTAATTGATCATTCGGTATTAAAACCAGCCCTTTAGACCAATCTGCCACTCAAGCTCCTGTGATTTCCATATTGTTTTCTTATGTATCAATTTAGCTTGAACAAATGACTGTGTTTATCTTGTTTCTGGTAGTATAAAAAGAATTACGAAACCATTTATATGCACGGTATCTTGTTTAATGGTGTAAAGTTTGTCTGTTGAAACTTTATTAACATAATGATTAATCTTTTCCAGGTATATGAGGATCGTTGATGATAAAAACATAACTGATTAATCTTTTCCAGGTATATGAGGATCGTTGATGATAAAAACATAACTGATTAATCTTTTCCAGGTATATGAGGATCGTTGATGATAAATGATTAATCTTTTCCAGGTATATCCGTATCGTTAATGATAAATGATTAATCTTTTCCAGGTATATCGGGATCGTTGATGATAACCTCTAGCTTCCTATTCATGTTAGTCATTATAAAAGTAATCGGTGGTGACATTACATTGATAACGTAAGTACGAAGAAAAAAACTTTTACATTTATCCCGAAGAGTCAATTTCTAATGGTTTTGATATAAAGTTTAATGTTCATAAAAAGAAATTTTTTCTTCAAGTGTTGAAGACCAATGAAGATAGATCTATGAATTAATTGAATTTATTTTTATGGTTCTCCAATGATTTGAACTAGTTTAACTGAACTAATTTCTTTTATTCAATTTCATAGTCAATGCCAGTTGTTGAAATTATGAAATTATGAAATTAATCAATCACTCTAATTGATGGGAATCAAATTCTGTCCAAACTTTTGTTTTTACAGTGAAGCACTTCCATTCTTCCTTTTACTTCTTGACTTATCAAAAGCATGTGCTGTAGCAAAACATGCATTGAAATCTAGGACCCATGAAGACATCCAGAACAACATAGCTGAAGGGATATCAGTTGTTGCCCCTGCTATAACTCTCGACTCGATATGTGAGCTGCTTGTTATAGGAGTAGGAACTTTGTCAGGTCAGTAAAAACTGTGAAAACTCAAGCAGGATTTACATATTTTTACCCAGCCATACAGATTGGCCTGGTTTTAGGTTATTAGCTCCATTCAGTCTGATATCATACCACTGTGAAGTCATAAAATGGATAAAAATCTATGTAGGATTTAGAATGTACATGTTATATTTTGCAGAGATTCTAATACCAAAGCTAACCTGAATTATTTAAGCTTCTAGTTTAAGATTAAGTGTGCATTTATATCCAATTGCCTGTTACAAAATTTGATATAAATCATGTTTATCTGTATTCAACCCTTTTCTTAATTACATATACAGGTGAGTAGCATAGAATATTATTGTATTTTTCAGGTGTTAAGCAGCTTCAGTCTGTGTGTTGTTATGGTTGTTTGTTTGTTGTTGCTCATTACATAGCATTTATGATATTCTATCCAGCTTGTCTGTCATTGATACTAGAAGTAAGTCTTGAAGGATAATTGATTTATGAGACAAACCATTAACATTTAACAAGACCAAATTCCCTGTATCGACCATTTTTGAAAACTGATAATAATATAAACAAATCATTAGCTTTCAGCAAGAAAAAAACAATCTATGAAATTAAAAAGACTATCTCTTTTGCTGGTGTTATCTTTCTTGAAGCCCCAGTTTATAGATTATAATGAAGAGCTGAATAAGTGTGCTTGATACAACATGCACAAAAACACAGGCCATTGACAAAAAAATATAAATGAAAAGCAGTCAGCAGTCTTCATTTTAGACCAATCATACTTACTGTACTTGTTGTCTTGCAGTTGAGTTCAGCCAGAAATTCTATAAAACTTGTATTTTAAGAACCAATCACCAATCTCAGAATTATATAAGTTACAATTTTTGCTAATTATTTGGTACAGTTAAAAAAAAAATTTAATGATATAAATAAGCATATTTCTAATACTTTATGATTATATTTCAGATTACAAGAACCAGAAATCATGGTAAAGCCTTTCTCCACCTACAGAAACTGGCCAGAGGGTTAGATAATGAAGAAGATAAGAAACCCAACCCTGTCATACAACATATCAAGATTATTATGGTAATACATGTTTATAGTGAATAACAAACTCTAGTTCCAGCACTGTTGAACTAGAGATACATCAGGGTCATTGAATTTTAGTTAAAATTACAAAATTGTTTAAAGCATAAGACTATTGTTCTCCCAAACATAGGTGACAGTAAGCAGTATTGTATATGTCACACTCTTTGATACATTTTATCCCACAACTTGTTATGTTAGGTGCAACAAATTATATGTCGCATGTGATTTTCTGATCTGTCAAACTCCCACTTTCTGTTTGAGGTCATACATTGGGCCATCTGTATCCCTTGGAGACATTGGGTCCTTTTGTTATATTGTTTCTTTATATTGTAGTATCTTCCTTTTATGATTAGTAACAATATAACAAAGTTTCAACAAAATCTGTTGAGAACTTTTTGAGTTATGGTCCGGAAACCACCAATTCAAGAAATTTTCAAACGTTTTTCTGTCACTTTGACCATGACTTTGAATGGATGTAGCCCAAAATCAATAAATTTCCTTCTCTTATGGAAGGTAAAAATATAGCAAAGTTTCATTAAAATCAGTTTAGAACTTTTTGAGTTATGGTCCAGAAACCACTAATTCAAGAAATTTTCTAACATTTTTTTATTTAAGTTAGATTGTCTCTAAAGAATACTATATGTCAGACAAAGTTTCAAATTATATGCCTTGGAACATTGTTTACTTAGTTTCTGTTTCCATATTGAACCTATTGCCTTTAAAAGTGAATATTTCATGTAAAATATAAAATATATATATCATGATTTACTATTTTCCAGTCAGCAGGTTTGATTATAGTACATCTCCACAGCCGATACACAGTTGATAAGGGAAATAACTCTCAGTTTAGTGGTTTACTGACGACAAGAGATATGATGGATAGTGATCTACCACAAGAAACTACACCTGTTCATTTCTTAGTTAGGTTAGAAGTCTGTATATTCACTAATGATTTCATAGTTTTGAAACATAATCAAGGTGTTTTGACACAAGTTAAGAATACTACCAGTAATACTGTTTCTCTAATTTTCATCCGATTTATCAACCTCTCAACCAATTGTGAAAAAATATTTCTCATCTCTAGAGAGAAATTTGTTCTCAGCGTAATTGCACGTGCAATAGATGAGCGACCTTTTGCAATTTTTTACCTGTAAACATTAGAGAAAAACCTTCTACAACTTAATTCTCGATGATTATGAAATTTCTAACATCTCGAGAAATAAATTTGATATTTTAATCGCTCGGCAAGCCTCGCCATTAAAATAATCAAATTTATTTCTCTCGATATTAGAAATTCCATAATCAACTTGATCGCGTTGTAGAAGCTATATATAATCATTTATATTTGTGGGGATAAAATTTTTGTGGTTCAGAGCACAAAATTGAATTGGAGGTGACAAATTTCATGGATATTTAATTTTGGTATACACTCATCAACTAAATATTCTAAAATCCTGGGGATTTAATTTCGTGGATTTCTCTTACCCATAAAATAAAAACAATTAAATCCCCCACAAATATTTCTGTTTCTACAGTAGTTATTCTACAAAAAACAAATTATGAATAATTATCTGACAAACATTGAAACATTCAATACACTAAAGCATAAATTTACTAAATTCAAGAAAAAATATCACCCCTAAAAGTTCCATTTTTCAATTGAGTTAAATTCTATATGATATAGCTCCCAAGGGTCAAATTTGATTTTGTACACTCGGCGTCAATACATGGGATAAATAAAAGGTTTATATTACTCTATTGACTGGGTTGGCCACAGGTAAATGACTTCAGACTTCTTCATTTAAATCCTACCTAAAAGACCAAGAAAATTAAGCTCTGCCAAACTTAATGGATAAAATAGAGTAAAACTATACTCATGATCTTGGCTTATTAACCACCCTGTAAATAAATAGCCAAAATAGAATCCACATATTTTTGCTTTTATTTTTACCTATTTTCGAATTTCCCATTTATTTTCTAGGATGTTCACACGTCGTATAGACTACACATTTATGTTTGTTCTGGGTGTTTTCTTGACCATCAAACATATGTTCTTTGCCGACCATGTTGAGGAAGAATTTCAGAGAGACATTGAAGAACACAGCCAAATTAGAAGTAGACAGATATCTGATACACTAAGAGACAGTGAATCACAAACTATTGAACCTGCCAAAGATATGATGTCAACTGATGAAATAGGTATACATTATCATTGATTATAGAAATTGTACATTTTAATATAGTTTTTGACTGAATTTCTTCCAGTTAATAGTCCAGGTTATACAACATGTTATAAAATGGTAAATGGCAGGCAGGGAAATAATTTTCGTAACAGTTTTCACAACAACTACTATTCACAGTTTCTTGTTATTTGGAAGGCAACATCAGCATGGGGTCCAAAACCTTAGGATTTGATTTGAGGTCTGTCGCTCACCTACTTCCTGTTAAATGAAATCTGACCATTTTTGACTTCAACAGATTTTTGCTGTCTACAATTTACCTGAAGATGTAAATTAGGCTTATTCTTCTGGGATTTAATTTGTGGGCAAAGGATGACTGATTTAAAGGTTACAATGTATTTGCATGTATGGTTGATATGTGATATTTGTTTGAAAATACAATTTTAAATATCCATGTAAAATATATATTTTATAAGAGAAAAATAAAGGTTTGAAGAAAGTATTCAAAATTATTATATGAATTTACCATACTTTCTTTTCAGATTTTCAAAGAGTTATTCCAAAAGTTACTATAAGTCATGCAGAGGACAACAAACAGGTTCAATTCTCCATGGGTGATAACAGTGATTCTGATGAAGAAAATAAGAGCACAGACATTGGTGTACAGACAGAGATTAAGATGTTTAAGCCATTACAGAGGCTCCCATCAAGACAACCACTTAGACCTATTGAAGAATGTTTAGAAATTCTGAATTCTGATGTATGTTTATACTAGTGGTTTGTTAAATCAAATTGTCTTAAAAAATATTAATTTACATGTTCATAAAGTTAACATGTTTTTATTTTTATACGACCGCAAAATTTTTGCGATCGTATAATGTTATGGCGATGTCGTCGTTGTTGTCGTTGTCGTCGTCGTCGTCGTCTGGGGACATTTGGTTTCCGTGCGATAAGGCCATGCCGAATTAATTACTTGTTCGTCGGACCGCCCGCATGTGAAATTGTTTCCTCAAGTAAAAAATATAAATTTCTTCCGCCCGCATTTACCGGAAACCCGCCCGCGTCCGGAGCCGGAAGTTGTGTTCAAAATTTTTTTTTATCTCCGCGCACGTGTTGTGTGTTTTTTTCCTACCGCACATTGACTCTAACAAAATATTGATAGAGGGGAGCAAGTCCCTGTGCTCCGCGTTTGAAAAATATTTGTCTTTTGCCAAGGTAAACAACCAAAAAATTGCCGATTTTCAACCATGTACTCGTATAAACTTGACTCTGTTTTGTCTTATCGCTTGTTAGTTAAGTTTAGTGCTCCAATATTGGAGATACATTCAGGATAAAAGACGTAAAACTTAAACGGTTGAAACTACGTTTCATTCCCCTCAAACAAAACACTCCGATGAAAACCATTTAATCTGTGGCCACCAAGTAAAAGTATTGTTACAAAATACGGCAATTGCACGTCAAATGGAAGACTCTTACATTGATTTATTTAAATACATCCATGACAGAATGTCATATACGAAGTATAGCCGACCCCTTTTATTGATAGATTCAAGTTCCCTGTGGTATTTTTCCTCGGAGGGCCTCAGTTATACATGTATGTAAAAACAACATGGTTCAAATTGAAAACATTAAGGAAAATCCTTAACTTATGTGTAAGGACAATAATGGGATATTAATGACACTATCTATGAACATCCAATTCACCATTGACCAAGGATTGTTTTGTATTTTTTTAATAAATATTTACAAATTGTTATTGTTGTTTTATGGGTTTTTTTTGTGAATAAAGATAGGAAGTTTTTTTTCTTTTTAATATTTTATCTTAAAATTATGCCTTGCCAGCAAGATTTTGGGACATAGTCATACTTGTTTGGTGTAATTGACTGTCTCTTTGTCTGCTTTTGGCTATTGATAGAAAGCCAAAACAGCAACTCTTCAGAGAAAAAAAAACAACTAAAGACAATTATTTCCTGCTTAAATAATATATTAATCAATTGGAAAAGCCATAAACCACTGAGAACAAGCATTTGTTATACTTTAAATATAATTTTTTTTATTTTCTTCAAAAATAAAAATAATTGCTCGCTCGCCTCACTTTTACATTAAAAACCAGAAAAGAAACTTTTTAAAAATTTAAAAACAAGTCGCTCGCCTAAAAAAAAATCTGTCGCTCCTAAAAATCAGATTTTCAAAAAAAAAATTAATAAAAATAATTTCGCTCGCTCGCTCCTTTTTTTTAAAGTCAAAATCCAAAGAACAAGAAATTAATTCTGTGTGGCCTAACTTGAGTAAATATTGACCAATTGTTATGAAATTTTGATATGATGTTTGTTACCACTAGAGAAAGGATCCTATTGTATTTGGGGTTGATGGCCCTTACTGTTTTGGAAAAAAAGGGCCAAAAGGGGCTAAAATGGGTGTATTGACAAAACTGTTGTAGAATGTTTATTATTCATTTGATTTTAAAATTCTTTTTTTATTGAATTCCTCATTAAATTCTGTCAACAAAATGTGTCAATGGTTTTGATGTATATCGAACTGTTACATTTCTACAGGGGGCCAAAGACGAGCCACACCCAAAAAATCAACTTTTTTATTTGTGGTCCGATTTACAAATTCTTTTTTTCATTGGAATCCTTGTGAAAATTCCTGCCTGCTTTTTTGCAATCAGATTTGCAATATCTCTTACTGTTTTTGAGATATAAGGGGTCGAAGGGGCAAAAAAACGCCATTTTTAACAGTTGGTCAAGGCAAATGGTTTAACACAAGAAATTTAGCTGTAGTGGGCCAGCCAATTGTTATGAAGTTTAAATATGATGATTATATACACTGAAGGAAGTTTTTTATTGCATTTGGGGTTTGTGGTCCTAACCTTTTTAAAAAAAAAAGGGCCAAAAGGGGCTTAATCGTGTCAAAAATGTCAATGAATATAGAAATAATTTTTTTTCTATTAAATGTTATTGTATAATATATATGTGTCAAATATGCATTTTAAAGTCCACCATAGGTTGCATGTGTAAAAAAGCTTTGTAAGTCCACCATGGTCTGCATGTGACCAAAGCAATAGACTATCCATATTGGGCTTCCAATGTACAGGGTACAACTTGTTGTGGTCGTATCATGCTGCGCTCGGCGTAGCTTTTTATTTGAAAATTATTAAACCTTAAAGTTAACTTTTTTCATTCTATTAGGAATGAATTCTGCTAAAAGTGTTAATAATGAAATATGTATTATAAATGCATTCTGTTCATAAGCAGATTAAATTGATAAGTGTAGGGAGTCAATCTTACAGAAAAAAAGATTGAATACATGTATATGATCATATATGGGATGCAAGTACCCCTACTTACCAAAGAGTGTGGCTCTGCCACTACAGTTATTGAATGACGTGTCTTTGTTACTGAATGTTTTCTGCTGCAACGCGTGACTAGACCAAAGAAGCTACCATTTTTATTCATGATAAAAAGGGGGAAATATTTATATTTCAGGCTGGTCCATCACAGCTCACAGATGAAGAAGTTGTTATGCTTGTTAAAGCTCGCCATATACCTGCATACAAATTAGAGATTACACTGAATGATTTTGAAAGAGGAGTTTCTATAAGGTAAACTAGAACTTACTCATTTGAAAAAGACAGAGTTAAATTTTAAATTGATGTTATCTTGTACTATCTTCTTTATTATTTTGCAGCAAATATTTCAAATAAGCAAATTCCATTTAATAGGAGACTCGTTTCCTATTATTATCATATAAATAAATATAAAAACAACCTGTCAGAGTTTATTATAGATATACACACAAGTTGTCTGGAATATTTTGTTTAAACATCAGATACCTTTTTTTGCTAAATAGGCAATAGTACTCTAGGATTCCCACACATCCAGACTATTGACCTTGTGTGTATAAAATAAAAGTATAGTGGAGAAAATACATTACTTTGTAGTAAACTTAAATATACTCATTAGATAACATGATCAATACATTTATTATTTGTTTGTAGAAGAGAAATGCTTAGCAGTAAACTTGAGAATACCAGCTCCTTGGACAACTTACCTTACTCAAATTATTCTTATGAATATGTAAGACATTGTATTTAAACTGTCTTTATTAATTTGTTGATTTAATCAAAAAGCCAAAAACAAATATATAAAACTAACCATTTAATATCAAAGCATTTTCATTAAATTTTCATTCAACACATTTCTTTCCTGTTGACCAACCATACCATGTTGTGGCTTTTGCTTTTGTATATCTCCACATGAACAATAGAGAGTAATAAGGGTATCCACTCTTTTTTTTCACAGCCAATCATCTGTACATGTAATACATTGTTTATCAATGACTTCTCCTTACAACTGCTGAGATATTTTTTCAACTCGTACAGAATCTTATTACAAAACACCTTTTTGCGCTGCCAAATATTTTGGGTATCATATACCCCAATATGGACTTTACTATTAAAGGACATGGAATTTTAAAACTACATGGGTTTAAAAGAATTATATCGATGGTGAGGGTATTTCATCTTTTAATATTGTAAATTAGTTTTCTCCCTGCTTTATCCTCTAGGTAAATGGTGCTTGTTGTGAGAATGTGATTGGCTATATGCCAGTTCCTGTAGGAGTGGCTGGACCATTGCTATTAGACGGCAAATACTATCATGTTCCCATGGCGACAACAGAGGGTTGCCTAGTAGCCAGTACAAACAGAGGCTGTAGAGCACTTGAGGTTAATATCTTAACTATTTTATAATTTGTTTTATTTAGTGTATAATTTAAATTTGAAAAAGTAATTATTCATGTGAAAAAAAACTTTGTTGTTTATTATGTTTTAACATTGTTAAGACCCATGCGCATGAAGAAAACTGCCTTAAAATACAAAGAAAAAAGGAAATCTGACAGCTACACTTAATGTCTTTTTACAGGCAGTGGAATAAATACTGTACATGTATTTGTTTTCTTTTGTTTTCTTACCTGCATCACCTATGGTAAAAACAAGTCAAGGAACCCCTCAGCACAGTCTGACAATTAATCTGTCTGTCATGGAGGTTTGCAAAATCTTGAGCTATTAAAATATAAATGCTATAGCTGAAATACAATGACCAGATTATATCTTGTGTGTCTTTTTAATGCATTAATCCTATATAACTATTTGTTGTTTGACAGCAAAGTGGTGGTGTTTCAAGTGTTATCATCAATGATGGGATGACTAGAGCACCTGTTGTCAGATTCCCCTCAGCTTGTAGAGCAAGGTATAGTAATGAAACAAAATATTAAAAGATTGGGGCAAGCAAATTCCTAATTTAATCAAATAGGTGTGTTCAAACGTCAAAGCAAGAAAAATCTAGATAAACTTTTTTATGCCCCATGTACAAAAGTACGGGGAATAAAGTGTTTGGGGCCATTCGTCTGTCCGCCTGTCCCAAATGTTGCGAGATGGGACACTGTGTCTTTTGGTCAAATTCTTGTTTATCAAATGTTGTATTTTTTTGTTTATCAAATGTTGATTCTAATTTGATGTAGCAAAAAATTATTTATAAATATATAATATACAATAAGGAATGGAGATTAGAAATGACAAAAATACACCTAAACCTTAAAAGCCTCTCTAGAAAATATGTACCCAACAAGGTAAAGACTCCTTGTATTTCTGCTCAAGTCAAGTTATCAATTTATGCCAGTAATTTGAGAAGGATATATAGTTTTTAAACTCATCTACATTTTCATGTTTATTTGTACACATCATGATTTAAGTTCATCAGACAACTGAACAAGAGGGTGGACTTTATGTCAAAAAGAGATTTGGAATTAATGTACATGATATAACAGTTAAAGACTGTAGTGGAATACAATCATCAACCTTTCATGCAGACCAGTGGTTACTTATTGCCACCTTTTTTATTAGAACTAGAGCGTTCAAGACCACTTCAAATGTTTTAATAAAAAGTAACAAGGAACCAGAAATTATAATTCCTCTTACTTTACAGCACTGTGAAGAAATGGTTAGAAGATGTGGACAATTTTGATAAAATTGAAGAAAGCTTTAACACAACTAGCAGGTATACACGAATAACTCTCTATCATAAATGTTTTAGAATTTTATATTGTTTATGTTTTAAAATATCTGGTATTTTGATAAAATCATCAAACTGCTTATGTTTTTTATTGTATTTCACAATATAAAGGTATTACACTCTAATAGCTTCACATGTGGCCCCCTCTGTATCCCAAACAATGTATTAGTTTCTTGTTATGAATTGGAACATCCTTATATGAAACATTTTTAAGTAATAGAATCATCAGAAAGAAATACGGTAAAACATTCATGACAATGCATTTGAGTTTATTGATAAATTAGAAAAGACTCATTTAATTTGAAAAAAAATGTTTATCTGTTGTAGATTTGCCAGGTTGAAAAGGTTACAGACAGTACAAGCAGGGAAGTTACTATATATCAGGTTTATAGCTGTAACAGGTGATGCCATGGGGATGAACATGTTATCCAAGGTAAAATACAAATAAACTAGGATCATTATTTATTCATATGGAATCAGTGTGTATGACTCATCCTTCAGACATTAACAGCAATTAAAAAAAAATTACAGAGCCAATCAATAGGTCATAATAAATATGGAAATAATGCATGTAACACAATTTCCAAAACCCAATTCTACAATGACCAACAGTAAGCAGCTTCAATGTGACCGTTATAGTTGCTGGTCAATAAAACACACTCTTTAAGAATATATACATATAATTTTATCATTTATTGGTTTAAAATTCTTTATCCTGAATTTCACAGAAGTTTCTAGTACATCTTTGAAAAAAAAACGGAAATACTGATGGGATAATCAAATTCTTGAAGCATTCATAACGAAACAATGATAATACAATATATATGATTTTGTGTTTAACAAATCTACCAATACTAAAAAGAATGAGCATTTTCACAACCCTTTAAGTACAATTCACAGCAAAAAGAACAACTTAAGCATTGAAGTCTATATATTGAAGTTGTTTGTACACATGTAATCTCATATTGAAGAATATTTATGTTTTAGGGAGCAGAAAAAGCTTTGGGCATACTGTCAGCAGAGTTTCCAGACATGGAGATACTCAGTCTCAGTGGAAACTTCTGTACTGATAAAAAACCAGCTGCAGTAAATTGGTAAGATACATTGTTGTTGCCAGACATCTGGGTAATAATTAGGTGAATGTTTTGCAGCAGGTGGCCAGGAATTATAGAATATAGCACTTCAAGATTTGAAAAGTCCTATATTCGTTTTATCAGTAATCACAGAGCAACAAAATGTGATTTTTTCGTTCTAAAGTGTTTATTTTTAATGTTTTTGATAGAAACTATATTTTATGCGGACTGATCATCTAAGTGCCACGTCACTGTTCTGACCCGATAATTTAGGTGATTTACACCTGTTTTTGATACAGGGTTTATCAGTAACATACATCAAAGGGAAAATGTAATGATTACCGATAAATACATTTACAGTTTTCACAACAACTTCTTATCAACAAGCTGAATATTTGGTATGCAGCATCAGCATGGGGTCTTTTTTATGAGATTCAATTTCAGGTCTTACCTACTTCATGTTAAACAATAAACAACTATTTTCGTTTTTTGACTGTTTTTGTTTTGTTTTATTTATCTTAGATTTGGTAAAATGGATATTGTCAGTCTTTCAAAACAGATAAAATGAATATTAAAAAAATGACATATTTGAAGAAATTTGAATGAAAAAAATCATATTCTTTAAATGTTTTTTTTTTTAAATTAAAGGTTAGAAGGGAGAGGAAAATCTGTTGTATGTGAAGCCATAATACCAAGTCACATTGTCAAAAACGTCCTGAAAACATCAGTAGAAGCTCTGGTTGATCTGAACATCAATAAGAATCTGGTTGGCTCTGCCATGGCTGGTAGTATGGGAGGATTTAATGCTCATGCTGCCAATGTAGTCACTGCCATATTTATTGCCACTGGTCAGGTATGTTAATTGCACATGGTTCTGTCAATGAAGACACTGCATTACAGTACAAGATCAAGTGTAGGATAATTGTAATACTTGTAATAAGGGGGGGGGGCTATATTGCAACCATCTTGTCCTTCTGTCTGTCAATTTGTTCAGAATTCTTATAACAGATTTCTTGGCCATTATAACAATTTGAAGGGTCAAGAACTGAAGCGAAAAATTTCATAACATTTCTCAACTTCCACTAAGTTAAATCCAAATTTAGTTACAGAGATAAAGCATGATGAGTTGTACCATGCTTCCCCTTTCCAGGTCTATCTGTCATTCTCCTCCTGTGCCTTCCCTTTCCAGTTGGAAAAATCTGGGTTATAAAATTATGATTGTCGGAAGGTGATGGGAAGGCAGGGAAGAAATTTTCGTATCAGTTTTCTCAGCAACTACTATTAATCACAGGCACTTGATATTTGGTATGCAGCATAAGGATTTCAGGTCTGTTGCTCACCTACTTCATGTTTAACCGAATCCTACCATTTTTGACTTAGACAGATTTACTTTAAAGAAGTAGAAAGCAGAGTTATCAAAAATCTGTCATTTGTAATACAATATTCATAGGCAGAATGCAATTTCTATGAACTTTCTATTAATTTCAGGACCCTGCACAAAATGTCACAAGTTCTAACTGTATAACACTGATGGAAGCTGTAGGGGAGGATAAATCTGACCTGTTTATAAGCTGTACCATGCCAAGTATAGAGGTGGGAACTATAGGAGGAGGAACAGTCCTCCCACCTCAAGCTTCTTGTCTAGAGGTAAATAGCGTTTCCCCATTTGATGTTAATAAGTGATGTTGGAATACTGCTTTGTACCAGCGGCATTTCAAATTCTTAACAAATGTTTTTATCCTTTTTGAAATATACATATTTTTACTCTGGTCTCATTCACAGAATATTACAATGCTGTCGGCCTTTTATATGCACCTAAGGGTTATAATTGCAAAAAACTTCTTAAGCAACAATAAATTTTTAATAAAATTTCACTACCAAATAGCTGACTGTTTCCTCTATTTTGCATAATTTTCATTTTTTGAATTACATAACATAAAACTCTAATAAATTGTACTGAACAGGAGCACCCAACTTTTTTGTCAACATAAAAATGTCGTTTTTTTGTAGCAGTCAAAAATTAGGTCATCACAGTTAATCCCCCTTTATGCAAATGAAGTCATGGCACACTTTGCATTGACCTTTGGTAATTTCCGGAAAACATGTCAAAATATAGGCTGTGTCCAAAAAGTGTGCTTAGAATAATTTTAATTTTACCCACAAGGTGGTCCTTTGTCATAGCAGAAGTAGTGTAAACTATATAAAAGTACTATTATTATTCAAAATTAAGAAATATTGCTTCAAAACAAAAATAAAATCTGATTTTTATACGACCGCAAAATTTTTGTGATCGTATTATGTTTTGGCGATGTCGTTGTCGTCGTCGTTGTCGTCGTCGTTGTCGTCTGTAGACACTTTGGTTTCCGTGTGATAACTTTAGTTGTAGATAACCAATTGTTATAAAATTTTGATATGATGTTTATAACCACTAAAGGAATGTTGGTATTGCATTTGGGGTTTCTGGCCCCTACCGTTTAAGAAAAAAGGGCCAAAAGGGGCAAAAATGTGTATATTGACAAAACGTCTGTAGAATGTTTTATTTTCATCCAATTTTGATCATTCTTTTTTTATTGTATTCCTCAATAAATTCTGTCAACAAAATGTATCAACAGCTTTGATGTATCTTGAACCATTACATTGCTAATGGGGGTCAAAAAGGGGCCACACCCAAAAAATTGACTTTTTATACGACCGCAAAAAATTTGCGGACGTATTATGGTATGATGCTGTCGTCATCGTTGTCGTCGTTGTCGGTGTCTGTTAACTTTTTAGTGTTTCCACAATAACTTTAGTTCCAGTTATCCGATTGCTATGAAACTTTACAATGATGTTCCTTACCATAAAAGGATGCATGGGATTGATTTTGGGGGTCCCCCCCATTTTTAGCTCACCTGGCCAAAAGCCATGTGAGCTTATGCCATCACTATGCGTCCGTCGTCGTCTGTCGTCGTCCGTCGTCGTCTGTCGTCGTCTGTCGTCCGTTAACAATTTCAAAAATCTTCTCCTCTGAAACCACTGAACCAATTTAACAGAAACTTGGCAGGAATGATATATGACATGTTGGCAACAAACGATCCTCATTTTGAAATGCTTTGATAAAAAACATGGCCGCCGTTGCTAAAAATAGACTAGGGGGGTCAGACTACTGTTTTTGGCTTATAAATCAAAAAGTATAAGAGATAGAGGAAATCTGAGGCCACGCTACTGATTCAGCATCAAAAGCTCTACAAAAGTCTCCATTTGGTCAAAGTTGTCAGATGAACCCTTATATGGGTTACGGCCCCTTAAAGGTGAAAAATAGCATTTTTTCATGTTTTTGGCCTACAGAATGAAAACTATTGCAGATAGAGATTAGCTGTTGCTTGCTTAAATGTTTAGCTCATTTAGCTCTACGAAAGTCTCCATAGGGTCGAAGTTGTCAGATGACCCCTTATAGGGGTTACGGCCCCTTAAAGGTGAAAAATAGCCACTTTTCATGTTTTTGGCCTACAGAATGAAAACTATTGCAGATATAGATTAGCTGTTGCTTGCTTAAATGTTAAGCTCATTTAGCTCTACGAAAGTCTCCATAGGGTCGAAGTTGTCAGATGACCCCTTATAGGGGTTACGGCCCTTGAAAAATAGCGTTTTTTCATGTTTTTGTCCTACAGAATGGAAACTATTGCACATAGAGATTAGCTGTTGCTTGCTTAAATGTTCAGCTCATTTAGCTCTACAAAATTCTCCATAGGGTCCAAGTTGTCAGATGAACCCTTATAGGGGTTACGGTCCATGAAAAATAGCGATTTGATTTTTCATGTTTTTGGCCTACAGAATGAAAACTATTGCAGATAGAGATTAGCTGTTGCTTGCTTAAATGTTCAGCTCATTTAGCTGTACAAAATTCTCCATAGGGTCGAAGTTGTCAGATGACCCCTTATAGGGGTTACGGCCCCTGAAAAAAGCGATTTTTAATGTTTTTGGCCTACAGAATGAAAACTATTGCACATAGAGATTAGTTGTTGCTTGCTTAAATGTTCAGCTCATATAGCTCTACAAAAGTCTCCATAGGGTCAAAGTTGTCAGATGACTCCTTATAGGGGTTATGGCCCCTTATAGGTGAAAAATGGTGTTTTTGGCCTATAGAATGAAAACTATTGCAGGTAGAGAAAAGCTGTTGCTTGCTTAAATGTTCAGCTCATTTAGCTCTACAAAAGTATAGGGTCAACATCAAGACCAGGTGAGCGATTCAGGCTCCTGGGAGCCTCTTGTTTGTTTAGAAATTAGGGGCCAAAAAAGGGCCAAAAATACTACTTTTTTGTTTGTTTCCACAATAACTTTAGTTCTAGTTATCCAATTGCTATGAAATTTGACAGTGATGTTCCTTACCATACAAGGATGAATGGGATTGATTTTGGGGGTCCCCCCTGTTTTTGTTTCGAAATTAGGGGCCCAAAAGGGGAAAAAAAATCAAATATTTTACTTGTTTCCACCATAACTTTGGTCCTAGTTGGCCTATTGCTGTGAAATTTGTCAAGAATGTTTCTTACAATAAAAGAATGAACCTGATGAATTTTTGCGCCCCCCTTTTTCTCCGTTGTGTAATTAGGGGCCAAAAGGGGCAAAAATAAAAACTTTTTTATTTGTGGTCCGATTTTGAAATTTTTTTTTACATGTTTGTTCTTGTCAAATAGCGGATACAAAATTAAGAATTAATTGTTGCGACCCCCCCTTTTTCCCCCTATTACGTAATTATGGGCCAAATGGGGCCAAAATCGAAACTTTTTTATTTGTGGTCCGATTTTGAAATTTTTTTTTGCAAGTTTATTTTTGTCAAGTAGCGAATCCAAATTTGAGAATTTATTTTTGCGACCCCCACCCCTTTTTCACCTGTTACGTAATAAGGGGCCAAAAGGGGCAGAAATTGAAACTTTTTTATTTCTGGTCTGTTTTTGAAAATTTTTTTTGCATGTTTGTTCTTGTCAAATAGCGGATACAAAATTAAACATTTTTAAAGTAAAATGTATTTTTATAAGATAAATACTTACCATAATAAATTCTGCTTATTGACCCCAATTGCGTCATCAGTCGGAAAAACACCCACTATAAAAATAGAAATGACCTGTGACCTGTCCACCTCACCGGAAGCACATGTAGACAAAACCTATACTCTTCCATTTAATAACCCCATACAAGGAACACTCTGAGGAAAAAAGAAGGGGTTTCAGGGGAGGACAAGGGCGGGACCTATAATTTATTATGGTAAGTATTTATCTTATAAAAATACATTTTACTTTAAAAATGTTTAATTTTATTACTATAAATACATTACCATAATAAATTCTGCTTAAATAAGAATCTACCGCATAGCTGAAACCCCAGAATCCGAAGAGTCTGGCGGAATAATTACTCTTTGTGCGGAGACAATAGGTCCCAGGGAATAAAGACCTTCTGCTGAAGAAGACATAGATTTTAAATAGTGAGAAATGAAAGAATTCTCAGTTCTCCAAAAACCAGCAGAAAGGACTTCATCCAGAGAAGCTGAATTAAACAGTGCCCAGGAGGTAGAAATAGCTCTAACATCATGAGCTTTTACCTGATAAAGCTTCCTCATATCTTCTTTAGAAGAATCATAGCATAACGAAATAGTCTTAACAATCCAGGAAGAAATGGTTTTCACTGATAAATCAGTGATACCTTTCTTAATAGGCAAAAAAAGTCTATTATTGTTAACTGACCTTAAAGAAGACGTCTTCCTGAGATAGATCTCCAAGATTCTGACAGGACATAGCAGATCATCAGCATCTCTAGGTAAGGCTGGAATGATGACAGGAGCTGAACCTCGGTCTGGAATCTGGTTCTTGGCAAGAAAGGAAGGATCAGTAAGAAGAGTTACTGAAGACTTGTCGCTACTAAAACGAAGACAGGAAGGAGCCACAGAAAAAGCATGGATCTCACTCCTTCGTCTACCTGAGGCCAAAGCCAAAAGGAAGCAGCATTTATAGGCAAGGAAGTTAATGGGCACTTCATTAGCTGGCTCAAAAGGAGACAGTTTTAAGGAATGAAGAATCAAAGACATATCCCACTGAGGGACTAAAACCCTCTGCCTAGGTCTTTCAAGACTAAAATTTCTTACAAGTAAAGACAAGAAATCATTGGTGCTAAAATCCTGGCCACCCGACAGAGAAATCGTCTTGGAAATAGCAGATCTGTATCCCTTAATGGTAGAAGGGGCAAGTTTTTTATCTTCAAAAAGAAAACCAGGAAATCTGCTAATTGCTGGATAGAGACCTGGAAAGGATCAATTTCCTGTTGACTACACCAATGAGAGAAGATGGTCCACTTGGCATCATAGACGATGTTAGTGGATTCTCTGACTGAACGTGACAGGTGTCGGGCTGCTGACTCAGAAAATCCTCTCTTAGTGAGGTTATTCCGGACAGACACCAAGCGTGAAGATGTAGGTTCTCTGGATTGGGATGAAGAACCCTTCCTCTGAGCTGTGACAACAGATCTGCCCGTTTGGGAAGAACTAGAGGGTTGGCACATGACAGACGAAGAAGATCTGAGAACCAGGCCTGTCTCGGCCATGCCGGAGCAATAAGTATGATCCGACAGGCCGAGGCCTCTATCCTCTGAAGAACTGGGGCCAGAAAGCGGAAGGGAGGAAAAGCATAAGCAAATAGATTCTCCCAAGAGAGACTCATTGCATCTACTGCAAATGCTCTCTGATCTGGCACCGGAGATACAAAAGTCTGAATCTTGCGATTGAGACTTGTCGCAAAGAGATCGATGTGTGCGGAGTGTCCCACAGTAAGGTTATACTCTGGAACACAGATGGGTGTAATTCCCATTCTGTGTTGACAGGAGCCTGAGCTCGAGATAGAGTGTCTGCTAAGAGATTTTCCTTGCTGGGAATATGTCGGACTGACAGAAGAACATGAAATTTCTGACAGAAAAGAAGCACATCCCTGGCCAACTGATATAGAGGAAGAGAATGGGTACCGCCTTGATTTCTCAGATAGGCTAAAACTGTAGAGTTGTCGCAGGCCAGAAGTACCGATAGATTTTCTAACCTCGTCTGAAAGTGGTTGAGAGCAAGAAGAACTGCCCTCATTTCCAGAATGTTTATATGCTCTGATTGAAGATGAGGAGCCCAGATTCCTGGGATTGAAAGATCCGGTTGATCCAGATATGCTCCCCAACCGAGGGTGGAGGCATCTGTGAACAGAGTTATCGAAGGAACTAAAGGGGATAGCGAATGGCCCCTTAGAACATTCTGTCGAACTAACCACCACTGAAGATGTGGAAACAGAGGAGGTAAAATAGGAATCTGAGCTTCCCATTCTTGGGATGATGGAATCCAGAAGCTGTGTAGATAAAACTGAATGGGGCGTATATGAAGACGACCCAGAGGAACTACATCTGCTAGAGAATTCAGGAAACCAAGCAACTGAAGGAACTGACGAGCAGACACTGACTTGGAAGAAAGGAATTTCTGAATCTGATTGATTAAACTGAGAAACTTCTCCTCTGGAGGAAGAACCAGACCTAGATTGGTAAGGTAGTGTTCTCCCAGAAACACAAAGTCTTGGGTTGGAAGGGTTTCGGACTTTTTCCATGAGATCAGAAACCCTAGGGATAGGAAAAACTCTATCACCTCCGAAGTCTGAGAAGCCAAAGCTGTAGGGCAAAGATTCTTGATGAGAGAATCGTCCAGATAAGAATGAATCTGAATGGCTTGAGAATGAAGAAAGGCCACAGCTGCTTGCATGATTTTGGTAAACACCAAAGGGGCTGTGGAAAGGCCAAAAGGGAGAGCCTTGAATTGGAAAACTTTGTCTTTCCAAAGAAAACGAAGATATTTCCTGTAAGACTGGGCGATAGGAACATGGAAATACGCATCCTGTAGGTCCAAAGAAGTGGTCCAGATACCAGGAAGGATGCCCGCTCTGATAGACCTGTTGGTTTCCATTTTGAACCGAGGTATGACAAGGTGGTTGTTCAAAATGGAAAGGTCGAATACCGGTCTCATTCCCCCCGATTTCTTGGGTACTAGAAAAAGACGGGAATAAAACCCTGGAGTCAGGGTTGACAGAGATACCTCCTCTATGGCTGACTTCTGAAGAAGAGTGTCTATCTCTTGAGAAAGAAGAGATACCTTGTGAGGATCTGAAACCTGAGACAGACACAGTGGTACAGCTGATAGAGGAGGAGGAGTAATGAACTGAAGCGTAAGACCCCCTCGAATTATTGACAGAACAAGTCGATCTGACGTTATCTTTTCCCATTGAGGAAGAAAGGAGTTTAGTCTCCCCCCCACCTGAACGTGAGGAAGTGGGGCTGGAAATGGATTTCCCCCCACTTGTTCTGTCAATAACGTACGAGAGGGCAAGGACCTAGGTAGAAGACGAGGTCTTCTTACCAAACTGAGAACTGTTAGGCTTAGACTTGGGAGCAGAACCTCGAGCAGCAGGGTTAGATTTCTTCCTATAGAAAACCCTTCTCTTCTTGTTAGGTTGGCCACCTCCTGACTGAGGTACAGAGGAGGAAGTAACAGTCCTCTTGTTATCGTTACTGACCTGGACACTAACCTTCACAGGAGGAGGTTGTTTGCTAATCTCTTCCTGAACTTCTCGAAACTGTAACCCAAAGGTATTTTCAGTAATAGGAGATCTTAACAGTGAGTCTTTCAAATTCTCCGAAACACTAGATTTTTCCAGAATCTCAGATCTCTTAGACAGGGTCAGATTACCTATAGACCCTAGAAGAAGAACTTGAGAAGTACCTATAGCCTTATCTACTTGCAAAAGGAAAGATCTAACCTTAGGCAAGGAAGCAAACTCTTCCTGACATAAAAGGGCACCAGTGGCTGCCAGAAAGTACTCAGCAGAAGTGAGAGCCTGTGAAGTGACACGCAACAGAGACTCAGTCTTAGCCCAAACGCTCTGTGATAAATGAAGGCCATCAACAGGTCTAGAACCTATAAGAGTAGCAATAGAACGTTCACACAACGGGCCCTTTCTACCAAGAGTAGAATTATGAACTTGATGATCCTTAGTACTCAAAAACTCTGGAAAGGAAGCAAGTCCAAAACCAGTAAGAGACTTGTTGGCTGTCTTATCCCCTGCAGAAGATTTTAAAACCTTCATTGATCACCTGTAAGGCCGTAGAAACATGGTTAGACTCAGGAAAGGAGCTATGAGAAGCAGAAACTGCTTGAGCCAGACCACAGGATTTCTCAAAGGTAGAAGTCTGTTTCTTAGGCCTAGGAGGGGAAGCCATAGGAACATTAGCATTTCTCAACAAAGAAAAAGTATCCTCTCTCAAGTCAGCATAAGATGACTTAGCTTCTGAAGATGACTCAACGTCTACAGAAGTAGGAGGAGGACAAGGCGCAGTAGAAGGCGTGGAACCTGCTACTCTAATGGCCTGAGAACTAGCTAGGGTAGCATCAGTAGATACCCCACTAGTAACAGCTATGGGTAAGGTAGAAGAGTTAGACTCCGATACCGGAGGACCCATAGACACTGACGACTCAAGATTGTCATCCTCAGAAAGAAAACTAGCATCATGATCTGCAGGAGCTACAGAAATAATATCAGCATCTTCTTCAACCTGAGAATCAATATCAGAAGCTCTAGAAGAAGGAGGTACAGAACTAGCTGCCTCTAAACGCTCAATCCGAGAAGAAAGAGACTCTAAATCACCCTTCAGAGAATTCCGAAATTCAGTAAAGAGGCTCCTGAGATCATCTGACTGAGAAAGAGAGGCATTCTGAGTAGGAGAATCTTGAACAGCAGACCTAGAAACACTAGCTGAAGGCATAGAAGATACATTGGATGAGGGACCAACCTGAGGTCGAACTCCAAAGCTAGGATCTCCGTAAGGCCAGAAACCTGGATAGGGTGACTGGGAGCCAAAGCTAGGATAAGGAAAAGGTGGATAAGGAGTCCAAGCAGGTCTGCTGGAAGACATAGAACCAGGCATAACATAACCACAGTAACTACTAGGAGGTCGGGCACTGGCTGAAGACAAAGTCATGGAAAGACCTGGCATAGGGGCCGAAGACCCAACTGAATCTACAGGCCTTGAAAAGGTATGGGTAACCACACCTATGGTAGGCACACCCACAGTTGCAACGTCAGGGCCCGACAGGACCTGAGAAGCACTCCTAGAAACTGAAACCGAAGTCGCAGTGGAAGATCTAGGAGGTGGGGACACTACACTAACGTTGACACCAGAAAAGGGCAACTCAAAAGAACTGGTCGAACCATCTAAAAAGGGGTCAGGACCAGCAACAACATTGTAAGGACTAACTGGTAAATAATCCATGATGATTTATACCAAATACAAAAATAGTACTTACAAAATATTTAAAAAATAATGGGTCACACACAAAAAAAAAAATTCACAAGTTCAACAAAGTTGTGAATGTAGGATTACTTTGAAGTTGAAAACAAAAGTTTCAAATTCAAAATAATAACAATGTAAAGTTATACAATAATAGGGGCTACACTTTAAATAAATATAAAAAAATTATACTTTTTCAATCTGTCTTCAAAAAAAAAACAACCTTCTTCGGACGCAGTCGGAAACAAAATGGAAGAGTATAGGTTTTGTCTACATGTGCTTCCGGTGAGGTGGACAGGTCACAGGTCATTTCTATTTTTATAGTGGGTGTTTTTCCGATTGATGACGCAATTGGGGTCAATAAGCAGAATTTATTATGGTAATGTATTTATAGTAATAAAATTAAGAATTAATTTTTGCGACCCCCCCCCCCTTTTTCCCCTTATTGCGTAATTAGGGGCCAAATGGGGCCGAAACTTTTTTATTTCTGGTCCGATTTTGAAAAATTTTTTTGCATGTTTGTTCTTGTCAAATAGCGAATACAAAATTAAGAATTTGCGACCCCCCCTTTTTCCCCCTATTACGTAATTAGGGGCCAAATGGGTTTTTTTTATTTTTGGTCCGATTTTGAAAATTTTTTTTGCAAATTTATTCTTGTCAGGTAGCGATTCTAAATTTAAGAATAAATTTTTTGGGCTGTAATCATAATTTTAAAAAAAATTCTGGTTCGATTTTTAATTTTTTCCCCAAACATTATTCTTTTAAAGAGTAGAATACAACATTAAAAATTTATATTTTTAGCCCATGGGTTGAAAGTCCATCAGAGAAGCATGTGTCAAAAACCTTTGTCAGTCCACCATGGGCTGCATGTGTCCAGAACAATAGACTATCCATATTAGGCCTAAAACGTACAGGGTTCAACATGTTGCGGTCGTATCATGCTGCGCTCGGCGAAGCTTTTTATTTATTTGTGGTCCAATTTTCAAAATCTTTTTTTCATTGGAATCCTTGTGAAAATCCCTGCCTGCATTTTTCAATCAGATTTGCAATTTCTCATACCGTTTTCGAGAAATTAGGGGTCAAAGGGGCCAAAAACGCCATTTTTAAAAGTTTGTCATTTAAACCAAAAATTAAGTTGTAGTGGTCCTGCCAATTGTTATGAAGTTTTAATATGATGATTATATCCACTAAAGGAATGATGGTTTTGTATTTGGGATATGTGGCCCCTTCTTATTTAGAAAAAAAGGGCCAAAAAGGGCTACAACGGGTGTATTGACAAACCTGTTGTAGAATGTTTATCATTCATTCGATTTTGAAAATTCTTTTTTTATTGAATTCATCATTGAATTCTATCTACCAAATGTGTCAATGATTTTGATATGTATTTCACCATTACATTGCTACAGGGGGGGCTAAAGACAGGCCGCGCCCTTAAAATCAACTTTTTTATTTGTGGTCCGATTTTCAAAATCTTTTTTTCATTGGATTGCTTGTGAATATTTCTGCCTTATTCTTTAATCAGATTTGCAATATTTTTACCGTTTTTGAGAAATTAGGGGTCAAAGGGCCAAAATTGTAAATTAATACATGTATATATAAATAAGGCTTTTGTATTAGATGTTGATGTAAATATAAATGTGTCAAAATGCATTTTTAAGTCCCCACAGGATGCATGTGTCAAAAAGCTTTGTAAGTCCACCATGGGCTTCATGTGACCAAAGCAATGGACTATCCATACTGGGCCTCCAACGTACAGGGTTCAACTTGTTGCGGTCGTATCATGCTGCGCTCGGCGTAGCTTTTTATTTATTACTTTTCTTCATTCTTAGAAAAAAGATATGAAAACGATCTCATGTTTGTGTTTACAAAAAACCATGTGCATATAAATACACCATGTGTATAAATACCCGGCGAAGCTGTAGTCCAATCAAATCTGATGATAAACAAAGTTGAACAAAAAGGTTAAATAATCATTCAATATGAGACCAGTTGAATGTAGAAATAGGCATGAATTGCAAAGTACCATACTTTCAAACCTGTTGATGTTTTTCTAATTTTAAGAACAAGTAGCATATGATATATAAATATTAACATGACAGTTATGCTATAGCAAGCAGGCACTGCTAACCCTTCCGGATCATCTAAGTTCACTCTTGTTTCCACTTGACTGGATGGCATTCACCTTTGCTTCAAGAGAGGTTCATCTTAATTCAGTCATTTATAATATTAATACATTTTCTTTCAGATGTTGGGTGTGTGTGGTTCTTGTAGTAACAACCCTGGAGAGAATGCTAAAATCTTAGCCTCTGTTATATGTGGTGCTGTGTTAGCAGGAGAATTGTCATTGATGTCTGCCTTAGCTGCTGGTCATCTTGTTCGTAGTCATCTCAAGCATAATAGGTATAGTTCACAGATTTAAAGATCTTGCTTTAAAAGATATTTTAATTGCTGTAACCTGAAGAATAAAAAAACTTCTTATCTTGTCCAGATGGTTTTAGTATAATGTATGTGATAATCACTCCAGCTATGAATGAATTCTTTTACTACATGTAGCACATGGTAATTTAGCAGCTAGAGAAAGATTAGTTGATACAATATTGTACACAAGATTTTCATAATTTTCATATATACTGATAGGAATAGAATTTTTGCGTTTTTCAATTTCAGATTCTATCCTATATGTTCATTATACATGTATTAATTATCAGTATGCTTATTTTATAGTATTTTCATTGTATACATGTATTTTGTATTTATTTTCAGATCAACTATCAATGTATCTTCCAACCCTAGTTCTTCCTCATTAGCATCACCACCTTCAATGCTGTCCAAATCATCAGAAAATCCCCATAGACTGTTGAGCTGTATAAAAGACAATGATACTAAAGACACAAGAAATTGTATAGGACAACAAAATAACAGTGAACAAAATGCAAGTGTGAATATAGGACGTCTAAGTGATAGTGTATCAAAGCAGTGTGATAAATCTTCTAAAGACAACACAGATCATCTTAGAAAAAGGAATATTCAAAGTGGAATAGACAATAATTTTGTAAAATCCCATTCAGAATCATGATGAAAGCTTATTTAGGCTTGTTTATTCATTTGAATCCATATATGTGCCATACTGCCAGAGTTAGTTTTAAACAGCTTTATAAGTGATTATGTTTCATTGATTCAAAATACTTTTGTAATAAAAGATACTTTTAAAAAATTCTTTCCTTAGTTTGATGTGCTGGCTTTATGAAATTCTAAAGCTTATATTTATAAAAAGATGCATTGAATCAAATTTGGTTGTGAGTTGGTAAAAAAATACAAAGAATATAACTTGAAACTTTTTTGACAATTTGAAAATTCATATTAGGGCATTATTGTAGTAGGTCAGTTGATTGTTTTTTTATTAAACTGTAAAATCTGTACTCTTTATGGGCTATCTCTGAAAAACTAAGGAAAATCTATTGACAAAATCTTAAGATATCTTTTACCTTAGGTTTATTAAAGTGAGGTTTTAGATGGTGTAAGTAACTATAAAATATCAACAATGATTTCAACTTAATTATCAAAAAAATGATATTTTACTGAATTGTTTTTTTTACAATGTCACAATTGAAATCTTAAAATTTGTCAGCATAGTCCATTGTTTAATAATTGTTTTATATTTCTTGATCAACAGTTTTAATGTAAAGATAAACAATGTCTTTTGTAATTTGTTATAGCATGTGTCCTCATGTTTAAATTATTTATTTTGTGATGAAAGTAAATAAATGTTATTGTTAATAAAATGAAATCATTTTGTATTTGGAACATTTTGATTTTAATTTTCAGAAATGAATTGAAAGTCCACTATAGGATGAATGTGTCAAAATGTTAATTTATCACCATTTGTTTTCTTTGTCTGAAGACTTTCCATGTTGGGCCCTGACATACAGGGTTCAATGTGTTTGAGTTGAAGCATGCTGTGGTCAGTTGAGCTTTTCCCCCATATTAAAAAATTGCAAACTATTTTCCAAAAAAAGTGATAGTTTCAAAAAGGTAAACCTGTCAAATATTAGGATATGTGAGTGTAAAACTGCTTTGTGAGTCCACCATTGGCTGCATATGTTCAAAGCATTTAAATTTCTAATACATTTGTAGTAAATTGTTCCCCAATATTGTGTTCAGCCTATTTGATTTGTAGCATACTGGGCTTTGCATACAATCATGCCAATGGTGGCTTTTTTTACTTAGTCAACAATTGAGAACTATTTGCATCAAAAGGGGTGGTTTTAGAAAGGTAAACCTGTTATTGTGGTTTCATTATTATTCATGAAGTATCAATTTTTTTGGTTTTCGTGGGTGGCGTTAACCCACGAAATTTGACACCCAGCAAAAAGGAAATTTAACATTGATCTGTATGCAACAGACCTCAGAACCTTGAATTTATGAATCCACCAACTTATCAATTTTTATCAAACCACAAAAGTTGTTACCCACGAAAATTAATGAATCCACAGTATATAAAGGGTTTATGCAGTAGAACTGAATCAGATACATATCGATATTCAAATGTATTTACACTTTGAAGGTTCTTTTGCACTTTATTACAGAAAACTGGTTCTCTTTTCAGAAAGATTTAATTAAGGCTTAGTAAACTTTATTAGGTTATCATTAGCGTACTTTTGTTAAACCTGTTGGTGTCACTTAAATTTTGTTGAACAAAACATATTATGAAAAATGAATTCATTTAGAAAAAAAACATTTAAGAAATAAAACCTATCATTTTGCAATTTTTTACCATTATATAATTCATACTACATGTATATGAAGACTCTGGGGAAACTGTTAAAATTTCAGCCAGAAAGTATAATTTTCAATAGAAAACTGCAGGAAAAAAGTGAAGTGGCAAGAAGCAGTATTAAACTAATCATATAATGTAAACACAGGTATCATTCATGATGTTACCTAGATCAGGTATATTGTACTTGAACATTTAATCTATCAATAAAAACAGAAATTATACCTGGATACCACACTATCAAAAAATTGCTTGCTGTCATAAATTTGAATGAATAATAACAGTACACCAAAATTCTTTATTTTTATATTTAATTTTTTAAAATGACATTAAAACACTTACTAAATAAGAAACATTTTGAACACCAAACAGGTTCTGCTTTTGAAAAAGAGTAGTCTTTGTATCATAATATTAATAAGTGTCAAACAAATAAAAACTTAGTTAGTTAGTTAGTTATTGCTTTACTCCCAAGCAGCACGATTTCAGCTATATCCGGGAAATAAAAACAACACAAAATGATATCAGGCATGTAAACAAGAAAAAAACCACATATATAATGAAATGGGCATGGGCAGGGTAATGGAGTTCTCCCTATTTTAAATAGCATCACATTTTGTGTATTGGCCATGCTTGATACAAAATTTGTCAATTAAGGCTTTCGTTAGGTTTGTTTAATGATATGTATATCTTTTTGTTAATTTATTTGTAGTAAGTCAAGCCACAAGGATGTGAATAAAATGTTCAACAAATCTTTACTATGCCCCACATGATGAAGCTGTAAAAGATATAAGGTTTTTGACTGGTCCATCAGTCCGTCTGTCTGGATGAAACTCCTTTAAAACCGCTGAACATAATTAAGTACACCATATGTAGTTATGCATATTTCCAGGAATATTTTATTATATAGTTTTGCATTTTGCCATGAAATTTTGATCCTCAAATTTGTGTTGGAGTTATGAGCCTTTGAACTTAGAAATTTGCTGAAAATCCTCATTTATCATCTTGTCATCACAACTCCATCTGATTTTAATAAAACTCTGTATGTAGGAAGAACACCATATAAAGGTGGTGCTGTGGTCGCCTGGGATGCCAAGTCGTATGTCTCCGAAGGTGATTTTCAACTGGCAAATCCCACTTTTTATTCCAAATTAAAACACAATAATACTAAAAAGAATCAACATCTCATCAAGGATTTTCTGAAAACATCCACCGAGAACAATGATCTACCAGAAAATGCTAAGAACTTGATAGTGTCTCAACCCATGACATCAAGATTCTATATGCACCCGAAGATCCACAAAATGGGGAACCCTGGTAGACCCATAGTCTCTGCATGTAGTTGTCCTACTGAGAACATTTCCAGCTTTCTCCATAGTGTTTTCATGCCAATAGTGGAGAACTTACCTATGTTTTCTGAATACATTGGTCCTGTTCCTGTTTCCTGATTGTTCTTCTCTTTGTGATGTGGATGGTAAAACACTTATCTGCATTGAAGGACATCTGCCAAGTGTTTTCCCAAGTTTGGAGTTGGTCAAGATCTTTCTGTAGTTCAATTTGGTCAGAGCTGGTGTTGATTACTCTATACAACAGGCAGTCATCAGCAAACAAACGGGCATGTGATGTTACAGCTTCTGAAAGGTCGTTGATGAAGACAAGGAACAGTAAGGGTCCTAGTACTGTTCCTTGTGGGACACCAGAGTCTACAGCGCCTGTTGACGACTTAGTGCCTTCAAGGAAAACTTGTTGTGACCTATCCATCAGGAAGTTCTGGATCCAATCTTTAGTGGTACCTCCGATTCCGTAATGGTCAAGTTTGATAAGCAGCCTTCTGTGTGGTACCTTGTCGAATGCTTTCGAAAAGTCTAATAGAATTCCATCTACATGTATTTGCTTACTGTCGGATAAGTTCCTGGCTAAGTCCTGTATTGTTGTGATTAGCTGGGTTTCACAGGATCGTTTGGCTCTAAAACCGTGTTGGCTGTCGGAGAGTACATCAATTGTTGACAGGTGGTCCATGATGTTGCTGTGAATGATGTGCTCTAACATTTTGCTGCAGATGGATGTCAGGGATACTGGTCTGTAGTTTGATGCCTTTGATTTGTCGCCTTTCTTAAAAATAGGGGCAATGCTGGCTGATCTCCAGTCTGATGGTACTATGCCAGTGTCTAATGATGCTTGTAAGATCTTTGTGAGTGCTGGTGATATAATGTCAGCGACCTCTCTTAGTAATCTTGGAGTTATGGCATCAGGTCCTGCTGCTTTATGGATTTTCAGGTTGATTAATAACTTGTGAACTCTCTTTTCTGCTATACTAATGTCTGCCATTGATGGTATCTTGCTTCTTCCTAAATTGGGTAGGTTGTTTCTGTCTTCTTGGGTATATGCCGACTTAAATTGGTCATTAAGGATTTCTGCTTTTTTGCTGGCTTCGCTGTAGATAATACCATCTGAGGCTCTTAATGGTGCCACCCCAGAGTTTTCCTGTTTCTTGGATTAAATGAAAGACCAAAAGCGTTTCGGGTTTTCAGTTTTCTATGGGCTTATGATTTCTCTTATGTAATCATTGTAGGCGCGTCTTGATGATTTCATCTTGTCAGCGCAACTCCTCTTAAACTACTGAACTAAATTCAACGAGACTTGGTATATAGGAAGGATACCATATGTAGTTGTGTTACTAGGAGATTTTAATCCCCAAAATATTTAGGGAGTTATGGCCTTTTGAACTTAGAACTTTTTGGAGAGACATCGTTTTTGCAGGCAAAAGCAAACTTTAATTTTTTTATCAAAATCATGTTCAAAAATATTTTTTAGCAAAAACCCAAGGCCCCTACAAATTAAATGGTCTGTCCCTTAGTAGATCCATAGATCCATAAATAATAAAAAAAAAAATATATGGAAAAGCTTTAAGCTAAATTCAATTAGAAATTTACTTTTTTTAGGAAGGAGATACACTGATACAAGGATCGAAATAAAGTTAAATACTTAACCATTGGAATGTTCTACTTGATGTGTATTCCCTTAGTTTAAACTGACATGATTACAATTCAATGGTGATGCCTATAGTCATGTAACTTTTAATTACTATCATTTGATTTGAAAATAGCTCAGATTTGTTTTTGTTTTTTAAATTACTCAAAAATGTATAATTGTGACCTTGACTGAACATGAGTTCCCTTCTAATGCGAGGTCATATAAGGATGATCCCGGTTATATTATGAAACCTGTTCACTAAACTTAACTCACTATTAAATGGAATGATCTATAGCTGGACATAATGCTAAGGGAGCAAGCATTTGATATGAGGGGGGCTAATATGACCGGAGACTATGGTTATTGCATACATGAATTTTGTCTATTAAGAGTGTTGTTTCCATTAATTTCGGTTATGTAATGGATTTTTAGACTACATAAAATTTGTAACTTAGTTAATGATTTTATAAAAGTCTTGAACAAATTCTTGAAAATAATGGAATAATGGATTTTTACATGTGCTGTCAAGGGTACCTCTTGTTTAATCCGGATTATGTTCGTCGTTGATTGGAATTTGACCCATAACTAGTTTTATTTTAACTGGTTCCCTGTCTGATTCTAACAAGTTTACAATATGACTATTCATAAGGATACCAGATAATATATGTTCTAAATTTCGACTTGTTGTGCAATTGCAAGGTTCGCTAAAAATAATTTATATTTCGTCACCGACGACCAATCAGGTCAAAGCCATCTGTATATATACTGTCACTGACCCTTCATAACCAGCCACTGTGAGGGAGGGCATTCGCCAGTAACCTCCCGCTTGGATTTTCTTCTATTTCTTTCACAGTTTCAAACAAGGTAGACTTTGGTGAAACTAAATTCAAACACTTCTAATTTAGTAAACACAAGTTTTGTGGTTTACTACACGGTTATTCTTTAAGTACAGGACCAGAATTCTTGCAAGCAGTTTCGGCCTGTGTTTGAGCCTAACAAAACTGTTTTCTGCAAATAACTCTCTATTTGAGAAAAACAACAGCAACCTGTCTTTGAAGACAAACAACACATTGTTTTGTTCTTTACATAGTATGCACAAAACCTCTCAAGCTATTTGTAAGTTTTACAAGAGCTCAAGAGGTTGCAAATTTGGGACTAACTGTAGATTTTTGCACAGTTTTTCACCAGATATTCGTACTGAAGATCAAAATCAGGATGGAATATTAAAAAGAGAGATTCCAACAGCTTCATCTACACTTTCCACAGAAAATTTGTTTGAATCAAAAGTTGAAAAAGATAATCATGAGGCAGTAAGAGAAATCAGTAATCAGCAAGTCCACCCAAACAAAGTTAGACTTTGTCATTACTTCGCCAAATATGGAAATTGTCAATATGATACCAGATGTAAATTTCTTCATGCCAAGAATTGTCATCAAGATGAGCCAGAAAAATGGGGAAAATCTGATGATGTTGCGTCAGGCATTGAGGCTCAAAAGGAGGAGAGGAAAACCACATTAAAGGCAAAGCCAAATAAAAAGAAGGAAAGAAATGAAAAGCCTGTCTGCCACTTTTATCAGAAGGGAAACTGCAAGAAAGGCAATTATTGTAAGTTTAAACACAATGATGAGTTATTAGAAGAAGTTGTTCAGAAAAGTTTACAGATTGATGATAATGTTGCATCCTCATCTGAAACGTCTACAGTGCTGGAAAACAAAGCTGTGTCACAGAGGCATGAAAGAAAGCCATTTGTCCCAGTCAATGTTGTGAGAGAACTAAAGAGGGAAGAGGCCACAGAGGAAGAAATATTCAGTCTGAGATCTGTTGAAATACAACAGCTGAAGAAAAGATTCCCTGCAGACAAACTTGAGAGTCTCCCCAGAGTTGATGAGAAAGACTTGTTTGATTTGAAGTTTTCATCAAGTGATCCAGATTGGGTAAGAAATAATTTTATTTTTATATTATAAATCTTATATTATCACGATCATGATATAAAATATTTACATGTACATACTGTAAACATGAATATAACACACTGTATGATTTGATACAATAAAATTAATGTACAGCGAGAGGAAAAGGTAGAAAATGGCATATTTTGATATTGCATTGGTAAGAAATTCAATAACTGAACTGTTTAGATTAGAATATGCATTTACATGATAAACTTTTTTATATCAATTTTGACAACTGACCACAGAAGTTACACTTTTTGGAGTAATTACATGTATATGGACTGTTTGAATCAATATAGCATACATCTAAGACTAACACAGGAGTTTCAACATCACATTTAAAATCTGTAGCTGTTGGAAACATTTTTCTTGATAACATGTATATTCTTTGATTTTACTTTTTCAGCCATATGATGTCAAGGTCTTTGAGCTAGAAATTTCCTTCCCTGCTAAATATCCTTTACAAGTGAGTATATTTTAACTAAACAACAAATACACAGTACATTTATTTATTCACGAGGAGTAAATAACTAATTATAATCATAGATTTTAATAAATGGCTTAGATTTATAATAATATAAGATATTGATCCATTGATAACATGTATACACTAGAAAGGAAAAGAAAAGAATATTCTATAAAAGGTCATAGGTTTATATCAATGATATTTTATTTGCAGAGGCTGGACATTACTTTGCCTGAGGAACAAAATTTGCCTGAAACAGTCAGAAGGTGTGTTACTTATTCAGAAAAAGATATCATGTGCCAACATTGTTGGTTCTTCTTTTCACTTTAACACCTTAAAATTATAAACATTTAGGGATATTCAAAATGTGATAGTACCAATCAAGGAATTCATTTTGATCTTTAAAACTAGACTGGTAAAAATGGTATATTATATAGAATTAATGATCAAGAGTGACAAAAGACAGAAATTAAGAATTGTAAAGAATTATGCTATTTTTATCTTGCTTAAGGTATGTTGAAGTGACGATTCAGGAATGGATTGAAGAAAGGGAACAGCAGGATATCAAGAGGGGTGTGATAGCCATGGTCTTCAGACCTTTTCTTAGATGGCTGGACAAAAACCTTGAGGACATTGTTACAGAAGGACTAAAACAGGTGAGCAAAATATTTTATCTTCTATATATGCAATACCTTTTTACTATCTAACTAAATAACTAGATCGGAAGTGCATGCATACATGTATGTACATGTATATTGGTATATAAAGAAAGGTCAGAATTTTTTAAAAGAAAAAAAAACACAAAAAAGTCTTTAATTGTGCCAATTAGGAAGCATTTACATAAAAATCATTTCTTAATTTACAGAATCTGAGATATGTCTTTGTTCTAAAATGCATTATTGATAAATATTTAAACTGTGGTAGCGAAAAATCTATATACATGTTTTGTTGGCTTTTGTAAAGCCTTTGATAAAGTGCTTCATGTTGAAATTGGTAGAGGGAAAAATTGATGGTATTTGTTATGAGCCCTATGATAAGAAATAAAATATCTTTATCTTTTCTCATAAGGAAGTGAGCATTTGCATACCATATCAAGAATAAAATGGCTTAGATTTAACTGACATATATGACTTAACATCTTACAAGTCTTGTATTTTGTTGAATACCATGTATCTGGTCAATCCTAGCCCTTGATCTTTTTGTTATCTTAGCTTCAAAGAGAGTTGATGGCCAAGGCAGCAGGATTAGAGTTTATACCAGCCAGCCAATTAAAAAAGGAATGTCAACAGAATACACAACCAGAAGAAGCAGAAGATGTAGAGGGCAGCACCGATGAAACAGGAAGTGACAGTGATTCAGAACCAAGAGAATTCTTTGTTTACAGAAAGGATTTGAAGGAGGAGGAGGAATACACTGGACCAGCAGAGATTTTCAGCAGTGAGGACGAATATGAAGAGGACTATACTGAAGGTATTAAAAAGTAACACAAAAGAATTTAGCAATTTCTTTAATTAATGATGCATGTATTTCATCAGCAATCTTGACTGTACATGTTACTTGTTTTATCACCCAACTGTCAGAAAGAAAAGTTAAATTCCGTAATAGTTAAGTTTAACAAGATTCTATATAAGAAATCTGGAACACGTAAAAGATTTAAACGTGCATTTGTTTACTTTTGATTCATGTTTAGTTTGCATTACATCTAATTCATTTACATGAAACAAAGTAATTTTTTTAATATTGATTTTACAGATCAAACATTAACGAAAGACAAGACATTGGACATTACTGAGACTGAGGCCAGAGGTACAGAAATACGACTGAGGAACTTGCAACTTCGAGAAGCAGCTTCAACAATGGTTGTTATGCAGATCAAAATCATGATCCAGTGCACAAGATGTCATAACCGTATGGACCTGAAGCTTAAGCCAGGACAAGTGACATCTGTAGCTTGTCAGAAATGTAACCAGACCCAGTTGATTAATTTCCGTCCTACCATGGCCCACCAGTTCTCCTCGGTAATTGGCTATGTGGATGTTGAAGGATGTATTCCCTTTGACCTTCTCATGCAAGACTGTAATTTTAGATTGGGCTGTATGAGATGCTCTAAGGAAACTAATGTGCAGGTAATTTAGTCATGGTTTTGTTGTTAACGTGATAAATGTAAAAAACAAATGAAAATATATATGTCTTGGAAGAGAAAATCAAACCTCATACTGTGAACTTTAGGATGTAATCTGGTAGAATTTATTAACCATCATCTTTGTATGAAAAGAAAATATCTTATAAGAGAAACTAAATGATATATAAATCAAATTCATTGTATTTAAAGATTTTCCATTAGCATTTAAATACAATTATATGCTTTCCTTCGGTGCTTAATAAATATTATTTTATTGTAGGGATTACCACCAGGAAGGCTTCTTGATGTATCATGTAAAGATTGTTACCAGAAATTAAAGGTTGGAGCTGACTCTACAAGGTTTACTGAAATCTCACCTTCTTTTTTTGACCAGAGTAAGTGACAATCTTTTTTTCTTTCATCTGAAATATCCAATTATTTTGGAGTCGCCTTATTTGAACGTTGTAATTTGACTTTCTGTTTATACTATTAATTTTTTTTGTGCCTTAAGGTTTGCTTGTTATTTATATTTATTAATATTTTTATTTTTTGTATGCGCCTTATGGTCTGTTTGTGCCGTTGTGGTAGTTATCAGATATTGATGGAGTGATGTATACTATAAATGTAGATGTATCAGTTTTGAACTAAATTGTGTATTTTAACCCATCATTATAATTTTTGTCTCGCCTGCGACGAATAGTCGCGGAAGGCGAGACATAGGTATTACTTTCCGGCGACGGCGGCGGCGACGGCGACGGCGTAAACTTTTTTGTAAGACTTTTATGGACGATGAATTGCTTGAAAAGTATAATAGCTAGGCATCTGATATTTGGTATACAGACAGTTGAGGGTATGGTCTACGCAACTGTCGCCATGCCGTTTGACCCTGACCCCATTTTCACGCTCCAGTGATTCTGTGAACTTAGGTTTTTTTTCAGGCCATAAACATTTTTGTAAGACTTTTGTGGACGATCAATTGCTTGAAAAGTATAATAGCTTGGCATCTGATATTTGGTATACAGACAGTTGAGGGTATGGTCTACGCAACTGTCACCATGGCGTTTGACCCTGACCCCATTTTCACGCTCCAGTGATTCTGTGAACTTAGGTTTTTTTTCAGGCCATAAACATTTTTGTAAGACTTTTGTGGACGATCAATTGCTTGAAAAGTATAATAGCTAGGCATCTGATATTTGGTATACAGACAGTTGAGGGTATGGTCTACGCAACTGTTGCCATGCCATGTGACCCTGACCCCATTTTTACGCTCCAGTGATTCTGTGAACTTAGGTCTTTTTTCAGGCCATAAACATTTTTGTAAGACTTTTGTGGACAATGAATTGCTTGAAAAGTATATTGGTTAGGCATCTGATATTTTGAATACAGACAGTTTAGGTTATGGTCCATGCAACTGTCACCATGCCATGTGACCCTGACCCCATTTTCACGCTCCAGTGACTCTGTGAACTTAGGTCTTTTTCAGGCCGAAAAATTTTTTTGTAAGACTTTTATGGAAGATGAATTGCTGGAAAGTTATAATAGCTAGGCATCTGATATGGGGTAAACAGACAGTTGCGGTTATGGACAAGGCAACTGTCACCATGCCATGTGACCCTGACCCCATTTTTACGCTCCAGTGACTCTGTGAACTTAGGTCTTTTTTCAGATAGAAAACTTTTTGTAATACTTGTGTGGACAATGGATTGCTTGAATAGTATAATAACTAGGCATCTGTTATTAGGTATACTGACACTTTTTGTGTTTATATCAAGAAATGAAAGCTTAGGTAGTTGATTTTAGCGATGGTGCCGGCAGGCGAGACATACTTTTAGTGGCCACACTTGTTCTGTCATGACAGTCATCTTATTTAAAGTATATTTTCTAAATGATATTCTTCTTTCACATAAGATAATTTAAACCTTATTATGTTGCCTGCAACGTGTTGCAAAGCGACATATAGGGGTTACTTTGACACTATCCACCATCGTCCTTCGGAGTCACAAAAAATTTTGTCGCATTTTTCCAGGCAATTACATGTCACAGGCCCTTGGTATTTTGCATGTAGCTTCCTTCCATAGAACTATATGGTGTAAAGCAATTTTATGACTGAAATTCATCTTCTGTTTACCGAATATTTTAAGACGCAGGTGACATACATGTATGTCTTCCGTGGAAGATTGCCATTCTAGTTTAATCTTTTGGTATACTAAGGCAATTAGTATTAACACAAGAAATTTTAAAATTCCCGAAAATTAAACTATAAAGTTCTATTTTTTAAATCATGTATAATGAGTCTGATTTATATGTAATTGATAATTCTATCCTTTCTTTAGGTAATATGGTGAATGTACCTACTATGAAAGTAAGAAAAATACCTAAGGACCCAAGGATTATGTTGGGCAGTCCTCTCCCTGATGATGGGACATGTAAACATTACAGAAAGAGTTTTAGGTGGTTTAGGTACGGTCAATATTTATTAATAATACAAATTAAGCAGGGTTTTTTTCTTACTCTTTTCATTCACTTTGTATATTACAATGGTTCATCTCTTGAATAGAATATGTCAACCTTAAAAAGGAAGAGGGGAAAATAGTGTTCAGGTTGGTTTGTCTGTTCATCCCAGATCAGACTAACCTACATGACCTAAAGGTTAAAGTTACTTTCCAATAAAGGAAGTATGATATTATCATGGAAATTTATGCACATTGTGACATACATGTTTACATGAGGGTATGAACAAACAAACTTCAAATAGATATTCTGCTCCCACAACTTCAGTGATTGTGAAAGAAGAAATGTTACAAGGAGGATCGTTTGAGCTCATTCTTATATTAAAAAATATTGAGGTCATTTTAAACCCCATAACATAAAAAAATCTGGTACCTAATCCCAAATTTTGTTTAAAGACATTTTAAAATATCTAATCATTAATGTTTCTGTCCATTAAATTATAATATAATGTTTATTACTGAAACAATCTTTATATTTTTAGATTCCCATGCTGTGGTAAATGTTACCCATGTGATGTTTGTCATGAAGAAAAAGAAGACCATGAACTAGTGATGGCAAACAGAATGATTTGTGGCCATTGCTGCAAAGAACAGCCTTTTGCTATGGAGAAACCTTGTGTTGCCTGTCACCAGTTGATGACAAAGACTAGATCATCCCATTGGGAAGGTGGGAAGGGGTGTAGGGACAAAACCCGAATGAGCAGGTAATAGAATAATGTCAAAGTAGTAATAATGTTGTAAATAGGGGAAGAAAATATATAGTTAAGGCGTGTTTCAAAATCAAAACGTATAATGGTATGATGCTGTCGTCGTTGTCGTTGTCGTCGTCCGTTAACTTTAGTGTATACACGATAACTTTAGTTCTAGTTATCCAAATGCAATGAAATTTGACAATGATATTTCTTACCATTAAAGGATGGATGGGATTGATTTTGGGAGTCCCCCCTTTTTTCGTTAAGAAATTAAGGGCCAAAAGGGGCCAAAATTGTAACTTTTTTGTTTGTTCTTATAATAACTTTGTCAAAATCTTCTCCTCTGAAACTACTGAACAGAATTCAATGAAACTTGGTATGATTGATCATTAGGGTGTCCTGCACTATAGTAATGTTTCAATTTCTGATTCGTCAAAAAACATGGCCGCCGTGGCTAAAAATAGACCAGGGGGGTCAGACTACTGTTTTTGGCTTGTAATTCAAAAAGTATAAGGGATAGATGAAATCTGATGCCACCCTACTGCTTCAGGATCAAAAGTTCTACAAAAGTCTTCATTTGGTCGAAGTTGTCAGAAGACCCCTTATAGGGGTTACAGCCCCTTAAAGGTGAAAAATAGCATTTTTTCATGTTTTTGCCCTACAGTATGAAATTTATTGCAGATAGCAAAAAGCTGTTGCTTGCTTAATTGTTCAGCTCATTTAGCTCTACAAAAAACTCCATAGGGTCGAAGTTGTCAGATGACCCCTTATAGGGGCTACAGCCCCTAAAATAATGTTTTTTCATGTTTTTGGCCTATGAAATGAAAACTATAGCAGGTAGAGAAAAGCTGTTGCTTGCTTAAATGTTCAGCTCATTTACACAATTAAGAATTAATTTTTGCGACCCCCCCTTTTTCCCCTATTACGTAATTAGGGGCCAAATGGGGCCAAAATCGAAACTTTTTTATTTGTGGTCCGATTTAAAAAAAAATTTTTGCAAGTTTATTCTTGTCAGGTAGTGAATCCAAATTTGAGAATTAATTTTTGTGACCATCCCCTTTTTCACTTGTTTTGTAATTAGGGGCCAAAAGGGGCTGTAATCAAAACTTTTTTATTTCTGGTTTGTTTTTGAAATTTGTTTTTTGCAAGTTTATTTTTGTCAAGTAGTGAATCCAAATTTGAGAAATTATTTTTGCAACCCCACCCCTTTTTCACCTGTTACATAATAAGGGGCCAAAAGGGCCGAAATTGAATTTTTTTTAATTCTTGTCCGATTTTGACAATTTTTTTGCAAGAGTAGAATACAAAATTGAAAATTTATATTTTTACCCCCTGGGTCGAAAGTCCACCAGAGAAGCATGTGTCAAAAACCTTTGTCAGTCCACCATGGGCTGCATGTGTCCAGAGCAATAGACTATCCATATTGGGCCTAAAATGTACAGGGTTCAACATGTTGCGGTCGTATCATGCTGCGCTCGGCGAAGCTTTTTATTTACACAAGAATTTTGTAAGAAGTGATATTGGAATAAAAAGTTTAATTTTATGGGTGGTAGGGTTAGAATATCAGTGGTAAATATTATTTGGTAACAAATAGTGTTCTTTAAAAGAATTTTCTAAATCAGAATTTTTGAGTGTTTCTTTTCTGGGAGACAATTGATAATTGTATGCATTATTAAATAATGATGTACAGGTTTGAGTAGTGGAGGGGTATTTTATAGTTTGTTTCCTAAAAGAATGTATAGAAAACAAAGTGTTAAACATCTAAAGCTATGTGTATTTTCAAGTGTCCAATGTTGCATTTTCTTTTACATGTTGATATACAATTTGTTATGCTTTTATGTATATTTTGATTGAAAAAAAAAATCAGTTTTATATATAAAAAATGCTAATAACAAATGTCCATTTTGTTCCAGAGATGATGTCAAGAAATATGCCAACACCAACAAGACTGTTTCAAGAAAGGCCCAGGCTAAGGTTAAACCTTCCAAGAAAAAAGATGCTAATAAATGATTAAATTTTAAACCTGACATCTCATCATATATAATACATGTATATAATATGTATATATATCAATGTCTAGAAATGTAATTAAACACGGTAATGTGTTATAAATTGAAATATATATATATGAAAAATGTGGCAATGTTTCGAAATCACATGATTTGTTCATCAGGCCACACCTAGTAATTAAATCAGTATAGTAAAAAAATCCTTTCACTTTGAAACCAAATGATTTACTTATTTGATAATATACATTTACAATAATTTCATTTTCTTCAAAGTCTATTTATTTTATCGCTTATTTATTTCAAACCTCTAAAATAATCCTGTGCTATTTTCTTTATCCTGGTATAAAACTAACTAGATATTTTAAAACCAATGGTTAATAGAAAATAATGAGACGTGGAATAAGTGTACGCGACATAACCCACAATTAAACGGCAATTTACAAAAACCACAATGGACAACCATTTAAGCCTGGAACTAAATATTATTCATTATTTTTATTAAGATTATTTTCATAAACATCAAATGCTGTTTAAAATTAATATCCTTAGAATTCGAGCAAAGAAAATCTTAACTTAGAGCTGAATAGTGCTCTTAAAAGTGTATTATTTTGTGTTATTGTCATGATTGTGGGTGCGCATATTGTCTGCTATGCAGATTTAAGTATGTAAATATGTTCTTTTGAAATACATGCTTCATAATTTATGAATCATTTGTTCAAAAACACATAAAAAGAAATTCAAAGAGATAAACTTGTGAATTTTTACAATGTTTATCATAAAAAAAGTTAATAAAATTGTTTATATATAAGAATTCTATCATTAAAGGCAGATATGCGATTCAATACATGCATGGATATTATTTAGGAGAAAGATTTGATACATGTATGGATATTATTTATAGGAGAAATGTGTATTACATGTATGGATATTATTTAGGAGAATGGTGTAATACATGTATGGATATTATTTAGGAGAAAGATGTAGTACATGTATGGATATTATTTAGGAGAATGGTGTAATACATGTATGGATATTATTTAGGAGAATGGTGTAATACATGTATGGATATTATTTAAGAGAAAGATGTGATACATGCATGGATATCATTTAGGAAAATGATATAGTAAATGTATGGATATTATTCTATATCAATAGATATTATGTTTCCAAATTGTTTATTTAAAGCTGGCACATTTTGTTCTATCTTTTTGCAGGATTTTTAATGACTTCATAAGCTTAAGTTAATCTATAGCTTTCATTTACTTATATAAGATACAAATGAGAAGGAGTGATTTCAAGATAGTATCTTTGTATTTTGTGTGTATTTGCTTATAATGAAAAATATTTAACAATTAGAAATATATTTTTGGCCAATAAATTACTTTCTTAAAACTTTTTTTTTTTTTACTGGATTTGGAGACGTAAACTTATTTTATTACCTCTCTATACTATAGTTTGCTGTTTGCAAGTGTGGTCTTTGATGCAGTCAATTTGAGATTACCGTTTCACACTTTCCAAATGGGTATTTTACCTTTACTGGATATTACTCTATCACAAACAGAACAACTTTATTGCTTCTTCCAAAGGACTTGCATCTATTTTCAGAAAAATTGAAAAAAATTATCTTACGAAATTTTTATTGTGAACACTTGACCAAACCTCCTTTGATGGTATGAAATGTTTAGATCACAACACAACAAACATTTTCTGGTTTACCAAATGCTGTAAAATTTTACAATAGTGTTTCATATCATAAATTTTTGGGCCCCCCTTTATTCGTTAGAATATTATGAGCCCAAAAGGGGGAAACATTTGAATATTTTATTTGTTCCCACAATAACTTTGGTTCTGGTTGGCTTATTGCTATGAAATTTGGTAATTATATGCCTTCAATTAAACCAATAAGGTGATTGATTTTGGAGGTCCCCCTTTTTAGCTCACCTGGACCTTTCACTTGGCGTCCGTCGTCGTCTGTTAACAATTTTCAAAAATCTTCTCCTCTGAAACTTTTGAACAGAATTTAATGAAACTTGGTATGAATGATCCTTAGGGTGTCCTGTACCAAACTTGTGTTTTGATTTTTGATCTGCCAAAAAACATGGCCACCGTTACTAAAAATAGACCAGGGGGGTCAGACTACTGTTTTTGGCTTGTAAATCAAAAAGTATAAGAGATAGATGAAATCTGATGCCACCCTACTGCATCAACATCAAAAGTTCTACAAAAGTCTCCATTTGGTCGAAGTTGTCAGATGATCCCTTATAGGGGTTACAGCCCTTTAAAGGTGAAAAATATCGGTTTTTCATGATTTTGGCTTATAGAATGAAAACTATTGCAGATAGAAAAAAGCTGTTGCTTGCTTAAATGTTCAGCTCATTTAGCTCTACAAAAGTCTCCATAGGGTCAATGTTGTCAGATGACCCCTTATAGTGGTTACAGCCCCTTAAAGGCGAAAAATAGTGTTTTTGGCCTATAGAATGAAAACTATTGCAGAAAGAGAAAAGCTGTTGCTTGCTTAAATGTTCAGCTCATTTAGCTCTACAAAAGTCTCCATAGGGTCAAAGTTGTCAGATGACCCCTTATAGGGGTTACAGCCCCTTAAAGGCGAAAAATAGTGTTTTTGGCCTATAGAATAAAAACTATTGCAGATAGAGAAAAGCTGTTGCTTGTGTAAATGTTCAGCTCATTAAGCTCTACAAAAGTCTTCATAGGGTCAAAGATGTCAGATGACCCCTTATAGGGGTTACAGCCCCTTAAAGGCAAAAAATAGTGTTTTTGGCCTATGAAATGAAAACTATTGCAGATAGAGAAAAGCTGTTGCTTGCTTAAATGTTCAGCTCATCTAGCTCTACAAAAGTCTTCATAGGGTCGAAATTGTCAGATGTCCCCTTATAGGGGTTACTGCCCCTAAATTTACGTGTTTTCATGTTTTTGGCTTATATAATGAAACTATAGCAGATAAAGAAAAGTGGTTGCTTGCTTAAATGTTCAGTTCATTAAGCTCTTAACAAAAGTCTCTATAGAGTCAAAGTGTTCAGATGGCCCTTAATATAAATAACAGATGGCCCTTAATATAAATAACATTTTGCATATTTTTGGCCTACAGAATGAAAACTATCGCTGAAAGAGAAAAGCTGTTGCTTGCTTAAATGTTCAGCTTATTTAGCTCCACAAAGTTCTTTATAGGGTTGACATCAAGACCAGGTGAGCGATTCAGGCTCCTGGGAGCCTCTTGTTTCATTTAGAAATAAAGGGCTCAAAAAGGGGCCAAAAAATGCAACTTTAATTTCTGGTATGAGTTTGATTTTTAGCTCACCTCACGAATGTGAGGGGGTCTTGTGTGATATCCCCGGCGTCACAAGAATGGTTAAGATCCATAAACACTTACTGACAAGTGCCACATCAATAATATTGGTATGGTAGGTGAACCTAGTGATGCTAAGCACAATCATAGACCTGTATATTTATATACAGGTCTATGACACAATGCATACTTTTGATGCTGGCTGTGACCTATACAGTCCGCCAAAAGTTAAGCATCACCACATTTTAAAATAGCACCCTCTTTTTATATTTTATTGAAATATTCTGATCTTTTGTACACAAGAACCTTGGTATATTAGAACAATTTTGCACCATACAAAATTCGAAAATAAATAAAGATTTTAAAAATATGGGCACATAATATTGTGTGATTTTACCCGATCCTGATTTCAAGTTTCTGAGAGCAATTGAAGAAGCAGAGAATTCAAGCAAATCTTTATTTCAATGAATCTTACACGTGACACTTCTTTAAATGTTGTCAATCACATCAAACGACAAATATGAGTTTTTAATGGGTTTTGCAGATTTTGGGGCCTGTTTAAAAATGTCTGCTTTTTCAAGGCCGTAAATTACATAGAGGCAGAGGAGGCAGCTGCCTCCTCTGTTTTCAAAAAAAAAAAAAAAAAAAAAAAAAAAAAAAAAAAAAAAAACTAGAAAAAAGGTTTAGGGAAGATTGCTTCATATCTCCATTTTTTGTTTGAATCTGTCATCAAACATCATTTTGATTGTTCCATTCAAACTTTAAAAGTTTTCATACTAAAATAACAAAGGTCTTAGTAAGTAGCAGTATCAAATATTTGAAAGCATCATGCCGATGGTTGCTTCTGAGAATGTTCTTTTAAGCTTTATTGAGGCTTTTACCGTGAAACCGTTCATAGCTTATATGATTTTAGGCTCTGGTGCATTTTAACTAACGAAATTGATAACTCCGTAAAAGTTCTGCAAACAGTCGACCGACTGTATAGTTTGAAAGTGACCACTAGATTTTTATATATATTTGCAAATAACATCATACTTATGTTAAAAATCTTTTTTCTAATAAAATGTTGTCGTTTTAAATACTGAAATTAACTTTTCTGTCGGTTTGTCAGTCTATCTTTTTACTGACTGCTGGAATTTCGTTCAATTCGATCTAATACCACGACGTGTCTTTATGAATTTTTGCAATGTTGTTACCGGTCTTGATATTTAACTTAATGATGTTAAAATAAGCAATGAAAACCAGTCAATATGTCCAATATTGTCCTTATGGTCATTTTCTGAGAAAGAAGTTTAACACATTCACCATGGGGTGCACTACGGAGTTATGATATATCATAACTCTATGGATATCATAACTCTATGGGTGCAACATACAAAAAGAATCACTATCCTTTTTTTTTCGTGTTTTTGCTCCCTTAGTTTTCATGGTTCAAGACTTAGCCGTAAGCATATCAATGGCCTTAGTACCACCTGATGATGGGTCTTGTTAAAAAACTTTGCAGTGAACATCTTTCTTTTTAGTTTCTAACTTTGCTTGTATGTTTAAGCATAAGTTTCAAAGTCATAAAAGTTCGATGTTAAAGATTTTTGCAATTTAAACTTAGGAAAAGTATATGAATATGTAGCATTAAGCATCTTCTCGTTTATTATAACAAACCTTCAATAAATAATAAAAATGGTATCAGTATTTGCTAGAAAGCTTGATTTGTTTTCTTGAAAAACCGATAGCTTCTGGGGGCCCGGGCGGCCCCCAGACCCCCGCCTTCTGCTATTGCCTCCTCTTTCATCGGAGGCAATTTACGGCCTTGTAATTTTCCCGACTTTCTGACCATGTTTATTCCCAAATGCTAATTTCTCCTTAAAACCGCATGGAAATAAAACTTTTACATTTCGATGATGATTAAATTAGGTTGTTTAAAAAGTTTTATCAGAAATTTTAGGCAAAATAACATTTTCTTATGGTTTTTCAGAAAATGTCATTTTTTCTGAGCTAAAACTATTTCTGTCATTAAAATTGTGTGATCATAACACTTATGACGTAAATTTTTTGTCTGTAGAAGAAAAAAACATGTCAGTGAACTTTTTAAGAAATGAAAGTACATTTTCTTTAAAAGATTGCAGAAATCAAAAGTGATGTGTCGGCCAGAGAACAAATACCATTGCTCGCACAAATTAATACGACAGTAAATTTTGAAGTTTCTACCGCAAAAAAAATCCATACCAATTCCATTTCCCAAGGACAGCACCCATTTTTCAGTTTTCGGCCTAAACATTGACAAGAAAAGATTTATCCCCCTTTTTAACAATATGTGCGGGTTTTTTTTTGTGTGGTCTTTTTAATGAAAATGTTTTAACAATTTGTTTTACTGTAAGACATCAAGCCAACTTAAAGAACAAACAACTTAAGCTGAACAAATTTTGAAATTTTCGTCAAACTTTTTCTAAGAAACATTTAAGACGCTAAATCATGTTCTGTTTGAAGTGTCTTTGCACTTTAGATTTTTATCTCTGGTGCATACCCTTTAGTGTAACATTACATCGAAATGTGTGTTTGAAGGATACACCTCTCAAACCTATCTTTGAAGTTAATGGCGTATGCATTTTTTACTTTGAAGTTGTACTAATAAAATAATATAGGGTGATGCTTAACTTATATAACGCATGGATGACCACTTCCAGAAGAATGGTTAAGATCCATACACGCTTACTGACAAGTGCCACATCAATGATATTGCTATTATAGGTGCACCTAGTGATGCTAAGCACAATGCATGCTTCGGATGCTGGTTGTGACCTATATTTTCCGCATGTATGACAAAGAATGGTTAAGATCCATACACGCTTACTGACAAGTGTCACATCAATGATATTGCTATGGTAGGTGCACCTAGTGCTGCTAAGCACAAACATGCTTCAGATGCTGGCTGTGACCTATATTTTCTGTATGGATGACCACTTACAGAAGAATGATTAAAGTCCATTCCCGCTTACTGACAAGTGCCACATGTATCAGTTATATTTGTATGGTAGGTGCACCTAGTGAAGCTAAGCACAATGCATGCGTCGGATGCTGGCTGTGACCTATATTTTCCGAATGGATGACCACTTACAGAAGAATGGTTAAAGTCCATTCCGGCAGCGTAAAATTTTTTGTAAGACTTTTGTGGACAGTGAATTGCTTGAAAAGTATAAAAGCTATAGGAATCTGATATAAGGTATACAGACAGTTGAGGTTATGGTCTATGCAACTGTCACCATGCCGTGTGACCCTGATCCCATTTTTACGCTCCAGTGACTCTATGAACTGAGGTCTTTTTTTCGGGTCTTACACTTTTTTGTAAGACTTTTGTGGACGATGGATTGCTTGAAAAGTAAAATAGCTAGGCATCCGATATTGGGTATACAGACACTGTTTGTGTTTATATCAAGAAATGAAAGCTTAGGTAGTTGATATTGGTTATGGTGCTGGCAGGCGAGACATACTTTTAGTGGCCAGACTTGTTTTATTTATTGTCCGATTTTGATTTTTTTGCGAATTGATTCTTGTGAAGTAGTAAAGTATAATTTAATTTATTACACCAAATCATGGGCCCTCGAAAGAGCATATATAAATACATAATTCGTACATGAAAAATAATAATCTGACAATAATAATGGAAATAAAATAAACAAATTAGAAAACAAACAATAATTACACATGTAGCATGACTCGTGACGATTCATAATCTACTAACAGTCTCTCGTATTTGAAAACATTTTTTGGTATAAGATGCTAACATATTGCATATATTCTCATTTTCACAAGATAACAACCAGATAAATTTGTTAGTTACGTCTAAGTGTTGAAAGTTTGAGCAAAGTTTCTCTACTTCACTGAACAGATTTGCCCGCTCTACAGTGTACGAGGGACAGTGCATAAGAAAATGTATCTCGTCTTCGATTTCCTGTGTATTACAAAGTTTGCAAAATCGATTATTTTTGTTTATATTTAAATACCTGTCTTTCTCTGTCGCTAATTTATGAGCACTTATTCTAAACTGTGTGAGACACTTCCTTGTAGAGAAAGATTTTATACAGTGCAAATAAGGTTCTCGTTTGAAAGATTCTTTGAATCTACAATACGTTCTTAATTTTCCTTGTTTTTTAATACCATTTTCAACTAAGTAAATGTACAAATTGTGACAATCCCCCCCCCCCAATTGCCGTAATGGACCAAAAGGGACAATATGAAAGGTAGCAGATACTCTTAATTTAGGGGCCAAAAGGGGTAATATTTTTGTTAATATTTTTGTAAGTGTATTTTATTTTGGTCTGCTTTTCAACAAAAAATGAATTCCTTTTGAAATACACGAGGAAGGTCAACCAAAGGCTGCAATTTGTCCAGAGAAATTGACTATCCATATTGGGCCTAAAACATACAGGGTTCCACATGTTGCGATCGTATCAAGCTTTTTATTATACCCCAATCACCTTGTCCGTCTGTCCGATCGTAACAAACTTTTTCGTTACAGATTTCTCAGCTTCTACTTAAGGGATTGATTTCAAATTTGGTATACAGCTTTAACATGATGAGTTGTATCGTGCCTCCCCTTTCCACGTCTGTCGCGCATCTACTTCCTGTTTTCTGAGTGGTCGAGTGTGTGTATTCTTAGCACAGCTAAGTGCACCCCTTGTTTAAAATTGAATTCCACTAAGTTGTATAGAATTCAATATTAGGTCTAGCCCATTCACTTACTATTTGCCACATTCATAATATTTTTTTTGTAAGATTTTCTCATAAACTACGCACAGTCTCTTGATATGTTAGTATTGCTGCGCCAGAATAATTTTTTTATCTCAAGTATTTTCGATCGGTTACGTCCTACTGTTTGCGGACTTTCTTAAATTTGACATAGATGTTAGTAGAGCTCGGTGCACATTTTAAAAATCTGTAAATAATGAAAGAAAATTAGTTCTTAGCGGCTATTCTATTACAAAGTGCACTAATTTTGGCCTCTTGGTGTTGAGTATGCAATTTCAGCATGCTACGACATCACATATCGGCTTGTGTGGCTCTCGCATTACTTCGTTTATTTTTCTAGACAACTTTCGTAACATTTTTTAGCAACATCGAATCAAAATCACTAAAAAATTGAAATTAGCAAGAATTTCGTATTTTGTGATTAGACTTATGTAAAATGATGTATTTCTCTTGATATCACTTCAGTGTGCATAGTAAATTTGCAGGTTTTCAACGCAGTTTTATTTTGTCGGGCAGCTACGTTCTGTGTCCTCTTTTAAAGATTTTGCGCATTGTTGATTATTTTGGGATGGTTCCAGAGTCACTTTATTAAAAGAAATACTAGACGATGAAAAGATTTTCTTCCAAATATATAGAGCTGAGCTGTGATCTGTTATCCATAAAGGCGTTGTACAGCAGACAGAACTTTATAACAGTTAAAGCCTAGTTTTCAAAGGACACCCTGACCAGTACCATTGGATGTATCGCATCTATTAAACTAAACATTTTGATTTAATTTAATATTTAAAAATCAGAAGTGGGCATATGCGGCCGTTTTGTTTATTGTTTTGTTAATATTTAAGTTTTTATTCTGTTTAGTTTGTTCAGAATTTTTAAGGTTTATGGCTGTGTTAATTATATATATTTTGGCTGTAATATTTTACGATAAACAATTTAGATCACCTGGAGGGAGATTTTTCGTATAGAAAGTTCACAAAAAAGCATATTAAAATACATCTTAGCAAGCCAAGGGTTGCGATCCGGTCCCACTCCACTCCTCTTGAAGAAGAGGAGGGTTGTGATCTGGCCCCACTACTCTTGAAGAAGAAGAGGGGGCTAATCGTAACCCTTGGCTAGCGAAGATGATAAAAATGATAAAATAACATAACTTTGGATCAAATATATATTGATTATGAAAGTCAATAAAAGTAAATGCCAAGCACAATATGAATATGAAGAGAAAAAATACAGAATTGGAAGCCCAAAATGTGACTCATATCAACCCTTTCCTTGGGTAGAAAGAATCTAAGAGTTTTGAAAATTTTGAAATTTACACAGACAATTTCCGGGCTTTGGTATTTTTTTCAATACAGAGTTGTTGATGCCGGAGTATGCTAATATCGGGGAATAATAACTCTACCAGTAGATCTTACCACCAGTGCCACTAGTTTCTAAATCAAAATTACATTTTTACGGTCCCTTATTGAGCCTCGATTTAATTTACCTGATTACTAGGGAAATTTTAAGTTGATTACTTGATAACAGGAGTCGTTTTAAGTGATTATTTGATTCCAATACCCCCTTTTTGATCACTCAATCACCAATCATGGCTTTGAAGAATTTTTTTTAAATAATGTGATTTTCAGTAGATATCAAAAGTGTTTGATGTTGCTTTGGAAAAGATAAGGAATGTTGGTTATAAAATAACCTTTTATAACTATTAAAATAACTTTTATAAGCTTCTGCTTCCTAAATGTTCAGTCAAATGAACTCTACACACCCTCCATAGGTTGAAGTCAAATGTTGATCTCTTTTTTTTTCAATTTTCCCCTTGGTAGAAAAAACATGACCAAAATTCAGTCAAATTTATGCTCATCCGTAACATCCGGATTCTTGAATCCTAACTTGTTTCCGCTTTTAGATTATTTTTTCTTTGACACAAGCGGCATACAAAAAATGGATCAAGGCATTGCTTTTGAAAGCACCACAGATAAGAAAGCTAAACGAAAGGAAAGACAAGAAGTCAGAGAATATTTGATAGATAAGGTGATTCTAAATATAAAGATTTTTTGACAAACAACCATTCCAAATGCATGGGAATATCAAACACATCATATGAACGTCTTGGAAATTCATCTATATCATGGTTTTGCACAGAATGTAACAGTCATAATGCTTCAACAATCCTTTACGATGTTCCTCTGAGTGACAACTCCTTCTCAATTTTATCAGATAGCAATAGATCACTAGACACAACAACATCATCCCTTGGTAGTCCAACTCACAAGTCATCGCCAAAGAAAGGGTTGCCTAATAAAAACATTTCGCAACGCAAAGGTCTACGTACATTGATTGTCAATTTCCAATCTATTCGTAATAAAACAGCAGAACTGGAGGTGTTAATCAACTCTTCGGCACCTGATATTATTATCGGTACTGAAACCTGGACCAATAAGGATATCTTGTCATCAGAACTATTTCCAGATGCATACTCAGTATACCGCAGAGACCGAGGCACTGACAATCATGGAGGTGTACTCATCGCAGTTGAATCATCACTCACCTCAACTGAAATATTCTCAAGTAAGACCGTAGAACTAATATCAGTTAAAGTAGACTTACCTAACAACAAGACAATTATCATCTCATCATTTTATCGTCCGCCAAGATCCGACGAAACTTACCTTGATAACTTCTTCAACGATATTACATCATTAAAGGAAAAATATGATAAATCGATTTTTCACGTAGGAGGAGACTTTAATAATCCTGATTATGATTGGCAAACAAACACAACCAAAAGCAACATCTACCCAAAATATGTCAGTGAAAAATTAGTCAACTTCAGCGAAGACCTAGGACTAGAGCAGGTTATAGACTGCAAGACAAGGGGCAATAACACCTTAGATTTGTTGTTTTCATCAAATCCATCACTGATTGAGAAAGTGAAGAGCTTACCACCTATTGGAAAAGCTGATCATGATGTAATCTTATGTGATGCAGCAATAAATCCTGTTAGATCTAAACAGCCACGGCGAGTTATACATCTGTGGAAAAAGGCAGATGCAGAATCCATCAGAAAAGAAATTACAAACAGTTACCCAAATTTTTGCGAAGGAAACAAGCCTATAAATGAAATCTGGAACAGATTTAAGACCATGGTTAGCACTTTGATGAAACTACACGTACCAACTAAGCTAACAAGTTCCAAGAATACTCATCCATGGATAAACACCGAATTAAAAAGACTCACACGACATAAAACAGAGCACATAAGAAAGCCAAGAAAACCAACAATGTAAAGGACTGGTCCCGTTACCAAAAACTCAAGGCATCCAGTCAGAAACAATTAAGAGCAGCAAAAGACAACTATCTACAAGACGTCATATGTGAGGACTCAAAGAGATTTTGGGCATATATAAAACACCAGAAACAGGACTCAAATGGAATATCACCACTCAAAGGATCTGATGGACTGCTACATAGCGATGGACCAACAAAAGCCGAAATCTTAAACAGACAATTCCATTCTGTCTATACTCAAGAAGATACCACTAGTATGCCATCAAAAGGTACCAGTCCACACTTGGCTATGAACACCATCCAGGTCGGAGTAAATGGAGGAGAAAAATTACTGAAAGGACTAAATGTACATAAAGCAGCAGGGCCAGATGCTGTACCAACTAGGTTCCTGCATGATTTTGCCACCGAAATTGCACCTATAATGACCAAGATCTTTCAGACATCACTAGATAGCGGAAAGATACCAGACGACTGGAGAGAAGCAGCAATAGTACCCATCTTTAAGAAAGGGGAACGACAACTTGCATCAAACTATCGTCCTGTATCACTTACATCAGTGTCATGTAAGATATTAGAGCACATAGTACATAGCCAGATCATGAAGCACTATGATAACAACAGCATCCTTACAGACACTCAACATGGTTTCCGACGACGAAGGTCATGTGAATCCCAATTGCTTATCACAGTAGACAGCATAGCCAAGACTCTAGACAATACAATACAATACAATTCTTTATTAGCCAATTTGGTCCCACAGGGGGCATTTACAATAAACAAGTATGATTTTGCTAACATTAAGTGACAGATCTACATTGATACAAATATAGTGGCCATTTTACATTAATAGCCATTGTCTATATAAAGAAAATACACAAAAAAAAACAATAAGACTCAACACAGACATTTGTGAAGAACATAAAAAAAAATGACTGAATTGGCAGCTAGTGCAGATCAGGAGTGTTTCAATCATTAACCTTGTTGCGGTTGAGGATGTATATTTGCATGATTTAAATAAACAGTATTAACTAGTAAGTTCAACACTTAAAAGATCAGTGCAGAAAGTCTTTTTCTGACCACAGTGGGCACCAAGGGACGGTGCTTCAGGATATGCGTGCAATTTAAATTGCGCTGCATACCTCCTCGTGCCCAATGTAGACAGACAAGACCTCTGCAAAGATATGAGTTTTCTCTTTCTTTTGTATATTGTAGGAATACAAAGGGCACCAAGGGACGGTGCTTAAGGTAATGCGTACAAGATTACTTGATACTGCATTCCACCTCGTGCCCAATGTAGACCAACAAAAACAATAGAAAAAAAAAAAAAAATGTTTTTTTTTTTTTTTTTAAGATTTTAAATAATGACTATTGGATGTTGTGAGACTACAAGGGGCACCAAGGGACGGTGCTCAAGGTAATGCGTACAAGATTACTTGATACTGCATTCCTCCTCGTGCCCAATGTAGACAAACAACTAAAAGTGAATGTAGAAATATGAAGGAATATATATACATACATAATTTACATGTATGCATCAAACTTATTCATGCTTAGATATAAATTCACATAGTGTTTTTAGAACAATGGGATTTTCACATACAAATAGCCATATAAATTTTTGAGTGTTATCTAAATTAGTGTAATTGTAGCATTGTTCAGATACTATTTTTTCGAGATTTTCTCTTTCTTTTGTAAATTTAGGACATGTGAATATAAAATGAATTTCGTTCTCAACTTCTCCCGAACTGCACTGTGCACAAATTCTTTGGTCTGGAGGAATACCCTGATATCTACCTCTCTCTATTTGAAGTCTATGGGCAGAGATTCTGAATCTGCATAACACACTCCTTTGCTCAGAGTTCGTTATTAAATCTAAATATTTTTCATATCCAAAGTTTGTTTTAAAAGTAAAATAAGTACGGAGCTTTCCATCTGAATTATTTATAGTTGTACTTCTCCACATTTCAGTATAGTATTCTTTTAGTATTGAGAAAATTCTTTTCTTACTTAGCTTGTTGTTATTTGTTGTGTTATTGTTCAACTCAGGTATTTTTTGTATAATTAGCTGAACTGACCCATACCATGAAGGTTTCTTGCTTTCATATAATTTTCTAGAGTCGATATATGCATCCTTCAGGATACTGAAGTTCTTGAGATTTTCTAATCTCTCACGATAGTTGACCATTGATTTGATAATATTGAAGTGCATTGGAAATCGACCTAGTTCTGACAGAACAGCTAGGTTGGTTGCCTTTTTGTGAACAGCAAGAATTCTCTTACAAAATTTAATATGTAATTTCTCACACAAGATATCTGAAAATATTCTATCGAAAGATAAATTAGTATTGTTCTTGACTTTAGTGGAGAAGCAGTTAAAGAAACCCCATATCTCGCAACCATATAATAGGATAGGTGTAATAGTATGATCAAATACGTGTAGAGAAGTCTTAATCTTAGGATTGTTTGATAAGAAATCTTTTTGTAGTTTAAAGTAAGCTTTTAGTGCTTTGTTGTAAAGTTCTCTCTGAGCAAAGGAAAATGTGCCTGATGCACTGAAAGTAACACCTAAATATTTGTATTGTTGAACACATTCAATTTCATAATTTTGGTATGAAAACTTATCATTGATGTGTCTGCCCGCTTTGTTGAAAACCAGAACCTTTGTTTTTTTTGGATTTAACATTAGGCACCAATTATTACAATAGTTTTCTAAGATATCAAGTTTCGATTGCAAACCTTTTGGTGACGAGGATAAAAGTACTATCCCAAACAAAAAAAATGGCCTAACAACTCATGTCAACAACTTGCATTAAAACCATGGTTTTATACTGAGTTGATAGTGGGAAAATTTCACATGTAAATTAGCTAACGGATCACTAATTTGCATATGCACGTGGAACAACTCGTTATGAAACCAGTAATGCTGGTTTGTTACAAACCATGGTTTTATACTGAGTTGATAGTGGGAAAATTTCACATGTAAATTAGTTAACGGATCAGTAATTTACATATGCAAATATCTGAAACAACTCGTTATGAAACCAGTAACAACTTAGTATCAGACCAGTTATACTGGTTTGTTACTGAGTCATTAAAAATTGTGCCCTGGCCATTAGAATATATGGTTTGTTAATGATCTGTTAAAATGGTTTGTTACTGAGTAATCAAAATTTGTTTTATGTAACACTGAGGAATATTACATGCATGTATATTTATGCACAAAAGACATCAACCATGACTTTGATACAAAAACAAAATAATACTAAAGTTAAATAAATCCCTTATACTATTAACATGATATATATATATACCATTTTTCAAAAAAATAATTATGAAATAATAACAATAAACATTAATCTATATAGCTATACATGCCAATCCAAGCCATCAAATTAATTTAGAGCCCTTCAAAAGCACAATAATTAATATTGCTTTTAATGTAAATAAGTAGTAATAGTTATAGCATTTAATCAAAGGTATTAAAAGTTTGGGGCATTTTAACATTCAAGCTAAAAAGATATCTTATTATTTGCCTTGCTGCATTTGTAGTCAATTTGCTACAGTAACAAATTAAAAGACCTGAAATATGAACTATTGTAATTGATTATATTTTGTACTTACATTGTCTTCATATAGCTATGATAATCTTTTTTCAACAATTATACCATTAATTGCATGAAAACACAAATTTGAGCAGACAACATGTAAACATCTAGTCTGCTAAGCAAAATCACATGATTCTCAAAAACTGATGATGTCATAAAGTCATCATCAATCCAAGTGTATAACCTTTCAGTGATCCAATGACTCAGTAACAACCCATATCTTAAAGCTAACAACTCATCATGAAAAACATTACAAGTTAATGACTGGGTATCAACTCAGTGCTTTTGGGGAAACAAAGTTAACAACTACCTATCAACTCATATTTCAGTAATATAAAAGTTATGAACCCATGAACAAACCATAAGTGGATTAGTAATAGACCATTTTACCTCAAACAAAGCATATTAAAACCATTGATTCCATATAAGGAATGAACGAGTTGTTACTGAGTTGTTTAAGGAATCATTAGCAAACCAGTCAAACAAACACTACATTCCTGAGTTTAACATGGTTCTATACTGATTTTGGCATGGGTTGTTAGAAATCTTTTTTGTTTGGGATGTCATCTGCATACATTAGACAATGTAATGGTTTGTTGTTAAGAAAAACAGGATCCTGTGATTTTTCTAATAAAATAGGTAGATCATTAATAAAGATTTTGAAAAGATTAGGGCTTAAATTGTCCCCTTGTTTAACTCCAAGAAGTGTTGGGAAAAAATCAGTAATACTATTGTCTAATCTAATGCAGGATCTGCTTAGCTCATACATTCTTTTTATAATGTTATAGAACAGTGTACCGACTCCAATTAAAGGAGAGCAGGTTGACATCATACTGCTAGATTTTTCTAAAGCCTTCGATAAGGTGCCCCACCAACGGCTATTACAGAAACTAGAGTACTATGGGGTGAGAGGAACAACATGGCTCTGGATTAAGGATTTCCTATCAAAGAGGACACAGCTAGTCACACTAGAAGGCCATTCTTCAACCAAAGCTGACGTCATATCCGGAGTCCCCCAGGGAACTGTTATGGGACCACTGCTCTTCCTCACCTTCATAAATGACCTTCCAGAATACACCAAATCAGATGTTAGATTATTTGCGGATGACGCCTTATTATATAGAAGAATAAAGAACATCAGAGATTCAGAACAACTACAACAAGATCTCACCTCACTAGGACATTGGGAACAACAATGGCAAATGGAATTCCATCCGCAAAAGTGCACAGTCATCCGTTTCACTAAGAAACAACGACCAATCCAACATCAATACAGACTACATGGACACATTTTAGAGACCGTACCTAGTGGTAAATACCTAGGAGTGACATTAAACCACCAACTGAACTGGACAGAGCACATTAGTAACATCAGATCAAAAGCCTCCAAAACAATAGGGTTCCTACGCTGCAATATCCGTGGATGTAAACCAGACATCAAAGCTTCTGCCTACAGAACCATGGTTAGACCCACGTTAGAATATGCAGCCACAGTTTGGGATCCCTATCAGCGGTCCAACATACAACACTTGGAGAATGTGCAACGAAACGCAGCCAGATTCGTCAAAGGAAACTACTACGACAGAACTCCTGGCTGTGTAACATCAATGCTAGAAGAGTTACAGTGGGAACCCCTAGAAGAACGCCGACTAAGATCAAGGCTAGTCATGATGTATAAGATCAACCATGACCTTATCGACATTCCAGCTGCATCCTACTTAACATCAGGTGATGCCAGAACCAGGGGAACCACCAACTATAGACAACCACACACCAACACCAACATTTACAAGTTCTCGTTCTTTCCCAGAACCATCAGGGATTGGAACAGCCTTCCAGACAGTGCCAGGAATGCCAGTAACATCGAGGCATTCAAGGGGCAGCTAACCAACATCATAGCTGCCTCTTACCAGCCATAGACAGCTAGAGGCCATGTTTTTAACTGTATATACTTTGGATTGATTTTAGTTGTAAATACGAGGCTTTTAGCTGTGTTCCGGGTGCTATTTACACTCAGTATGAGGCCGGCACGTATCTGGAAGAAGAAGAAGAAGAAGAAAAGTATATCCATGTCATTTTTTACGCTTACAGAAAAAGGTTCAAACCAATACAAATACACCTGCAAAATATATTGTCAAATACATGTACTATTGTGCATTATAATATGGAAAGGTAATCTTAACGATAAGCATGATAGATACAGACATTTTTGTTAAAGGATTAGGTTCTATCTCTAACCGGAGAGCATGAATTACTTCACAAAATCGACATGTCCTGACCGGGACTCTAGGTTTACAGTCAGGTGCTCTACCTCTGAACCAAAGAAGTACTTCCCTTGTTCAGGGATAAAGGCTGGCTATTTAAATCGACTAAGAAGGGGAGCAACCCCGTTACACTTCCCCCTCCTCAAGAGTCATCATACCTTCATGTATGACTCTTTACACAACTAACCCTGGCTAGTTTTTCTGTTCTAACCATCGTGGGTTCTTTAGTTGGGCGCCAATGTAACCGGAGAGCATGAATTACTTCACAAAATCGACATGTCCTGACTGAGACTCGAACCGGAGACCTCTAGGTTTACAGTCAGGCACTTCACTCTGAACCAAAGAAGTATTCCCTTGTTCAGGGATAAAGGCTGGCTATTTAAATCTACTAAGAAGGGGAGCAACCCTGTTACATATCCACAATCCACTAAAGACTAGAGGGGTCCAGACCAGCTTTGTCAAAAATCTACACGAATCTTCAAAAAAATTGAAGGAACCCTCACTCCATTACCCCTAGTTTGGGTTACAATTCCTACCCATTACTTTCAACAGATCAGAGCAAAACCAATTGGCAGTGCTTGAGTATGCATATAAAGATATATTTATGACCTGGGCTCTCTTTTATTTGCTTAGGCAGCAACCATTTAAAATTCATCATGTTCATGGTGGGTGTGGATATTTTTTGAAAAAAATATTTTGTTTTCAATTTTTTGGAAAAAAAATAAATTATCCTTGACCCAGAAAGAAAAAAAATAAATTGTTTTAGTGAGCCTGGGCTACACAGCGTAAACAAAATTGCGAATAAAAAAATTGTTTTGGGTGTCGTTCCCAAAAATTCTTGTCTTTGAAAAATTTTGAAAAAAATGAATTGTCGAGGGGCATGTACACTGATGTCTATAAAGTGGTTTTGTGGTTTGTTAGAGATAAAACCTAATCCATAACCCCCCCAGAATTTCAAATGGTTGCTGCCTTAGTTTTATTACTTTACACCGTAACTGGATAACATTCACTTTTGAAGGTAATTACTTAACCAGCACTTTTGATTGAACTTATTCTTCAACACATTGTTCCATATAAAAATATCAAGTGGCTGTGATTAGTAGTTGCTGAGAAAACTGTTACGAAAAAATTTTCCCTGCCCGCCCGCCCGACATTCACCATTTTATAACCCGGATTTTTCACTGCGTGAAATCCAGCCAAAAATACTAAAAGATGAGTAAAAGTGTGTATGAGAGTCATTGTTTAATTTGATTGCTGGACAGTATAGAATCGTAGGGAGGGTTATTGCAGCTTGCCTCTTTGATCAACCACAAAACCACTTTATAGACATCAGTGTACACAAATCAACAACTAGTGCATGCTCTGATTGGCTCTTGTTGAATTGAAGGATTATAAACAGATATCAAACTATCTACCATATAGCGGGAAATTTTTGCAAGGTTCTAATATTTTTGCGAAAATAAATGTCCAGGTATATAACAACTTAGTCTTTTGGTATGAAATCGCGAAATTTGCACGCCGTGTATGAAATCACGAAATTTGCATGCCGAGAAAATTACCCGCTATACAGTGATAGGGCTGGCAAGGTCAAAAATGCTTGAAATGCTTTTTACATTTAAATAGTGTTTATATTTCTCAATTGGACATTCTAAATGAATTAAATGATTAGTTTCCTCATGCCAGGTTTATTTTTTTCTATTTTATTCTTGTTATTTAAGAGATGACCTAATATCGTTTATGTACAAAAGTTTGATTGGTTAAATGATTGAGTATATACACATCAGTGTTACAGTGTACCTACTGATGGCGTATCTTTGTAGCAAAATTATTCTGATTTATAATTACTGGTAATACAGGATACTTATAATGTTAGATAAAACATGTCATCATTGTATTTGTAGGCTAAAAGACAATATGAGAAAGAACAATGGAAGAAAGAACAGGCCAAACTAAGAGGGGAAGACACATGGATGCTACCATCATTAAATGAAAGGCTTGAAAAGGAACAAAAAGTTTGTATTGTGTATTATATATGTGAACATGTTCCATAATAGTATGGTAGGACAATCACCCTGTCTTTCTTATTGTTAATTTTCTTTCCGAGAACAAAAAGAACTCAACATGAACAAAATAGTACTATACTGTAAATGATAAACATATACAAATACATTTACATGCACCAATATTTCCAATCTATGAAGCAATTAATTATGGTTTCCTCTTGGTACCCCATTAAAACAGACTGCCTTATATAGCCCAGCTGCATTGAAAAGGGTGTTAAACCTTAACACACACACACATGCCAATCCAAGTTATTAAAAGTAAAGTGAACATATTGAAATTAAATCATTTAAAGATTTTGTTATCATGGAAATTCGATATAAAAATGAAAATTATGAAAAGTACATAAATGCACATGTTACAATGTTTTGACAGTTTACTGTTAACTTAATTGTGTAGTTAAATTTTCTTTTTTATACTGTAATTGATATTGAATTATTTACTTATATTTAAATTACTTTTTTTAACAAGATACATGTATTGTCTATTTTTAAGGAGTTTGACAAAAAATCAAAGAAGCACAAGAAAGAGAAAAAGAAGAAAAAGAAACATAAGAAAGAAAAGAAAAAGAAAAACAAATCTGATAGTGATAGTTCTTCAGAGGTAATGTCAGGAAATAATGACTGTATCTTTTTAAATGTGCCTAATGCTTTTAACAATGCTACTGTTATACATGTACTCATGTATATTAAATGGAATTCTGTGTAGACAGTGTAGAGTTACTTATATCTAACTAAAATTTTATCATTTTGAAAAGATAATTGTGTATAGATTAATTACTCTTGGTCATTTTAAATAAAGGGAACAACAAAAATACTGAAATGGAAATATTAAAGAAGAAAAAAATAGATGGTTACTTGCTAGTATTATTGAATAAGCATGATGAAAAAAAATCTATTTTACCAAATATTACACCTAGAAAGGGTATTTATAGTAAGCAAATGTTTCATTACAAAACACTGATTTTTCTATACAAAAGTCTTTACAATTTCTAAAAATATTATAAATAGGACTCTGAAAATGAACCTATGTGGGTGGAGAAAGGCTCTGCTGAACCCAACAAAACTGGAATTGTCAAAGGACCCCAATTACAGGTATTTATTTTAAAACTTCTTTTTTATGCTCATTGCAAACCCAAGTCCAAACTTATAGTTTTCAAAACTAATCCTGATATGCCTGAAAAAAAGAGAACACTTAATTTGTAAATTTCTTACAGGAAATTCACACTGCTGGCAGTTGCTTCACTACAGTCAGTAAAACTCTTTTCAGCATGTAAAATTGAATCGTTTTGTATTTGATAAATAAAATCCCACATTTGTACTTTTAAGTAGTTATGATTATAACCTATTTGAAGGACAATTTACTTTATATTTTTACTATGGTACAACTTTGATAAAGGAATCTTTTGGGTGGAAAAAGTATATGTATCAAACAATTGCAAAGAAAAACATTCCTCATACATATTTTACATAAATATTACAGAGGGACAGTTGGATGGAATGTCCCATGGACATAATACCAACCACATCTAAAAAGGAAATCCTGGAAAAGAAAAGATTGGAAGAAGAGAAAAAGAAAGCTGACCAACCTAACTTACTTGATATGGTAAATGATAGAGTGTTTCCATCATTTTAAAACTCTTTGTCACTTTTCTAAATTTTTGTGCACAAACAGTCTAATTTTCAGTTGATAACTTGATACATGTATTTACTGGTAGACCAAATTTGGAAAAACATTTAAGTCACTTGAAGAAATCTTAAGTTATTGACCAAAATCGACTAAGCAGAGATTATCCCTGAAATTCATAGGATATTGTGAAAGAATGTAAATCCTCACTTCAGGATTGAGTCCCGCACTCAGCAAGCACTGAACAACACGCATTTTGTTTTTGCCGCTTTTCTTGACTTCATTGTACTATTAATTTTACTTTGTGTATTTTGTCCCCTTATGAACATTATTCATAGGGTGCTTGGGTGGCCGAGTGGTCTAAGGCACTGGTTTAAATACCACAATATTGATCACTAGCTGATCACCTCTCAGCTGGCGTTCGAGTCCCGTTTGTAATTAACAAAAAAAGGGCTTCCCCAACTGTATGTGATTAGGTCTGTCAGTTACCTGCCCAAGGTCGGTGGTTTCCTCCAGGTACTCCGGTTTCCTCAACCATTAAAACTGACCACCCTACATGGTCCAGGTGCGTCGATATAAGGAGTTAAACACCAACACACACAAACATTATTCATAATTTTGATCTCAAATAAAAGCAAATTACAAAAATCAATAAGAATCTATCAGAGATGACATGCATTCTGAAACATTTTTATAGCCAGGTCAACATGAAAGGGAGCTAAATCCTTATTGGAAAGAAGGAGGCACTGGATTACCTGAGGAAGCTCCTAAATCTAAGTCAAAGGTCGGAGTAGGAGATGGTGGTCTAGGCTGGATGAAAAAGGCTTATCAGAGATGTGTTGAACAGGCTAAAGAAGAAGGTAGAAGCTTGGAGGATGTAGCAGCTCAAAAATATGGTGTAAGTTTACCATTACGAATAAAAGTTTTTTGATTTGGTAAGTGCTTTTTGTAGTTTTTCATTTGTCAAAAGTAGAAAGCAGATTTAAAAGTTGTCCACATTCAAAATGCCTACTTTGAACTATTGCTGTTTGCTTTTGTAGACCTTCAGAAGCACTTCAGGTAAAGTGAAATGACTTAAAGATTTTTCTTATATTTTTTCCTTTTTCTTAGAAAACATTAGTCCAATTTTCACGAAGCTTTTGCAGCAGATAATTTATTACTTATGAAATCCAGCACACACCAAGACAAGGTCGTAGAGGCGGTGGGGTCGCTATTATCTACAAATCAAACATAGGATTCCAAAAGGTACGAGCCGAGAAAAAACATACTCATTTTGAACTTTTGGAGTGCAAACTAAAAGCAAAAAGTGAACAACTGCGCTTGTTTGTTATATACCGGCCGCCTCCATCTAGAACTAACCAACTGAAAACATCAACATTCTTCGAAGAATGGTCAGATTTCCTGGACTATGTAACGAAAATTTCTGATAACATTATACTCACAGGAGATCTTAATTTTCATCTAGACAACATCAACGACTCAGACGCTCGAAAGTTTGCAGAAACTCTAGCCGATCATGGCCTAGTTCAACATGTCAGTAGTGCTACACACATTCGTGGACATACACTTGACGTCGTAATATGTAGAGAGGACAGCTCAATCCTGTTAACCACTCCATCGGTTGAGGATCCTAATGTTAGCGATAACAACGGCACTCAAACACTGGACCATCTTGCTGTACTTTGTAAAATTAATATCGACAAACCTCCAAAACTGCGAAAAGAACTAACATACCGCTCAATAAAGGAAATTGATGTAAATGAATTTGAAAGAGACATTGGCACTTCACAACTTTCACAATTGAATGAACAGCTAGACCAAACTGTAACAACATATGAGAACGTTCTAAGATCTTTGATGAACAAGCACGCTCCAGCACAAACAAAAACTGTAACTCTACGGCCGAATACAGAATGGTATTCAGAAGAACTACGGAATATCAAATCTGAGCTCCGTAAAACTGAACGTAAAATGCGTAAGTCAAAGCTCGAAGTGGACAAGCAAATACACCAAGAACTGTGTGTCCGAAAAAACAAACTATTGATGCAAAGTAAAACTAAGTATTATTCTGATAAAATTTCTGAAGCTGAAAACGACCAAAAGAAACTATTCAAGATTACCAACAATTTGCTTGGCAAGAAGAACACCGTGATTTTACCATCCCATCAGACCGAAAGAGATCTATCGAACAAATTTGGTGAATACTTCCTAAGTAAGATCAAAACCATCCGAAGTAACTTATCAGCAGTAAACAGTACGTCCTCAGATGAAAATAACGTATTTAGAGCAGACATTAGTTTCGAAGGCCAACCGCTTACAGTTTTTACTCAAGCGACAGTGGACGAAGTTAAGAAAATTATTCTCAAGGCACCACCGAAATCATGTGAACTCGACCCAGTACCAACATCTGTGCTTAAATCTTGCTTTAACAGTTTATCGGTAGTTATCACTGATATCGTGAACAAGTCTTTATTCGAATCCTATGTGCCAAAGTCTTTTAAGGCAGCAGTCGTTCGACCTCTATTAAAGAAACCGGGATTGGACAGCGAAATCCTTAAAAATTACCGCCCAGTCTCAAACCTACCGTTTATATCTAAGGTCTTGGAAAAAGTGGTCGAGAGTCGCTTGGAGCATCATCTTCAAGTTAATCATCTTCATGAAGTTGCACAATCTGCCTATCGCTCATGCCATTCGACTGAAACAGCATTGCTGCGAGTCCATCATGACATTGCTGCTGCGCTAGACAGCAATTACTGTGCCGTTTTACTTATGTTAGACCTCTCGGCTGCATTTGATGTCATAGATCACTCCATCTTAAAGAAACGACTTGAATATTCCTTTGGTATATCTGGTGCAGCGTTAAACTGGATTGAATCCTATCTTACTGACAGAACTCAACGTATTGCTGTCGGCTCTACTCTATCCGACGAGATTCAGTTACGCTTTGGCGTACCACAAGGATCAGTATTAGGTCCGAAACTTTACTGCATCTTTTCGAAGCCAATCGGTGAAATATGCCGCCGCCACAATATGTGCTTCCAATGTTATGCCGACGACACTCAGTTATATCTAGTTGTAAAGCCGCTTGACAATTGGAGTGACGTATCAGCGCGACTCGAAGCATGCTTAACGGACATAAGCTCTTGGATGTGTGCAAATATGTTAAAGTTGAACGAGGAGAAGACAGAGCTCATAATATTTGCACCAAAACACAGAGTAAAGGACGTTTCCGATTTACATCTTACTTTTGGCGGAAACATTGTACACGATGTTGAATTTGTTAAAAATCTCGGTGTTTTCTTTGATAAGACGTTATCAATGGACAAACAAGTGAGCGCTATTTCTAAGGCATGCCACTACCAGATCAGAAACATCAGTCGAATCCGTCCTTACATTACGGAATCTGCTTGCAAGACACTGGTGTGTTCATTAGTGACTTCACGCTTAGACTATGGCAATGCGCTACTTTATGGACTTCCATCTAACCTTGTCCAAAGACTTCAACGTGTCCAAAACACGGCAGCTAAAATGGTGACTTTGAAAAAGAAAAATGATCACATAACACCGGTTCTAGAGTCTTTACATTGGCTTCCTGTGGCATATAGATGTAAATACAAGCTTTTACTTTACGTTTTTAAATCCTTGAAACAGACAGCGCCGATCTACTTACAAGAACTTGTGCAAATATACAGACCAACAAGAAGTTTAAGATCGGAAAATAGCATGCTTCTAGTCAACCCAACTGTAAGAACGAAAACCTATGGAGAAAGGAGGTTCGACAAATCAGCTGCCGTCTTGTGGAATGATCTGCCATACGAACTTAGAACTACAGACTCAGTTTATGTTTTTAAAAAGAAACTCAAAACGCATCTTTTTAGGCAGGCATTTTTCTAAACATTATAGACTAGTGATCTTTTCTGTTTTTGGTAGTTTACGTTTTATTTAATATTTATTTAATTTTACTTATTCACCCATTTGCTTACTTAATTTTTTTTTTAAGTTTTATACTGATTATATTTTTATTATTGCATGATACTGACGGTTATCTTTTGTTTCTTATATATTAAACGGTGTAACTGTTTCATCCGTCGTATTTTATTATATTTATTATCTTTATTTTTATTTGGTAATTGAATTTTCTTTTCTGTAAAGTAAATTTTTATTTTCTATACTTCAATTCGGCATTTTTTTTTCTTTTATGTCTTTCAGCATACCTGTGATACATCTTACTTGAAGTTAAATTATTTTGAATTTTTTTTTTTTTTTTTTTTTTTTTTTTTTTTTTTTTTTCTTTTTTTTTTTTTTTTTTTTTTTTTAAATTTCAAACATTAATTTTATTTTTATTTTTACTCCACTCACATTTTTAAGGGTATTCCATATATATATATATTTATAACATGTGAATACATTCTTTCATTTTACTTGTGTATAGTTTTTACTATTTATATTTGCATTTACTTTTGTATAGTTTTTACTATTGATATTGTTTTAATGTAAAGCGCTCAGAGTAATGTAAATTAGATGATGCGCTATATAAATGTTGCAATAATAATAATAATAAATAATTACTTTAATCTACAATTCTAACCACATCAACAATGAACAGGTAGCCTTGTGCCTTTGATTTATAAGTGTTTGTTAAACCCACTGAACATAATGCACAAAAGCCATTATTGATTTATCAGATACTTTATTTTTGAGTTGTGTTTCAGTCACTAAAAACGCTTGAAAAAATGGTAGCAGATGCTGAAAAGGCTAACCAAAAGGTCAAGGGTGATGGAAGAAACAACAGGGGAGCCAGACAATTTATAAAGCCTGATAGTGACAGTTTAGATTGCTCATATGGTAATTCATCTAGAAGAGACAGAAGTAGATCAAGAGAAAGATATAGAAGGTCAAGGTCAAGATCACAAGAAAGATATAAAAGAAAAAGATCAAGGTCAAAATCAAGAGAAAGATACAGAAGAGATAGGTCAAGGTCAAAAGAAAGAAGGAAGTCGAGGTCACCAATTGAGAGGAGGTTTAAAAAACCTTCAAGATCAAGTTCAAGGTCCCCTGTCAGAAGTAATGATTACAGAAGTAGATCTCCATATTCAAGAAGCAGTTCTAAAAGAGATAGGTCAAGATCACCTAAACATAGAAATGAAAGGGAAAGTAGAAGTTCACTTTCAAACAGATTCAGAAAACCTGACAGTGATGAGGAGGAAAATGAACCTAGAAGTAGATTTGCAAAACCTGGGGACTTTGACAAAGATTCTCATGATAGAAGGGATAGGAGAGATTCTAACAAAGGGAATATCCCAGCGTGGAAAAAGAAAGAATTTGTCAAGGTTGAAGAGAAAAAAAAATCAGTTACACCTCCAAGTAAGTAAATACTAAAAATGTTAAATAGGCATGTTTCTGGTTGTTGCTTTTATAATTCTACATTTATATTTAACAGATAAGAAATTGATATAGGTGTAGCTTAAGGTTTACTTTGGTAGTAAAATTCACACATTTTTTAGCAAGATTGCTAAACCCTAACCCTAAACCCTAATAGTAAATTAATATTTAGATAAAATAACTACCGGTCCTTTGTATTAATGTCTTTGCAGTAGATTTGTTATAAAGACTTTTTTTAGCTCACCTGGCCAAAGGCCATGTGAGCTATTGCCATCACTTGGCGTCCGTCGTCGTCGTCGTCGTCGTCGTCGTCCGTCGTCGTCGTCCGTCGTCGTCGTTAACTTTTCTTCAAACTTCTTCTCCTCTGAAACGGCTGCACAGATTCAAACCAAATTTGGTCTGGTGGTACTTTAGGGTATCCCCCACAGAACTGATGTGGGGATTTTTGATTCGTCGAAAAACATGGCCGCCGTTGCTAAAAATAGACCAGGGGGGTCAGACTACTGTTTTTGTCTTGTAAATCAAAAAGTATAAGAGATAGATGAAATCTGATGCCACGCTACTGCTTCAGCATCAAAAGCTCTACAAAAGTCTCCATTGAGTCGAAGTTGTCAGATGATGCCTTATGGGAGTTACGGCCCCTTAAAGGTGAAAAATAGCATTTTTTCATGTTTTTGGCCTATGGAATGAAAACTATTGCAGATAGAGAGAAGCTGTTGCTTGCTTAAATGTTCAGCTCATTAAGCTCTACAAAAGTCTCCAAAGGTCAAAGTTGTCAGATGACCCCTTATAGGGGTTACGGCCCCTTAAAGGCAAAAAATAGAGTTTTTGGCCTATAGAATGAAAACTATTGCAGATAGAGAAAAGCTGTTGCTTGCTTAAATGTTCAGCTCATTTAGCTCTACACAAGCCTCCATAGGGTCGAAGTTGTCAGATGACCCCTTATAGGGGTTACGGCCCCTTAAAGGCAAAAAAATAGAGTTTTTGGCCTATAGAATGAAAACTATTGCAGATAGAGAAAAGCTGTTTCTTGCTTAAATGTTCAGCTCATTTAGCTCTACAAAAGTCTCCATAGGGTCAAAGTTGTCAGATGACCCCTTATAGGGGTTATGGCCCCTTATAGGCAAAAAATAGAGTTTTTGGCCTATAGAATGAATACTATTGCAGATAGAGAGAAGCTGTTGCTTGCTTAAATGTTCAGCTCATTAAGCTCTACAAAAGTCTCCAAAGGTCAAAGTTGTCAGATGACCCCTTATAGGGGTTACGGCCCCTTAAAGGCAAAAAATAGAGTTTTTGGCCTATAGAATGAAAACTATTGCAGATAGAGAAAAGCTGTTGCTTGCTTAAATGTTCAGCTCATTTAGCTCTACACAAGCCTCCATAGGGTCGAAGTTGTCAGATGACCCCTTATAGGGGTTACGGCCCCTTAAAGGCAAAAAAATAGAGTTTTTGGCCTATAGAATGAAAACTATTGCAGATAGAGAAAAGCTGTTTCTTGCTTAAATGTTCAGCTCATTTAGCTCTACAAAAGTCTCCATAGGGTCAAAGTTGTCAGATGACCCCTTATAGGGGTTATGGCCCCTTATAGGCAAAAAATAGAGTTTTTGGCCTATAGAATGAATACTATTGCAGATAGAGAAAAGCTGTTGCTTGCTTAAATGTTCAGCTCATTTAGCTCTACAAAAGTCTCCATAGGGTCGAAGTTGTCAGATGACCCCTTGAAGGGGTTGTGGCCCTTTAAAGGTGAAAAATAGTGTTTTTTGCATTGAAATGAAAACTATTGCAGATAGAGAAAAGCTTTTTATTGCTTAAACATTCAGCTCATTTAGCTATACAAAAGTCTTCAAAGGGTTGACATTAAACCAGGTGAGCGATTCAGGCTCCTGGGAGCCTCTTGTTCTTATCAAGTGCGTGTATATGAAAGTTTTTTCTTGAACAGGAGATTTTCTTTATTACATACAGGTCCAAGCAGTAGTAGTAGCAGCAGCAGTAGTGAAAGTTCTGAAGCAGAGGAACCCCCTGAAGAGGTAGCCCCACCTGTCAAAATCCTCACAGAACAAGAAATGAATCAACTGGGAGCTAAAATTGTTAAAGCAGAAATTATGGGGGATATGGTAAATTTTAACTTCTTTATTTTAGATTAAATTACTTATGTTCATAAAATTTATTTAGAAATAATGTGAAAGAAGGGTAAAATCACAGCTAATGAAAATGATTACATATAAGCTAAAAATAGGAAATAGGGACCACAAATTTAAGGCTTTAAATCCTCTGCAATGTATGTCCTTAGTCCTGCATTTCGTTTCTTCTCTTTTCACCAATCTTGACCTGGCTTTATTAGCTCACCTGACCCAAAGGGTCATGTGAGCTATTGTCATCACTTGGCGTCCGTCGTCCGTCGTCCGTAAACATTTTAAAACATTAACTCCTCTGACACCATAAGTCCAATTGCAACCAAACTTGGTATGGTTGTTCATTAGCATTCGGTGCTTAGAACTGATGTGGGGATTTTTGATTCGTCGCAAAACATGGCCGTCATGGCTAAAAATAGAACATAGGGGTAAAATGCAGTTTTTTGCAAATAACTCAAAAACGGCTACAGATATCAAAATTCTGGCAGGGTAAAAGTGATCAGCACCTCAAGATCTACCTACCCTGAAAATTTGAAGAAAATCCAACAACCCATGTAGGAGTTATTGCCCTTTTTGTGGATTTTTTGCAAATTTTGCACCTGTTTAGCTCAATATCTTGAAAACTATACTAGATATTTGAGAAATTTAAATTGCATATTGTTAAGCACATCAAGATCTACAAAATATGTAATAGGGTCAACGTTGTAGGACCTTTCCTTTTAGGAGTTATTGCCCTTAGAACGTCAAAATTTAGCATTTTAACAGCATTTCCTCCTTACATTGAAAACGTTAACTCCTCTGACACTTTAAGTCCAAATGGAACCAAACTTTGTATAGCTGTTTATAAGCATTAGGTGTATAGAACTGATGTGGGGATTTTTGATTGGTTGTAAAACATGGCCGCTGTGGCTAAAAATAGAACATAGGGATAAATGGCAGTTTTTTGCAAATAACTCTAAAACTATGACAGATTTCAAAATTTTGATTGGGAACAAAAGTGATCAGCATCTCAAGATCTACCAGCTCTGAAATTTTGAAGAAAATCCAACAACCCATGTAGGAGGTATTGCCCTTTTTGTGGATTTTTTGCAAATTTTGCACCTGTTTAGCTCAATATTTTGAAAACTATACTAGATATTTGAGAAATTTAAATTGCATATTGTTAAGTGCATCAAGATCTACAAAATGTGTAACAGGGTCAACGTTGTAGGACCTTTCCTTTGAGGAGTTATTGCCCTTGGAACGTCAAAATTGAGCATTTTTACTGCATTTCCTCATTATATTGAAAATATTAACTCCTCTGCCACTTTAAGTCCAATCGGAACCAAACTTGGTATTATTGTTTATTAATATTAGGTTTATAGAACTGTTGTGGGGATTTTTGATTGGTTGTAAAACATGGCCACTGTGGCTAAAAATAGAACATTAGGTTAAATTGCATTTTTTTGCAAATAACTCAAAAAGGGTGACAGATTTTTAGCACCTTTAGATCCACCATATTGTCAGATGACCCCCTTATTAATCTTATGACCCTTTCAACAATACATAGATTTTGCCTTATAACCTTTACTTCAGGCACATATGTCAGGTGAGCGATTCAGGCTCCTGGGAGCCTCTTGTAATTAAATGGGTTCCACAAAATTTATGATTAAAAAAAAGTTTGTTTAGCTTGCTTTTTGAGAAGAAATTACATTTTCTTTTATTTATCTACTGTGAATGACTTAATGAATTAGGAAGAATATGTAATGTTCTCTGTCAAATTGATTAAAAAAAGCCTAGAAATGGATAAATTTTATAGGACTTAGCTGCAAAATTAAAAACAGAACTTGAGAAAGCTCGGGACCTAAGAGAAAGGAACAAGACTGAAGCTCCTGCTCCTGGGAAGACAGAGAGAGAAGATGAGGATGATGTAGTAGTTCTGACACGGACAGACAGACATGGAAGAGTTAGACCACTTCCTGAAATGACAACAGATGGCAAGACAGGAGGGAAGAGAAGGAAAAAGAAACAAAAGGTAGAGGAAAAGTAATTTTTTAAAATAATACTGTTGATTTATTTTTTTTCGTGGGTACCAATTTTCGCGGTTTGATGATAAAGGATCATTTCATGGATTCTGAAAGTCTACAGCATACAGATCCATGTTAAATTTCTTTTTTGTGGGGTATCAAATTTCCTGGGCCAAGGCCACCCACGAAAACCACGAAAATTGATAATGAAACCACAGTAACTGTAAACATGGATATAAGTGTATGGTTTATTTTGGGGATTATTCTAACTTTACAAATATTATCCTCAAAACACACTGCTCCAATATATCACTTACACAGAGTATCAATTCATAGAAGGGGCATAGAAAAGGCCAACTAAAAGAAAGGCAGAATTAGCCCTATTTTGAAATACTTACTAATATGAAAATGATCTATCCATTTCACCAAATGATTATTCTGTTTTCTAGATTGATACACATGGTAAAGTTGGAGAAAGAAAGCAGTACTTTGATGATGATGATAAATTTGATTTGAAGACTATGGTAATTGTATTTCTCTTAATATTTCTGTAGATTACTTAAATTAATTTTCATATTGGTTTAAAAAAAAAATAGTACTGGATGAGATAAATTATTTTGTAAAATTCTTGATGCAAACTATGAGGAATTTTATGTTTAAATACAAACACGCACACTCATAAGAACATTAAAGATTTTTTAACTGAACATATAGGAATCATGAAAACAATGCAGCCAAGGCCTCCTAATTAGTCAGTGTGCCCACATTTAAGACTAGAAGACCTGCTGATGACACATTTAAAATTTTTATTTGAAACATTTCCTATGCAATTAGTGTAAAAATAATAAATACTTTACCCATCTTTTTCATACCTTCTTGATTAAAATTGTTTGTTAAATTAAAATCATAATTTGTGTTGTAGGTTGAAAGAGAAAAGCTAGGAACAGCTGAAGATGATAATTTAATGTTTGCCAGACTAGCTGGAAGGGTATTTAGATTATATAATTATCACCCTAGATGCTGTGTGACAAACAATTTCTCATTTTTAAGAAATATGAAATAAAGTCTTCCAGTTATTGAAATTAGGGTACTCTTATGTTGAAGCTGAACAGGCAACAACTGGTCAAATACCAACTTATGTGATAACTTTCATGTTATTTTGAAAATATTTATAGAAAACCCAACATGAGATGTCATGTGGGAAATCTAAAAGATTGTTTGACCTGACCTTGCGACTAAGTAGTAAGTTGGTGAATAAGCGTATCGATCAATGTAAAGAGACAGCATGTCATTATAAAAATATCTTTGTGATGAAATGATAAGGCTATACCTTTTACTATTATTGGTGTATTCCACATTATGCATATTATTCAAAAAAATCTATGGCAAAATTATAGCAGTTTTAGTTCAGAATTGAAAGGCTTTCATAGTCAAACTCCAGAAAGCAAAGAAAGTTGAAAAGTTCATCTTGAGTATTTTGTTGTGATAATTATTATTTTTTTTTTCACCAGGCCATTGATAAGACAAATGATGACTATCAGATAGATGATGTCTTCCTCGACAGAGCTGCCAAAAAACAATCTATAGATATAACGGAAATGAAAGAAAGATCACAGGCTATATATGGTAATTTATCTTCGTACATTTATATGTACGAGATGTATACTTAAAACCAACAAATGTATAAGCATTGACTACGTACATATTTTTGCCACATTGGTATGAAACTATTATATACTACATGTAACTTCTTCAATTATTCCTTCTGTTCTATTTAATTAAATTTTATTATATTTTTTTCTTGGTGTATTGCTTTTTCCTTATGGACTACCTGTATTCACTGTAAGAGTAATATTTTTTGTGGGGTAATCATTTTGTAATCACAAATGTATCTGCAAAACACCCTCAAGCAAATACACATGTAGTAACAATTTTTATGGATGATAACCAATAAATTTGAAATTTTACACCTAAAATGCATGTTTTAACTCCTACAATTTTTTTTTTCATTCACCTTATAATTATTTGTTTGTTATTTTATGTTTTTTCCTTTAATTAAATGTGATCATGATTTTTCAGATCACAAAAAGATGGCAGGAGCCTTAGAGAGGTGTCAGTTTTGCTTTGGAAATGTACCAAAGCACCTCATTATAGCAATAGGAACAAAGGTAAGCCTGATTTCAATCTAAATTATATGTTCCACAAATTATTTGAAAGTTTGTATTTCCCATCAAAATTATGTAGACATTTTATAAGAACTTGGATCCAGAAAAACCTAATGTGATAGGTTTATAAATAGTTTAACTTGTTCTTAAATCCTTAAAAAATAGTAATCTCAATAGAAATTTATTTCAGGATATACAGATTAAGATGAGGAAAACTATCAAATCATTCCCATTAGCTCATTCTTTTATTTATTTTTGTACAAAATGTACCTCCTGCAAGGTACACAGGAATCACCTTGTCTGTTTGTCTGTCCATTTGTCAACATATCTTATAAGTGCAACTTCTCCTAAACCACTTGATGGATTTTAATGAAACTTTACATGTCAAACTATAAAATTAATTATTCCCATTAGCTCATTCTTCTATTTATTTTTGTACAAAATGTAACTCCTGCTAACAAAGTTCAAGGAGTGCATAGGTATCACCTTGTCTGTGGGTCTGTCTGTCCACATATCTCATAAGCACCACTTTTCCTAAATTGCTTGATGGAGTTGATTAAACTTTAAAGGCATACGAGGGCTGTCCGTAAAGTTCGTGGACAGTTGATATAAAATAAATAGTGTTTATTGGATTTTCTTAAAATTTTGTTATAATAGAATGTGTAGTCTTATGAAAAGATGTACCAAATTTTAGAATAAACAAACAACTACAAGTTGATTCTTTATCATTTAGAAAATAAATCGTATTGATAACCCGGCGCAAGACGTTCATATTTTTCGACGTCAAATTAAACAATTTCTCTTCCATATGGTCATATTGAATGCAATATTTTAAAAACTTTTATGAGTTTTGAACATTATATTTTGTCAGATACATCTTAATTCATATTTATGTATGTATTGTTTCATTTCTGTAAACATTTGATCCACAAATTACATGAAATTCAAGTTCTTAACATCAACAATACAAGTCCAAGCAAAGTCTATTGGTGGGGACAGTACTATATAGAAAATATGGCTATATCTTCATACCACAAAACATGCCATTCGGTTATTTTCTATTTCCATCTGAAATGCATATGCCATCGGAAGTATCTTAGTAAGCTTTTTCCACAATTTAAAGAATCTGTGTATATCTTTTGATATTTTTCAGACCCTAAATTACAATTTAATGAACGTCCATTGCTCCACCTCTTCGCAAAACGTTACGTTTTCTACGTCACTGAAACTGATGTCAATTCCCAAAATACCAATTTCTCGATAAATCAAAATTATGAACTCTTCAAATTTGGTATGTGCATCATCCTAACTATTGGCAACACTGTAGTACAAATTTTATTGCGTGACTAGATATTGCATATGCATAGCGAGATCTTGTTTTAAGCATTCTGAATATTTCCGAAAAATTTCTTACATTGCTCCGACCCACCATACAGCGAGTCATATAATTAAAAATGTAGCACTATTTTTGTCAAACATTTGCAAAACAATAAACCAGAAATAAAGGAAAATGTTAAAAATTATTATTATGAAAAGAACAAATCCCTAGTATGTCGTATTGGTTCTAATCTTTGCTTGTCCACGAACTTTACGGACAGCCCTCGTATTGTCTACGAAAAATTATTTTTTTGTAAAACCAAAAAATTGTCGTCTGACTATTCGTTTTGTTTATTTAGAAAGATACAAACGTTCAAAATACCACTAAGGTACTTTATTACTTCAAAAATTGAAAAATATATAATATTTGTAAAGCTTTACAAAAATTCATATTCATGAGATGTAGATGAGCTGTAAGCATGCGCACTATACTTTCTTTGATTGAAAACTTCCATAGTTCTTGCACGTGGTGCATAATCTGTTTCTCGGGAGAAAATTAAAACGGCAACCGAATATTAGAGCTACTTAATGAATAAAATTGACAAAAATGTTTATTATTATTGCCTGTATTAAGTTTTGAATGTGATGTAAAAGGTAAACACGAAAAATATTGGTATTTTTTCAACATATCAAATGTATTCGGGGGTCAAATCCAGAGATTCCGATTAGTGTCCACGTTAAAACTACTCAGTCTAAATCTGTGTCAATGTGACGTAATGCAGGTAAATAAAATATCAATCAATATTGTCGAGCTATTTTGATCAAAATAAACTACTTTTGAGGCAAAATTTGTGGCAAATTTGTTTTTCAATATTCATTTTATTGCATTTCGGTTTAATTGACACCAAAAAATTAGGGGGTAAAAAAATGAATTTGCCGTAGACAATATTATGCCTTTAAATGAATAAAGTACATTAAAAGGAGACTTTCATGAAGAAATTCCATTGCTCACAGGTATCATTCAGGGGAGATAATTGAAATTATTTTTTTCAACTTGAGAGTCAACATGAATGGGGGCTGTCAACCTCACAGTATTCCATGTTTCTTATTTTATTCCAGTCCTACCTGTGTTTACCTAGTCACAAGTCGTTAGCTGAAGGACATTGTCTGATAGTACCTATGCAACACATAGCCTCAGGTACTGCTGCAGATGAAGATGTTTGGGAAGAAATGCAGGTTAATATTGAATACCTATTATTCATTTGAAAATTTGCCTTTAATGGTAAATTGTGTTTTATATATACATGTATCCTTAAATCGCCTTTGCAATGTTTTGATGAACAAATTTTTCTCTTTATTTTTGACCAGATTGGTGTTGTGTGGTGGGTGGATGGGGAAAAAAAATTGTTAGTTTTCTCAGCAACTACTTATCACTGCCCCTGATATTCAGCATTCTTTTTTCCCCTATTAACAACATTATTACTACTTTAATAATTTGATTACATGGATTTGATTTCAGGGGTGTGGCTCACCTATTTCCTGTTTAACAAAATTCAGCCATTTTTTACTTTGACATATTTTCTATATTTTTATTGACAGCTTTTTAGGAAGACACTTGTAAAAATGTTCCTAGATGAAGATGAAGACATTGTGTTTATGGAGACAAGTATGAGATTTAAGTCCCACCCACACATGGCATTAGAATGTATACCTCTACCTAAAGAACTGGGAGATATGGCTCCTATTTATTTCAAGGTATGAACTTCATTTCATTATCATACAAATATTTGTTCCGAATAGGAGAAGAAACTTTTCTTTCATACTCATCAGTTAGCAGTGTGCAAGTGTGGCTTTTGTATTGGTTTGAGTTTTATACCATTATCTATTAGGTTTCTATAATGTGCATGAAGTATTGCTTTTCCAATACACAGGACAATATTAACTAGAATTGTTTCTTAAAACCATCCTTGATGATGATGTTTAAGTAGGTTAAGAAAATTTTTCAATTTAAGTTTTCACCCTCAGTAGAATCAAAACCACAGACCTTGGTGTAAAATGTCTGATACCTTAACCACTGCACCATTGGCTTTGGCTATAAATTTTGATATAAAGGAAGATATTAGCTTCACCACTTCTATATTTACTTCAGTGCACTTTCTAAAAATAATATGATTAAGGCCCTGCCTTTTTAGCGAGCATCGGAAATCTATATACCTTTTAAAAATAAATAAATCCATATGCTCGACCGGCTAAGTGTAACGTAATGAGGGAACTTTTACAAAAGGAATTAGGTAGTAGCAAAGTCTGACCCCACTCAACCCAAATCATATGCTTGCACTTGGGGAAGTTGTTGTTAAAATATTTGGGATCAATAACTACCTATTAAAAATTCAATTAGATATGTATGCAAATAATAAATCATGAAACATTCTGGGACGACATTTAGTGGGGACGAAATTATCCCTTTATGGATTACGTGACGTCATTTCCTTGTCTCAGTATTTCGCGCTTCTTCAGCAGACCAAAACAACATTCAGATTCTGTCAGGTTTTGTGATATTTTCTGAGTATCAGTGTTTTATTTGAAGCATTGGTAACGGAAGGTACATTAAGAAACCTGGCGGAAAAAACGGTGAAGTAAAAATATCATGCATGATTGAGGAGAGTGGGTGAAACCCCACAGGAATAGTCAGGGTGGGACTCTTATTTCATTTTCAGGTAAGAACCTTTTATTTATTATTATGAGTAGGTTTTATTCAGTAAATTTATGTATTTCTTTATCCTACTTATAATCTAACAAAGCTTGGTCAGTAACATGCATTTGGTATGACTAGTCAATGGGACGATGTTGCTAAAAGCTAGCTCAGTAATTTCCAGAAAATCGTTTTTCAGAGGAAAAGACCGAATGGTGTTTGAATAAAAATCTGTGTGTAGAAATAAACAAGTGGATGAATGAGGGTTTAATCACTGTTTTTGTTTGAATTTCTATTTTTTTATTTTTGCATAACAGGTAATGTTGTATTTTTTATAAGCCCAGAGGGTTGATTGTTTTACTTTCCTGTGCCTATTAATTTTTTCACTCTGTAAAAGTAAACCTGTTCCGGTTTTATCGTCAGTATATTTCTGGCATATCTTAAAACATGCACAAAGCTGTAGGGCTCGCATCTGCGATGCTCGCTATTATGTTTGATGAAACAAGTAAATTAAGTTGAAATATTTATAGATGATTGTAACTCAACTTATGTCTAAAGATGTTTGACCATAATGCTGTTTCTTTCCAGAAAGCTATCCAGGAATCTGAACATGAATGGTCAGACAATAAGAAACTGGTGGATCTCAAAGGGAGAAATGTCAGAAAGGCTGTAAGTAATACAGTCATTTACTTTTCATGTGTTCTAAAACAGTGCAAGTATTACTGTAAACTTTGAAATTTTCGCATGGGGAGTTATTTTCACTGATTTTGTGATGTAAAATAACAAAAAAGGCAAAATTAATCCCCATGCAAATGGACCATTCTTTAAGTAAAGAATATAAACTATCAGGAGAAAGGTGAATTTCCCCCTATGGGAATGGTTCACCATACAAAAACCTGAAAATAACACCCCGCGAAAACTTCCACTTTTACAGTATTCTTTCATAAAATAGAAAGTCTTAACTTTTGAAGGGAAAATGGTTTGTAGTATGATGAGTGTCAGAATGCAGGCATGGTAAAAGCATGCAGATGACCATGGAAAAGAAATGATATAGTTCATTTATTTATGAATCACAACTACTTGATATTTGGTATATATGCAGTGTCAGCATGAATTCCCATATTCGTGGGAGACAATTTTAAATTTGTTGCTTACATACAAATTAAGATACCCTTTACACATAGAGGTTTTAGTTTTCTGGAAATAGGCAGATTTATGCACTTGTATACTTTTGAAACCTGAAATAGAAAATGCATATATTTTTATGATTGACCTATTAAAGAAAGATGAAAAATGTCTTATTCTAATATTCATACTGCTATATTTTTAGCTACCTAAGGGCTTTTCCTACTTCAGTGTAGATTTTGGAAATGAAGGAGGATATGCCCACGTCATTGAAGATGAGAGATCTTTTCCATATTATTTTGGAAGGGTAAGTTTGTTAATAAAGGAGGTGTAGGAGTTTTTTTTTTTGTAAAACCCTGACTATGCACTTAAAGAAATAAAAAATAAAAAAAAAGTTTGTTAATAAAGTATTACTATGGATTCATTTATTTTCTTGGGTTCCAATTTTCGTGGTTTGATGAAAAATGATCAATTTGTGGATTCCTTAATTCATGGTTCTAATGTTTGCATCATTTAGAATAATGTCCATTTTCCTTTTCGTTGGCTATCAAATATCATTATACCCCCGCTTCGAAGAAGAGGGGGGTATACTGTTTTACCCTTGTCCGTTCGTCCGTCCGTCCGTAACAAAACTTCTGTCGCAGTTTTCTAAGCAACTACATGAGATAGAGTTTTGATATTTTGTATATAGCTTTATCCTATAGTACCATATGGTGTATACCGATTTTATGCTCCTAGGTAGTTTACTTCCTGTTTACCGAATACTTAGGTTTTTACACATAATGGACATAAATGCAAAATTTCCGTCACATTTTCCCAAGCAACTACATGAGATAGAGGTCTAATATTTTGTATATAGCTTTATCCTATAGTACCATATGGTGTATACCAATTTTATGCTCCTAGGTAATCTACTTCCTGTTTACCGAATACTTAGGTTTTACACATAATGGACATAAATGCAAAATTTCCGTCACATTTTCCCAAGCAACTACATGAGATAGAGGTCTGATATTTTGTATACAGCTTTATCATATAGGACCATATACTTAGGTTTTTACACATAATGGACATAAATGCAAAATTTCCGTCACATTTTCTCAAGCAACTACATGAGATAGAGGTCTGATATTTTGTATATAGCTTTATCCTATAGTACCATATGGTGTATACCGATTTTATGCTCCTAGGTAATCTACTTCCTGTTTACCGAATACTTAGGTTTTACACATAATGGACATAAATGCAAAATTTCCGTCACATTTTCCCAAGCAACTACATGAGATAGAGGTCTGATATTTTGTATACAGCTTTATCATATAGGACCATATGGTGTATACCGATTTTATGGTCGTAGGTAGACTACTTCCTGTTTACGGAATACTTAGGTTTTTACACATAATGGACATAAATGCAAAATTTCCGTCACAGTTTCCCAAGCAACTACATGAGATAAAGGTCTGATATTTTGTATATAGCTTTATCCTATAGTCCCATATGGTGTTTAGTGATTTTATGTTCCTAGGTCAACTACTTCCTGTCTGCAGAGTATTCAAGCTTGTATGCATGGCTTAGTTTGGGGAGCGGGGGTATCACTAGTGAGCATTAGCTCACAGATTTACTTGTTGGTCAAGGCCACCCAAGAAAACCATGAATATTAAAATCCCACTAGTCCAGTCGATTTGTGCAGGTTTTTGGCGAAATTGCTCAAAGTATGGTAAAAGCATGAAATTTGGCATGGTGGTAGAAATTAGCATACTAAACAATATTAGCTATGGACCCAACTCGAAAATTCTAAATGGCGGCCATTTTCAAGATGGCCGCCTAATTGAATATAAAATTTTAGAAATAAATCAAATAAAAAATCATTAAAAATTGTACTTTGAAGATAAACCCACCAAATTGTGTAGGACAGCAGTGCAAAATATTCTAAAGAATGTAGTAGAAAACTGTTTGCCCTATATTGAAAATGGCTGTCATTTTAAAGATGACCGCCTCAGAAATAGCATATATATCTACATTATGAAATCATGTATATTCAAAGTAATTTAAGCCCCCAAATATGAATGAATGCAATTGATGAGTGCTCAAACAAATCTTAAAGAAGAGTAAAATGAATCTCTATTCTGTTTGAAGATATCAGACGGGGAGTGTACAGAAATATTTACATATCTTGCTAATCGGAGTAAAATTGTGTTTAGATGTGAATACTTTCATATAAGCACCTGAAACAATGACATATATTCAGCCTGCTGCAGACCACCTTAATATAGACTGTTCATTGCCATTTTAAAATGAAAATATCAAAGCCATAAAGACCATGAAAACTGACCAACGCAAGACTCAAACTTTACAAAATGTATGTCATTATTTAAATCGGATCCTAAAAAAACCAGCTTAAATACTCAAACCCATGACACAGTGGAACTCCCACAAGATTGGAAAAAGAATACATTATTTAAGTTGTTTAAAAGGGGGGATAAATCGATAGTAAAAACTATAGAGCATTATTGTTACTAAATCCTTAACAGAATAATTTTATATAGTATGAAAGCAACTTCAGACAAGAAACTGCGAGACAAGAATTGATTGAAAAAAAAAGAAGAAAAATCTTGCATTTAACAGATAGTCAACCTGCACATCAAGCAGCCAATTCAATAAGTTTCCTTTATATCTATTACATAGACTTCGAGGAAGCTTTCGATATCCTTGATTGAGAAATTCTGTGGAGACTTCTTGCGATCTATGGAATTCCAAACAGAATTGTTACACCAATAACAAATATGTACAGCTCTAGGAACGAAATGTCAGGTTGTGCACCCGCGAGATATAAGTAAAGAGTTTGAAATACGTCCAGGTTTTAGACATGGCCGTTTACTTTTCATTTCTTTGTTTCTTTTGGTCATGAATTGATTGGATGATTAGAAAATCACACCAGAGAAGAGGAATTGGAATCCACCATATGTAAGAAAACATCTTTGAAATGGTTGAAAATGCTTCAAAACAGTAGTACGTATAAAAAGAGGAGACCATAATGAGAATTAACAAAAACAACATCAATATCAGCGAAATAGATGCACTCACCAAAAAAAAAGAAAAGAACAAGACTCACGTTGAGAGAATAACATTTTAATTTTTATATATATTGAAATTGTGATTAACAAATTTGGTGCAACAGATGATGAAACGGTCCTTGGAATGCCTGAAAAGTATGGGAATCAAAGCAAGTATTTGTAAAGACCAAGCTAAGTAAATTAAGTAGTAACTATAAGTCATAGATCTGTATTTAGCATACAGGGCTATGGTTAGATCACTCTTGCTGTACGGGTCAGAAACATGGAGCCTCACAATGGCCAACATGCAGAAACTTCAGGTATTCAGATACAAATTTCTCACTTTTTGGACAGGACAGTTCCTATTTTTAGCGGTGTGAGATTTTTCTGTCTCACACCACCCCATGTGAGATAGCCTCGTGCAGTTTGTGACGTCACATATTCATACGCTATGTTTTGTAAACAAATCCACGTTGTACGATTTACGGGTTTAGTGAGAAAAATAATCAAACACCAATGATTAGGGCAAGATGAGGAAATCTCCGACACCCTTGGGTAAGATTTCTTTACATCTGCAACTCGGCAGAGCCTCGTTGCAGACTTGAAATCTTACCCTCGGGGTGTCGGAGATTTCCTTATCTTGCCCTAACACCGGTGTTAGATTCTTATAGTCTCTGGTCCATCCAAAAGATCGCCTAACAAAATTACCAACGAAAACAGGCCAAAAAAACACCTATGGTTCTCGAAATAAAGAAGGGTAAGCAGAAGTGGCTAGGGAGCAACCATTTCATTTTTATGGGGATGGGGGCTATGGAGATGCTCTGCCTGGAAGTTTTTTTGATTGATTGAGAATGGTTACATGTGGAGCAGCATTAACTTTCAAAGGACAGAGGAAGATTGAGAAGCATTGCCAGAAGCCTATTCTCCATTGGGGGTAAAATGTCTCAAGTCGAGTCATAACTAAAATGGTCCATAAATGTAGTACCCCTATTACAGGCTGGACAAATAGATACACATATGGATAGACAGAGTGACGCCGGAAAAAATGTTTATATAATTCTTCAAAAGGTAGGCTTTAAAAAACACCATTTCGAGTTGATAGTTCCAATGTTAATACATAAATAATTCTGCCATTATACTATATTAAACAACGTTAACATCTAAACACAATTTTACCACAATCAGATTGATATGATTAGATCTGCAGTATACTCCTGTACACTCCCCGCCTGATACCTTCAAATTGAATCAAGATTATATTCATACATCTTATTCAATTTGATTTAGCACATATACATTGTTGTTTGGACCTATTTGGGTCATAATTTACCTTAAATAAATGATGATATGATTTCGCAGGTATATATGCTATTTTGAGGTGGCTATCTTTAAAATGGCAGCCATTTTGAATTTAAGGCAAACCATCTTCTAATATATTGTTCAACATAGTTTGCACTGCTATTATACATGATTTGATGCTTTTATCTGCAAAGCAGAATTTTTAATGAATTTTTATTTGATTTATTTCCTAATTCTATATTCCATCTGGCGGCCATCTTGAAAATGGCCGCCATTTTGACTTTTTGAATTGGGTCCATAGCTAATATTGTTTAGTATGCTTTGTTCTACCACTATGCTAAATTTCATGCTTTTACCATCTTTTGAGCATTTTTTTCACAAATCGACTGGACTACACGAATAATAATGAAACCACAGTATGAGTTTGAATAACAAATCGAAAAGGTAATTATAATTTGAAAATGTTAGACTTGTATAGAGTTATAGTATTGAAATCAAATAACACATGTATTTAGATAAATATAACATATTTTTTTATGTTGCATGCATAGAGCAAAAGCTACAAACCATCAATTTTCAATTGTGATTTTATGGCTTTGACGTCTTTGTTGATGACAAGAAGATTTGCCATAGTTTCAATAAATTAAAACCCTAGTATCTTAACCTTTCGTAGGAAATTGTTGGTGGGATGTTGGACGCTGAACCTACGTTGTGGAGAAAACCATCCAAAGAAAATTTTGATGATCAGAGAAAGAAAGTTTTACAGTTTGCAGAGAAGTGGAAATCATATGACTGGACTCAAAATCTCAGTAAAAATGATGACGATTCTTCCTAGTACTATATACAATGAGCAATTTTATAGAATAAAATATATATTTTTACTATGCAGAAGTATTCTTTATTTTAGATAGCCTTAGGATCAAGCTTGATTTTGACCATTGGATGATTTTGTTGTTGTTGAGAATTTCGGATTTTAAATTGCTTATTGGGTAGTTGAAATTTAATATGTATTAACTTTCTTTTTTGGTGCTACAATTTTCATGACCAACACACATTATTAGGAGTAATGATATAAAATTACTCTTGTTCATTTGTCTGTATGTCCATGTATCACAATTCAGTTTAGTATTTAGTTTAAATATAATTTATTCTGGATAACTGTGGATTCATTTATTTTCGTTGGTACTAGTTTTCCTGGTTTGATGAAAAAGGACAACCTGTAGATTGTGGATTCTTATGTCTGCAGTGTACAGGTCAATATTCAATTTTCTTTCCATGGGATATTGAATTTCGTTGGTCAAGGCCTGCCACAAAAAAACATAAAAATCAATAACCCACGAATTATAATGACCGCTGTTACTAAAAAAAATAAAATACATGCAGGGTAAAATCACTTAAAATGGCTTTTAATTCAGCAACTATAACAGATAGGAAAAATCCAAAGGATCTTATGCTCTTCAGAATAAAAAGTTCTTCTACCAAAGTCCCCATAAGGTAAAAGTTGTTCGATATTCCTTTAAGGGGATTATGGCCCATTAAAAGGAAAAATATCACCCTTGTTTTTTGTCCTATAGGATGAAAACTAGTGCAGCTAGAGAAAAGCTGGCTGGTGCTTGATTAAAACTTTAGCTCAATAAGCTCAACAAAAGTCATTAAAACAAAGTTATAAGATGACCCCATTTTCTGGTTATGTCCCTTAAAAAGGTTGAAAATTATGATTGTGACATATCAAATGAAACCTAATACAGATGAAGAAAATCTATTGCTTGCTTAAATGTTAAGCTCTACTAAAGTCTACATAAGACAAAATTGACCCTTTAATGGGCTATGTCTCTTAAAAGGATGAAAATATTGTTTTTTGCTTACAAAATGAAAACTCTTGCAGATAAAAAGTAATTGAATTACTTTCTTAAATTTTCATCTAAAAAAGTTGTATAAAAGTCTCTGTTACTCACAAATTGTTATATGTCTTTTAGAGGTTACCAGACATAGTGTTATATAGTGTTTTTCGTTTATCACGAAAACTAATTTTTGATAGTGAAAAGGTGTTACTTTTAAAATGTTGTTTCACTGATTTGTTTTATATGTAAATGTATTGGCTGGTAGAAGTGACCCTTATGAACAAGGTGAGCCATTCAGACTCCTCGGAGCCTCTTGTTTATTTTTGGTCCCATAGTGAAAATGCAATTTGCATGTTAATTCTTGTCAAATCATGGATTCAAAATGAAGGAGTTTTTGTATAGCTCCCCCACCCCATAGAGATCAAATGGGTCAGCAAAAACCAATCTTATTTTCATTTTTCAATATCTGAGCTTGAAAATTTGATTTGCTTTTTCACTTAATAATGGATTATAAAGGATTTCACGCCCCCTCTCCTTCAGATTTTGAAATTTAAGTTAATTATTTTTTAAACATATTCTGCATGATTATCCTTATTGTCACATACAAAATGGATATTTTTTTAACTCCCTTCTAATTGGACAAATTTGAGACAGTCAATAGCCAAAAAAAAAACCAAAAAAACAAAGAAAGTACAAACACTTTGTGAGTCCACTATGGATTGCGTCCAAAGCAATTGACTATCCAAATTGAGCCTCCAACCTGGGAAAAATGAACTTGAACACGTCCCTCAGCTCCACCAATCATCTCCGGTATGACTGATTGGTTTTTGTCATTTTCTCTGAACTATGAGATTGATAATTCACGTTCGGTAGTTTTGTTATTACCTTTATCTCCAACGTACAGAGGTCGTCATCTTTAGTCTGTTAACTTTTTATTGTTTCCACAATAACTTTAGTTCCAGTTATCCGATTGCTATGAAACTTGACAATGATGTTCCTTACCATAAAAGGATGAATGGGATTGATTATGGGGGTCCCCCTTGTTTTGTTTCAAAATTAGGGACCCAAAAGGGGCAAACAATTCAAATATTTTACTTGTTTCTACCATAACTTTGGTTCTAGTTGGCCTATTGCTGTGAAATTTGTCAAGAATGTTTTTTACAATAAAAGAATGAACCTGATGATTTTTGCGCACCCTTTTTCCCCGTTGTGTAATAAGGGGCCAAAATAAAAACTTTTTTATTTGTGGTCCGATTTTGAAAAAAAAATTTTGCAAGTTAATTTTTGTCAAGTAGCGAATCCAAATTTGAAAATTTATTTTTTCGACCCCACCCCTTTTTCACCTGTTATGTAATAAGGGGCCAAAAGGGGCCTTGTCAAGTATCAGATATATTTTTGTGTCCCTTTGTTTTACGGTTATGTTATAAGGGACCCTATGGAAGCCCATTAGTATGGCAAGCCGTTTTTACATTTATTCCTCTTTATAGATATCTCATAAACTTTATAAGATATCTCATATACTTTATAAGATATCTCATAAAGTTTATAAGATATCTTATAAAGTTTATAAGATATCTTATAAAGTTTATAAGATATCTTATAAACTTTATAAGATATCTTATAAACTTTATGAGATATCTTATAAAAAATAATTTATAAGATATCTCATATACCTTATAAGATATCTTATAAACTTTATGAGATATCTTATAAATTTTATAAGATATCTTATTTACTATATAAGATATCTTTAAAAGAAAATGAGATATCTACTAAACACAATGTTTATGAGATATCTGATAAAGTTTATAAGATATCTCATAATGTTTATATGATATCTTATAAAGTATATGAGATATCTTATAAATTATTTTTTATAAGATATCTTATAAAGTTTATAAGATATCTTATAAAGTTTATCAGATATCTTATAAACTTTATGAGATATCTTATAAAGTATATGAGATATCTTATAAATTTTATGAGATATCTTTAAAAATGCCTTATAAAAATATAAGATATCTTATAAAGTTTATAAGATATCTTATATACTTTATAAGATATCTTATTAAATATATAAGATATCTCATATAAATGGGAGTTTATAAGATATCTTATAAAACATATGAGATATCTTATAAAACATATAAGATATCTCATAAAACATATAAGATATCTTATAAAACATATAAGATATCTCATAAAGTTTATTAGATATCTTATAAAGATTATGAGATATCTTATATAAAATAATTTATAAGATATCTAATAAAAGTTATAAGATATCTTATAAAGTTTATAAGATATCTCGTAAACTTTATGAGATATCTTATAAAAAATAACTTATAAGATATCTCATAAAATATATAAGATATCTAATAAACTTTATGAGATATCTTATAAACTTTATAAGATATCTTATTAGTTTTATAAGATATCTTATAAGTTTTATAAGATATCTTATAAATTATTTTATATGAGATATCTAATAATCTTTATAAGATATCTTATAAACTTTATGAGATATCTTATATGTTTTATAAGATATCTTATTTGTTTTATAAGATATCTTATATGTTTTATAAGATATCTCATATGTTTTATAAGATATCTTATAAACTACCATTTATATGAGATATCTTATATATCTAATAAGATATCTTGTAAAGTATACGAGATATCTTATAAATTTTATCAGATATCTTTAAAGAGGAATAAATATAAATATGGCGTGCCATACATTAGTGCCAAATAAGACTGAAACATTTTTATTTATCAGGAGACCGCCACTTAATAAACGGCGGCCGCCAGATAATTATTTGGCGGCCGCGACTTACTATCTAGCGGCCGCCACTTATTAACTGGCGGCCGCCACATAAAATTATCTGGCGGCCGCCACTTATTATATGGCGACCGCCACATAATTATATGGCGACCGCCACATATTATTTGGCGGCCGCTACATTATTTATCTGGCGGCCGCCACCTAATTTATCTCGCGGCCGCCATTTAATTAAGTGGCGGTCACCATATAAAAAGTGGCGGCCGCCAGAAAATTAAGTGGCGGCCGCCAGATAAATTTAGTGGCGGCCGCCAAATAATTATGTGGCGGCCGCCATATAATAAGTGGCGGCCGCCAGATAATTAAGTAGCGGCCACCAGATAAATTAAGTGGCGGCCGCCAGATAAATTAAGTGGCGGCCGCCAGATAATTTTATGTGGCGGCCGCCATATAATAAGTGGCGGCCGCTAGATAGTAAGTCGCGGCCGCCAGATAATTATCTGGCGGCCGCCATTTATTAAGTGGCGGTCTACTAATAAATAAAAAATGTTTCGGTCTTATTTGGCATTAATGGGCTTCCATAGGTATGGGGCCAAAATCGTAACTTTTTTATTTCTGGTCCGATTAAAATTTTTTTTTACAAGTTCATCCTTGCCAAGTAGCGATTCTAAATTTTAGAATAAATTTTTGCGACCCCCACCTTTTTTTCGCTCATTACCTAAGGGGCTGTAATCATAATTTAAAAAATATTCTGGTTCGATTTTGAATTTTCTCCCCAAACATTATTCTTTTCAAGAGAAGAAAACAAAATTGAAAATTTATATTTTTACCCCTGGGTCGAAAGTCCATCAGAGAAGCATGTGTCAAAAACCTTTGTCAGTCCACCATGGGCTGCATGTGTCCAGAGCAATAGACTATCCATATTGGGCCTAAAACGTACAGGGTTCAACATGTTGCGGTCGTATCATGCTGCGCTCAGCGAAGCTTTTTATTGCCTTATAGATTGTGAACGCTTGATCAGCTAATTGAGATCTTCAAAATTATAAAAGTTATTGAGATAAAATGACTTTTAAGGAAAACGTTTTTATATCCGTTTTTAAAAACTAGTTAAAGTTATCATCTGATATTAAAAATACAAAGCATACACCCGTGTAAATATGCCCGATATATACTAGCCTCACGGATGCATTATGCACAAAGGGAACTAAATGCATGATATGTTACTAAATCCGAGATGTCTACAAGAGTAAATAAATCAGATAAAATAAAGTGGTGATGGGTTTGTTCTACACGCATCTACTCGTGGTTGTCCAATCATGGAAGTAATATCTCAATATTACTTCCATGGTCCAATCAGCAAGGATGTAAAGATACAGAAAGTAAAGTAAGACCCCTAGATCCTTGAAATCAAGGATACAACAGATTCTAGGAGGTCTCGAAATAAACACTAACAGAAGACGTTATTCAAAGCCTTCAACTATTCAATCGTCAAATATCCTTACTTTTGTAAGAACATTCCATTTCTCCTGACTAAAGGAATTTTAAATTTCGTCTTAAAATTCAAACGTTATTCCAAAGGATGTTGGATATTTCATAATTTCTCGATAAGGGAGCAGCCATTAAATTTTTTATTGGGGGTCTATGGTGAAATTTGAACTCAGATGGCAGGATGCCTAAAATCTGGAGGATGGTAGTTTTTGACTGAAAAATTAACAGTAAAATTATTTTGAAAAAAGAAATGCGCGCTAGCTCCGATTTTTGTCCCCCAAAATCAGTATGGAAAAAATATCCTTAGTCCTCTATAGAAATTAAATGGTTGCTCCCTCAATTGTCAGATCTGAAACGACAATTGCTATCACAAGGTTGTTGTCTCGCCTGCGACTTTAGTCGCTGAAGGCGAGACATAGGTATTACTTTCCGGCGGCGGCGGCGGCGGCGGCGACGGCGTAAACTTTTTTGTAAGACTTTTGTGGAAAATGAATTACAAGAAAAGTATAATAGCTAGGCATCTGATATTTGGTATACAGACAGTTGGGGTTATGGTCTACGCAACTGGCACCATGCCGTTTGACCCTGACCCCAATTTCATGGTTCATCGACTCTGTGAACTTAGATGTTTTTTTCAGGCCAAAAGACCCCTTTGTAAGACTTTTGTGGAAAATGATTTACAAGAAAAGTATAATAGCTAGGCATCTGATATTTGGTATACAGACACTTGGGGTTATGGTCTACGCAACTGGCACCATGCCGTTTGACCCTGACCCCAATTTCATGGTTCATCGACTCTGTGAACTTAGATGTTTTTTCAGGCCAAAAGACCCCTTTGTAAGACTTTTGTGGAAAATGATTTACAAGAAAAGTATAATAGCTAGGCATCTGATATTTGGTATACAGACACTTGGGGTTATGGTCTACACAACTGGCACCATGCCGTTTGACCCTGACCCATATTTCATGGTTCAGCGACTCTGTGAACTTAGATGTTTTTTCAGGCCAAAAGACCCCTTTGTAAGACTTTTGTGGAAAATGAATTACAAGAAAAGCATAATAGCTAGGCATCTGATATTTGGTATACAGACATTTGGGGTTATGGTCTAAGCAACTGGCACCATGCCGTTTGACCCTGACCCCAATTTCATGGTTCAGCGACTCTGTGAACTTAGATGTTTTTTCAGGCCAAAAGACCACTTTGTAAGACTTTTGTGGAAAATGATTTACATGAAAAGTTTAATAGCTAGGCATCTGATATTAGGTATACAGACAGTTTAGGTTATGGTCTATGCAACTGTCACCATGACCTGTGACCCTGGCCCCATTTTTACGCTCTAGTAACTCTGTGAACTTAGGTCTTTTTCAGGCCAAAAAACTTTATTGTATGACCTTTGTGGACAATGAATTGCCGGAAAATTATAATAGCTAGGCATCTGATATTGGATATACAGACAGTTGCGGTTATGGACAACGCAACTGTCACCATGCCATGTGACCATGACCTCATTTTTACGCTCCAGTGACTCTGTGAACTTAGGTTTTTTCAGGCAGAAAACTTTTTGTAATACTTGTGTGTACAATGGATTGCTTGAATAGTATAATAGCTAGGCATCTGATATTGGGTATACAGACACTTTTTGTGTTTATATCAAGAAATGAAAGCTTAGGTAGTTGATTTTAGTGATGGTGCCGGCAGGCGAGACATACTTTTAGTGGCCACACTTGTTTTAACAGTTGTCTCAAATCAAATGGTTCATGGTAGACATACGTGCTCTGGTAGACGCATAAAAATAAAATGGAATTCCGATCTAGATTTTTGTTTGTAAATTAAATTATCTTTTTACCACCTTTGACCTATCCTAGACGAACCATCGATGTGTTCCAACAAGTAAACGGAGCCTGCTTTTAATGAGTTGACTTGTTTTTACGGTGCATAATTTATCATAAATGTTCAGTTTGTACTTCCTGAAACTTAGTATCTAGATGTAATTGTATATCCTAAGATATGTCTGATTTAAGTGCACATTACATACTTTATCTCTTTGTTTATTGTTTGTTATTGTACGTAATACATGTAACATACACCATGACGGGTCTTTTCTAAATATAAAACTGTCTATGTCATGGTGTCAATCAAATGTGGATCCTAAAGATTCAAAAGAAAAATATGGCGATTCTCCATTTTAAATTGTAGATTGTAAAAACTTCAGCAGCAAAAAATACTTGGAATACTTATTTTTTCTTAAGAAGCAGCGAGGAACCAATGGCCAATGAAACATTTGAATGTTATAAAAGTTCAAAAGGGTAGACACAATCAGTAAACACGAACGCGAACAGCACAAAAGAACATACAACAAAGAATAGCAATCAACAATGCGAACTCGAAGCGTAACAAAAGTGACTAAAGTTGGCCCGGAATGGTAAGCAGTTCATGCTAACAAAGATCTATGACAAACCTGATGACTTCAATTTTGCATCGAATCTGACCACGGCAGTAGCTCATTGGTTGCTGTTTTCACACAAATTTTACAAAGAAAATCATGTACTCGTAGATTTCTATCTCTCAGAAGAACACATATGAATGTTTGTCATAAAGTTTTTCAACTGAATTTGACATGCACTAAATTGATAGTCGGCAACACTATGGGTATTTTAAAACAAACAGAAACTGTCCCCCTTCCGGAACAGATGAGTTCACCTTCGATTCAACTTGAGTCTTTTAAAGCGTTGCTGATTGCAGTATTGTTGTTTGTGTCTTTGTTGTCTTTGTCTTGGCCTTATTGGACCACCGACAATAGAATACCCCATGGTACTTGCCGGTATTTGCTACGTATCACATCAGAGCGACGTTGTCCTCAACATTTCCTATTTTTTCTGTGTTCCTATGAATTTTAGACCATATTTAATGGCAATTACGTCTTCATCCTAAATGACACACATCAACACATAGTACTTGGCAATTTAAGATTTACAAAAGAAATGACACGATATCTTTGCATAGTTTTATGAAAAATATCGTTATCATATTACTGTGAATTCACAATAATTATTTGTGGTCGTCCACCAATTCCAACGGTTCAACTTTTCAAAGTAACTGACTTTGCAATTTTAGAAATTGCTTAGCTAGTTGGTAAGATATTTCATTTATCTGCACTACACTGTTTCTACCATGTCTGCTAGTAACATCTGTTCAATCAACTGGCTTAGCAATTCTAAAATTACCAAGTCATTTACTTTGAAAAATTGAACAGTTTGAATTGGTGGATGACCACACCCTTGGTTAATGCACGATAAGTACATATGAGTATTTTTGCTTTCGACTTCAATTACTTATTAACTGTTGAGAAAGTCCACATATGTCTTAACAAAAAGAAGAAAACAAGAGAATCTATGTTGAATTTATATGGTGAAAAATGATCCATTTTGATTTAATGATTATGTTGTACAATAGTTCGAGTTTACTTAGTATTGACCAGAGGTTGGTCAGTCTTGAAGTATCCATACATATGCATTTATATCCCACATAACAAAATTACATGTTTTTTATATCAGCCTTGATACCTTGCATTTCCGGAATCTCCATTTAAGTGTTCTGGTGACTGAGAAAAGATGTCTAGGCAACGACAAAGAAGAAGAAAAAATAACTTTGGAAAATTCGAAAAAAAGACTGCAAAACATGAGGCTTAAATAATACAAAAAAAAAACAGTTATCAAGAACCAACAACACATTGCACCAATTGTGTTCAAAAATAGGACACGTACGTTATTAAAAGAGGTTAAGTTTTTATATGGATCGCACTATTAAAGCAGACAAACCAATTTGTTTAGTTTAAACATATTATATTTGCTAATACCTGAATACATATAATTAACAACGAGAGGCTCACAGGAGCCTGAATTGCTCACCTGACTTATGTGCCTGAATTATAGGCTTTTTGGCAAAAACTTTTCAACATTAATCCTTTTCTAAGCAGAATAACTTGTTAGCAAAAAAACAGCAATTAACCCCTACATGTTTTTTTGCTAATAAGTTATTCCGCTTAGAAAAGGATCAATGTTCTATTTTTAGCCATGACAGCCATGTTTTACAACCAATCAAAAATCCCCACATCAGTTCTAAACATTTAATGCTAATTTTAAACAACTTTATCCAGTTTGGTTCCAATTGGTTCTAATTGGACTTAAGGTGTCAGAGGAGTTAACATTTTAAATGTAATGAGTAAATGTGAAAATGGTCAAATTCAATGTTCTAAGGGGAATAACTCCTAAAAGGAATGGCCCTACAACATTGCCCCAATTACACATGTTGTAGATCATGATGTTCTCAACAATATGCATTTTTAATTTCTTAATTACCTCATATAGTTTTCAAGATATTAAGATTAATAGGTAAAAAAATCATAAAAAACAATCAAGGAAAAGGGCAATAACTCCTACATGGGTTGTTGGATCTTCTTCAAAATTTCAGGGTGGGTAGATCTTGAGGTGCTGATCATTTTCATCTAGCAAGAATTTTGCTATCTTTAGCGTTTTTGAATTATTTGCAAAAAACTGCAGATGCCAATGTTCTATTTTTAGCCACGGTGGCCATGTTTTACGACGAATCAAAAATCCCCACATCAGTTCTAAGCACAGAATAAGATAAGATAAAGATAAAGATACTTTATTGTACTAAAACAGGCCTCCAGCCCACGGTACCATTACAATCAAATATTTATAATACATAATTTGCCAACTACAGAATAATATATACAGTAGACATGTTCATCATATACAATGTAAACTATAATTAAGCACCTTTTAACATATATAGGAATGCATATTCAGTCACACAATTACATCAACATAATTATAGATAAGTCACAGTGACAAAAGTTCTTCTCTCAATATTTTGCCCTTTTAATATAAATTGCAAGATTTCTGAGAATATTCAGATCATTTGATCTGAATAGATTTACAAGTTTGACCATGTTAACATTGTTATGGCACCATACAGGTAAAAATATTTTCCTAAGGTCAGATAACATTGGACATACAAGAATAAAGTGGTATTCATCTTCAATGGAACGACAATTACAGATTTGACATAGTCTATTTTCACGAGGTTGTCCCTCATGTCTACCTTTCTCTATAGCAAGCATATGATTTGAACATAGCATAGAATAAATTTGCCATCGTAAACTATAAGATAACATTTGTATAGATTCATTAACACAAATAGATTCTTTAACTTTTGTATAAAACTCACATTTAGAAGAATTATTTAAATAATCTGACCAATTCTGTATATAATTATCTTTAAGTCTCCGTTTAAATATATCTAAAAATAACATTTCATTTTCTACACCTTGATTTTCCCAAACTATACCAAAGCCATACATAAATAAAATAGATTGTATTTTAGAGCACCAGTTCTTACGCCCATGGCTGTTTGCATCAAACATCATTTTGTAGCACAATTTGGGTAAGCACAGAATGTTAATGAACAACCATACCAAGTTTGGTTGCAATTGGACTTATGGTGTCAGAGGAGTTTTAAAAAGTTTACGGACGACGGACGAACGGACGACGGACGCCAAGTGACGGAAGGGGTCAGGTGAGCTAAAAAGGATAAGTCACAAGTTATACCAACTTACGTGGTCTTCTCCTAATTAACGAGTATAACATATATTGTATAAACATGCGACATACATAATACTACTTATTTAGCTAACAGTCATTATAAAGAAAATCGATAAGAAACCATTTGAAGGTTTAGAGAAACAAAATGGACTAGCAATTACCCAAATTACTAAAACTATTAATCAGCATATCTGGTGCACGAGACGAAAACTTCTTGACAATGAACAAGAAAGAAGACCGCTAATTGTATCAGACTTAAAATATGGTCTTCGAAAAATAGTTTGTTGAGCATTGATATTTATTTTGTATAAACTTATGTACATCTATGTGACAATTATGTCTGAAATTATATTTAAGTTTCAGTAAAGAAATATTCTTAAAACTTCGGAAGTGAAAAAAAAAAACCTCAAATAGAACTAAGAGAATTTGACTCACACCTTTAAGTAGGCATTAAGCAAATAATGTTTCAATATGTAAGTCAGAACAACTGTTTGCAGCAAATGCCTTTTCTGCCTGAAAAAAAATGTGGTTTAGAAACTGTTGGTATCGGTGTAAAATTGTCTTCTTGTCTTTTTACTACATCTTGTATATTTGTATAGCTGTTATCTACTCGAGATTTTTTACTTTTAGGTTTAATTGGAAGTTCATATCGCACTTTTGACCAAAAGAATTTTTCGTCAGGTGATAAAACTTTTTTCCCGACTAATCGCGATTCCCAGGGTTCTTCCGCCATATACTTTTTAATTTCAGTATTTTGATCGTACCAAATAATATAAACAACACGAGGATGAGTTTTCTCACTTCCGTTATGCTCCATTTCGGCTTGGTCGGATTCATAGATTCTCCATTGATCGGTAAAGTATCCTGGCGATAATAAAATGAAAATTCGTCTTGATTTTGTCATTTCTTTCACAAGAGTGTCGCCATAGTCTTCTCCAACATCCGCATCCCTAAGTGGACAATAGAATCTATATCTCTTCTTGCCATTTTCTTCTAGTTTCTTCATAAATATAGTTTTTATCCATTGTCTGACTTGGATGTCTTCGTTATCAAAACTCAAATAAGCATCGTATTCCATTGTTTCCTGTTGGTCTACTTTATAACGATCTCTGGGGTGAATTCTGAAAAGTTTATATATCAGGACTTTTGTTTCGTACGGACACCTCTTTGCTGTTATGATCCCTGCAATAATCAGAGCAACAACCACGCCCATTATAACGCTGAATATGATTATGAAATTTTCTATATTACAGTTCAAGTTATCTTCTGTAACGTCTTTGATAATTCGAGTACCCCCTTTAAATGTACAAGTCAAAGAAGATCCTTGGCCGGTACTGGACAAAGATACCCAAACCGCCATCCATGTCATATCGCAGTCACATTCCAGTGGATTGCTGTCAATTTTAACGTTATCAATAGATAACTTCTGAATTTCTTTCGGTAAAGTTTTCAGACTGTTTCCAGATAAATCGATATTTTCCAATTCTGTCATTTCTTTAATTGCATCCCCATCTACATATTTCACAAAGTTATTTGCAACTGTAAGATTTTTTATTTTGTTACTGTAGTTTGTTTTTCCTATCGTCTGTATATAGTTACCATCAAGATATAAAGATACAAATTCTATATTGTTTGAATAAGATGGAATCGTCGCAGGCAGGGCTGATAACTTTGCATTTGTGCAGTTGATCACCAATGCTGAAATATATGGTTGTTCTTGACAGGTGCAGTTAGTCGGACAGTGGTCCGTAATATTGCAAATTAAGGCATCCAAATTTATATCGTGCAAGAAATCTATTCCGTATAAATGATCTGGACTTGCACAACGATATCGCCATTCCTCGATTCGGTAGTAGAGGAAAAATGAATCATGTAGATTTTTTGCGAGTGGGTAAACCATACAACTACAGAAATACGGGTTGTTTGTAATGTTCACACCAAAGGTTAAAACTTCTGTCAGTATATTTTGTTTTTCGCTTGAATTAAAGTATTGAAAAATAAAATCATTTGAAAAATTTGCCATTTCATTAAACTGAAGATAAACAAGATATTCATATGGTTCTTGTAAGTCGTAGGTCCAATTCATAGCATTTGTAAATCTGTTGATGCGATTGTAGCTCAAATCGAATTCTAGATCAATTTTATCACCTTGTGGCGTTTTTGGAACGTAAGGCCATGGCTCAAAGTAGGTCATACCATTATGAGATATGTTTACAACTTCCAACTTCGTCAAGTCCTCATGAAAAACATTCGTGTCTATAAAAGTTATATCATTATAAGCTAAGTTTATAACTTTTAGGTTGAAATTGTTCATGAAAATAAAATTGTTTAGCGACTGGATCTTATTGTTTGTTGCAGAAATGTCTAGAAGAGACGACTTAAAAGGTCTATCAAACAATCCAACAGGCAAGTCTGTTATCTGGTTGTCGTTCAAATTAATAGACTCCAGTGCATAGAAACCATCGAAGGCGTCTACGTCTATTGTTGTAAAACTATTCCTTCCAGCATCCAAGCTAGTGACGTCACGACGGCACCCAGAAAGGTGAGATTTAGATAGAGTTGTGCCACTCAAAACCCCGTTTAACATGCACATTGTACTCTCTGAGACATCGAACAGTATTGTAAGATACAGTGTTAAATACAAGAGATCTGTAATAAGTGTCATCATTGGGTTTTTATCTAAAATAAAAGGTGATTGCAATTATGATTAAAATCAAAGGCATTTTCAATTAGTTTTATTAATAAGGGGACGGGGCATAATCGACTATAATTTAAAAAAATAACAGTTGTCTGACCTATTGTCTTTCAGAATTTCGACCAGTACCCCCTTAATGCAAGACGGGCACTGTTCCAGCGAAAACCAAGGTCCTAGTACCGGGTACTCGGGAGCACCAAACACTGGCGATGGTGTATCATGGGCTGGACGACCATTGCATATAGCGTGAGAAGTAGTCGCTACATAGGGACATTCCCTTATAGTCACAACTATAAAAACCCATTGATTGTCTGACTTAAAAACAAGACTTAGTGCTTGTGAGCAAAATATGTAAACAATTGGAGTTTTTGTTTGTTTGTTTGAAATGACATTTCTAATGTATATTTTCATATTTTAGAACAACTTTTTAATTATAAAATGAAAATTGTGAATTTGAAAAGCAAAACTGAAAATTTTAAACTTGCGAAATACTTTAAAACAATTAAAACAATGCAGATGCGCTCGAGTCATAAGAAAATCTGCAAACTTTTACTACTAATATCTAAAAATATATGTTAAAAAAAGTTATCATATAAAGTTTCAGGAAAAGAAATAAAACATTTTGAATCTTACCAGTCCTAAATATGGTCCGTGGCATAGTAACTAGTGAACACAGGGAACACGTTCTATTAATGTCTGCCGCGTGCGATCTAGCAATTTTATTAAGAGGAAATGCGGAAGTTTGCAGCGATTGGTTTACCCCGATAGAATTTAGGAAACACCGAGATTATAATAAGTGTTTTAAGCCATTATGAATGGTTAATAAAAGGATTGTATTAACATAGGTAAAGATAAGAAGTTTAAATATACCTTTGAAATACTATTTGTTGGTATATAATAGTTAAAATTTACGTTGCTTCAATCAAATGAAAGTTTAAAGAACATTTAATGGGTTCTGTGAACTAATTTGAATATTATGATTTTAATATAGAACTTTTAAAAAGATATAAAAATACAAATTAAACGAGAAAATATTAATGAAGAAAAAAAATAATAATTGCATAGTGTGGGGTAAATAGAGTTCTATTACATTTATTTTACCTTACTAGAATTTTTCTCCTTTTAAACAAGTATGAGTAAGTTTTCATGATCATTCTTTTCTTGAAACCATTATTAGTCAACGAATTGACACTAATTCAATATTAAATTGTCTTAGACAGACTAAAACTATCTCAGGGTTGTCTATCGACATATCTTAGTTCTAAATCACGTCTTATTTTTAACCATCTCAAATTTTCAGCCCTTACTTTGAGGCTAAAATTAGTAGTTATTTCCTACCTGTCTATACATTTCGTGCCCAGTGGCACATAAGTCTGAAACCAGTTTTCTCCATTTTGTCCTGTCCATTTCAACCTTCCTTAGTTCTGTCCAGGTTTTTCCATTTTCTTTATTTCAGTGTCTTTGTTCCTCCTCCATGTTTCTATGATGTCTTCCTCCTCATCTTCTTTTACCTTATGCTGGTGTCCACCTGAGGGCTATCTTTGTGATAGAGTTTTTATCCCTCCTTATTACATGTCTTAACCAATTGAATTGTCTCTGTTTGATGGTTGTGATTATACATTTGTTGGCCTGTTCGTTCAAAAAGATCACTATTTGATATTTTCCATGGCCAGTATCCTTAGTCAAATGAATTGAAACCCGTTCAATCTCTGACTGTCTTTCTGGATCAGCCTCCAGCGTTCTGAACCGTACAAAATAATTGATAGGGTGTTAATTTGGTATAGTCGTACTTTAGTTCTTTCTGTAATACTGCTGGATCTCCATCATGTCCATATTTTATTTAGTTGATGAATGGATGTGTTAGCCCTTTGTAGCTTGTTTGATATATCTTTTTCTGTGGCGTTCGTCTTGCTTATAATGCTGCCAAGGCAGGTAAAGTCATTTGCAAAGTCAATTTCTTCCAGCATTGATGTAAATGTCAATTTAATTCTCTACGTTTGCTTCCTGATATTTTCCCATGACCCATTGCAACTTAGATAAGCAAAGTTGACAAAATGCAACCTTCGGGTACTCCACTTGAAATGTTATACCAGTTTGAAATAATGTTGTTGTGTAAAACACTGCATGAGAAGTTGGCGTAAAAACCTTTATCATTTGAACAATAGAAGATAATGAGATGTGGAATAAGTGTACACGACCCAACCTACAATATAAACGACAATTTAAAAAATCCAATGGAAAACGGCCAGCTGCATTTACTGTGACCAGTGGTCGCTGCTTGCTGTTTTTCAATTGGCCCTGGATTAAAACTAAACTACATATGATTCAAGCCCAATCCTAAAGTGCAATGAAAGACCCTCTTCTTGACAAAATAAAACAATAAACATAAATTCGACGAAATACAAACAAGCTTTGATAAAGATTCCTGGCTTAGGACAGGCACATTTAAAATATGGCGGGTTTAAACTAGTTTTTTTTAGCGTCAACCTCCTCCTATTGATTATTAATAACAAAGCACAAACTAACATCCATAGGCTGCAAGTATCTTCCATATGCTCTCTGGTGGATGCTATTATAGGCCTTCTCGAAATCAATGTTGTTAATATAAACTTTACTGTTTTACTCAGCACATTGCTTCATAATGTTTCTAAGGGTGAAAATGTGGTCAATGCGGCTCACTCCAGGTAAAGCCTGTCTGATCTTTTCTGAAGTTTTCATCTATTGAGCTACCGAGTCTCATTCATATAATCTTACAGAAGATTTTACTTTGCATAGATAACTAGGAAATGCCACGCCAGTTGTTACATTCGGTCTCATCTCCTTTCTTTGGAAGCTTTATAATCAGGTCTTTGCACCAATCTTGAGGAAGTGTTTAATCTCTCCATACTTTAAATGAAAAGTTCTTTAAGTTTTTCAGCTATAAACTGAGGATAGATTTAAGCATTTCTGTAGCAATGTTATCGATACCAGGCGATTTTTTATTTTAAAGACTTTTAATGTTTTTTTATAATTTCATATTTTGTTGGAGGATCTATATCTTTATCGAAGGTTTCACCAAATGTCTCATTATTTATGGTAGAGTTTCTTGGACTGGACTGTTGAGAACCTCTTTAAAGTGTTCTGCTCATCTTTTAAGCTGTTTATCTTCTACAGCTATCTTATCACCATTTTTTATCGTGCCAGTATTAAACTTTATAGCTAGTATACGTTTGATATTGTGAAAAATTTCACCCTGTTGTCCTTTTTTTGTTGCCTCTTCAGCTACATTTTCCTTTGTTTCAAATTATCTTTTGTCTTTTCTCAACTTTCTTTTGGTTTCTTTATTGCTCACACAGTATTCATGGGTGTATAAAGAAATCAGCCTTTCAGATCTTGCATTTTGCTTTTTATTTTAATTCTGTTCTTTTGTTAAAAAGACTCCAAGTATAAAGTTGTATCCATTCTTTGCCTGCTCTTATATTGGTCATATGGTGGTCTTAAAATATGATGTGGCTAGTTTTCTGTATTAGTAAACAAATACATATTTCCTTGATATGTTTGTCCTCGATGAATTTTTTCACATTGTAAAAATTGGCCTGCATACACAATGGATAATTAGCTCTACCCATGAGTAGTTCTCATTTTCAATGAAGGTGCGAGGAGAGCAACTTCCATTATAGCAGATTTCAGATTAAAATCAGATCTATCAGTCTCTGCTTGGTAGATGTGCAAAGACATCCGATTCTACTTTCTGTTCTGATGACCTTTTTGGGAATCCCCTAGACTCATTATAAGAAGAAATGCTTCCAAAATCTTGGCAGCTGCGATCTGATTGGTCATTTTAAAAGGTCATCACAACAGAAAATAGAGTGGGATGTCTTTAGATCTACCATGCAGGGACAGTAAGGAACAATTGGTAGATCTGATTTTAATCAGGTGATAGAGGGATTAAGCTTGAGTCCCTTGGTGTGTTTTAATTTAATGTCGGGTATTCAAATTTCTTCTCCGCTGTAACTCTAAACAGTTTATAAATACCTAGTCCAAATAGTTATGCCGTCTTGGAAGCCATTTATAATTTTTGACGTTTGGCTTCTAAAAAGTCCAAATGACAAAAACCCCAGACTGACGTCATAATTGTCTGGACTAATAAATACAATACTATTGATCACTAGTCGATCACCTCTCAGGTGACGTTCGAGTTCCGCTTGTAATTTACAAAAAAAACGGGACTTCCCAACCTATATGAGATTAGGTGTGTCAGTTTTTACAGAGCACCAAGGGATCCAGCTAACTGAAGAACAATGAAAGAAACCTGGATGTGTTATTGAGATTTATATTAATAATGCGTAAGAATTGATTAACAAAACTTACACCCATGCTCTTTTGTTCTAAGAGCGGTCGAGCCAGATAAATGATTATCCTAAGAGCCATCACACTCCAAGTAACTAGATTGTATTAGTATTGGAGGTGAAAATTTGAGGAGCATCCAGTTCCTGGAGTGTGAAACACTGGTCAAATTAAAACAGGGTGGGGCGGTGGGAAAAATTACAGATTCATAAGCCTAAACCCCTTCATAATCACAACCATAGTCATAGCCACAGCTTAATCGAGAGAAAAGAATCACTTTCAATCCATAACCTGACTGCGTTTCGAAGAATGATTTAAATTGATAGATCTCGTGACTTCTCGTGTGATGTCGCTTAGGATAAATGATTATCCTAAGTGCCATCACACTCCAAGTAACTAGATTGTATTAGTATTGGAGGTGAAAATTTGATACGCAATAATCATCCTTTGTTATGTGAAATCAGTAACTATTTCACACTCACCACAAAACCCCCAAAACTCAAAACTCAAAACTCACCCAAACTTGTATCTTAAATATGTCTAGCCAATATACAAAAGTAAATTTTGAATACAATCCTGAAAATTACCCATAAATTGACCTACAATATATATTCATTTGATTAACATGCAACTGTATACCAAATATCAACACTGTAGACGATAAAGAGATGTGAGATAGGCATACGCAACGCAACCAACCCAAAACAAAATCATAAAAGGAAAACAGCTAGCAGTCACCAAGATTACCAGATCACCGGTCACCGATCGCCGTCTTGCGTTGGCCCGACTAAGACTAAAAATTTTATACACAAGGTTGAACACCACTGCCAAAATTTATCACCGAGACAGACGACATATGAAATGTACCATTATCTATTCGCATAGACTAGAAAAAACATTAACATATAGCCAAAGGAGCAAGAACCCTTATAGTCAGTAGACCATGTATAGGGGCGTATATGTAGATGATATCTTCCTGAAATAGACCAGTACTGATGCTTATGAAACAGCCTACCAAATATCAATGATATGTCATAAACGCCAACGCTATTTGTTAAACGGACAGAAGAGTATGCCAAATCAGTATACGAAAATTCGTAAGTCAGCAGTAGACCGTGCAATATATATATCACCTGCCTGTATACCCAATATCTATACTTTTCAAGCCATTCAATGTACACAAAATTATTTCGAAATGTTTTCCGCCTGAAAAAAGACCTAAGGTTATCGAAAATGAGCCTGAAAATGGGGTCAAGGTCACACGGCATGGTAGACCATAACCTCAACTGTCTGTTTACTCAATATCAGATTCCTAGCTTTTATATCACCGAGTAATTAATTGTCCACAAAGTTCACGGCCTGAAAAAACGACCTAAGTTCAGAGTCACTGGAGCGTGAAAATGGGGTCAATATCACACGGCATTGTGACAGTTGCGTAGACCATAACCTTAACTGTCTGTATACCCAATATCAGATGCCTAGCAATTATACTTTTCAAGCAATTCAAGCAGTTTTCATTGTCCAAAAAAGTCTTACAAAAGGTTTACGACACCACCGCCGGAAAGTAATACCTAGGTCTTACTATTCGTCGCAGGTGAGACAAAAACTAAATTTGCACTGAAGCTAACGCAATTGCATAAAATCAATGGTGTACCATGCCTGCTTCAAGTTCAACAGACTTGAGAACAAACTATAGCATTAAGCCAAATCAGAAAGAAATCACAAAATCAGTAGACCGTGGTTGGGCATACTGATGAAATGCTTTAAAAACTTATCTGTACCAACTCTAAAGCAACCACATACCAAATATCAATGTTGCGCCATAACTTGTTCACAAACAAATTTAGGATTAGATTGAAATAAAGTAAACATGTGTAAATTGTGCCCGACAGTGGCACCTTTATTCTCATTTTCAGCCACAGCTTTACTAACGAGTCTTTCAATGAAACGTAGACCATCATTTTGACCTAATCAAAAATTTGCTTACACTAATTTAAACCTCATCTCACCCTTTAAATGTCCTTAATGCATAAATCCAATTTTAAAATAAAACAAATAATAATGCAACAACTTTATTCACAAATATACAGTACAAACTGACAAAGGAAACGGCAAAACTATCAGTCAATATTTTTTGTCCCCGGGTTATCATTCGCAATATTGAAAATAAGCCCAGTTTTATATCACCAAAACGTTGATAGCAATTAACGGATATCCCAGGCTAAATCCAAAACCCTACTTATAAATATATGGCCACCACAAAATAAAGTTGAGAAAAGGCTTGTCCCTATCTATGAAAATAAATTTGCAAACTTTCAGCATTCAGAATCGAAATTTCACCGAGAATTTCCTGCACATTATAACATAACAAAAGATTTAGCCTGTATAATAACATTTTAATCGGTCTAACTAAAAGGCTTCTTCCTTAGCGTTTCCAAATTTCAACATTTCAACAATGATTTAATTGATTAATGTGAACGTTTGTCCCCAAATACTGTAACTTTTCGTAGGAAATTATTCTTCATAAAAATTATAGTTTTCAAAAACATTCTCTGCTTTGTAAAACCGATTAGGAGGTTGAAGAACTTCTCCTCTGTAGTTTCAACAAAAAATTCATGGTCAACAAAAAATAGGATCAAAAGAAAATCTCAAATTCAATTGATTGACTAATTTTAGCATGATCAGTTTACAATAAAAATGTTATAAATATATCATTGTATAAAGAGATAGATGTAAAATTTATTTTCAAAAGGAAATTACAGAGAAAAAGCTCTCCAACCCCCATTCCGCGTGACATAAGCCACTAAGGATTAGATTCCCTGGAATGGAAATTAGAAAACTATCTCAAGTCAATTATTCTTTGAGTAAACGTAGCACTTGAAATTTCTGAGTATACAACAAGGTCCTTAAAGTTAAAATAAGTTACAAGTATCATCATGCGCTTCAAATTGTTTATATGCCTGCAAAGCTTTACTATAGAACTCAATTTCCTGATGATTCGTTTTATGATTGAGCACTAAGCTATAGAACCTTCAAGGCGGCATCAAGGACACAAACAGGCATCAATTTAGGTCTTCCAGTCATAGCTCTGACGTTTTACGTCCCTGCCTATCATCCAAATCATTTTCCAATTACTGATGTCTCCCTTCGAGATCCCAATACTATAATTACTTGCAGACGTTATATAGTTACACCTGTGTTGTTAACCGATCTGGTTGAAGATCTGGCTCCGATCTTTCAATGCCTACAAAACGACATAATATGCTACTAAATATATATAACTCAATATACCTATAAGAAACGCAGACCCTATGTCACATACAAGTATCTGTTACTAAATCATTTGAACATACTAGACATTCAACTTTAATTTCCAATTTGTACAACACACATGACATACATGACAATTCGGGACGAGATAATGCCCCGACGCAAAAACATGAACTATCTATAGCTAGAACATAAAAGTTCTTAAAGTCCCTCAAAGAGCCAGTTTTTTTTTTCTTTATCTTTTCCCGCGATGAGAAAACGTACATGAAACTAGATTGTGTTCAACAATATCTTAAACTAAAGTATTAATTACAAACTTTTAAAAAGCCTTCTCTCTAAACACAATATGCATTGCTCTACAGCATCTAAATCTTACCCTTTCGATCCTTCAACTAAATTAACCATTAAGGAGCCAACTGCTAAGAACTTCCAAGGTGATGTTCAACCATCTACAAGTAAATCAAAATACACTACATAAACATAATTGATCCAAGCATGTCGTGAGTCGATATATTACTGGACGAGAACATGTTTTTTGTTCGTTTTTTTTTTTTTTACATTTAAGCCGCTTCAGAATATACATATAGAATATAACCAATAAAATCAGCATCCATTCTGACCACAAGAATACAACAAAATTGTACCAGGTTAAACCCCAATCATATCAAACAGCGGTGGCACAATCCACTCTTATTTCGAGGTCCATACTCCGAAACGTAATTCAACAACCGAGGCGACACTATCCGCTAAATGATTTTAAATTCTATAATCAAACGGACGACAGCATCCGCACTTCAAAATATAAATTGCCAAGCTACATATTATACCATCCGTACAAAAAAATCAAAATATGAACCAAACGAGCAACACCATCCATACATCCAACTGGACAACATGCTCGTACTTCAAAGGGAAAAATCAACAAAACGGACGACACCATCCATGCTTCTGAAATTATAAATTACTAAGACGGACACCATGTGTTTACTTTAGTCAAAATTAAAAATTCACCAAAAAACACACCAAGTCCTTGCTCCAAAACTATTGAATTTACCAAACGGACACCATGCTCGTACTTCAAAAAATAAAAAATTAATCCTACAGACACCATGCTCATTAATTACAAATACCAAAACGCGGGTATAAACGGTTAATTTGGATATGCTATATATCGATATTTCAAGGAGTAACCTCTCATCAGTAGCATTTAAACCAAAACATTGGAAGATCAAATTCCAAAACAGTTGAAAACGAAAAGTACTCAAAACCAAAACGTTTGAACAAGGAAGCCAAATCCAGCACCGAGGATATCGACCATGTGCATTACAAGGAAAGAAACATGGTGTTTTCATCAATTTTGAATTTAACAATCGGAAATTTCATACTTCAAAATAAAAATTTAATCCTACAGACACCATGCTCGTACTTCAAAATAAAAAATTAATCCTACAGACACCATGCTCGTACATCAAAATTAATCCTACAGACACCATGCTCGTACATCAAAATTAATCATACAGACACCATTGCTCGTACTTCAAAATCAAAAATTAATCATACAGACACCATGCTCATACTTCAAAATCAAAAATTAATCCGACAACATGCTCGTACTTCAAAATCAAAAATTAATCATACAGACACCATGCTCGTACTTCAAAATAAAAAGTTAATCCTACAGACACCATGCTCGTACTTTAAAATAAAAAATTAATCCTACAGACACCATGCTCGTACTTCAAAATCAAAAATTAAACCGACACCATGCTCGCACTTCAAAATCAAAAATTAATCTTACAGACACCATGCTCGTACTTTAAAATAAAAAATTAATCCTACAGACACCATGCTCGTACTTCAAAATCAAAAATTAATCTAACAGACACCATGCTCGTACTTCAAAATAAAAAATTAATCCTACAGACACCATGCTCGTACATCAAAATTAATCACACAGACACCATTCCTCGTACTTCAAAATCAAAAATTAATCATACAGACACCATGCTCATACTTCAAAATCAAAAAATTAATCATACAGACACCATGCTCGTACTTTAAAATCAAAAATTAATCATACAGAAACCATGCTCGTACTTCAAAATCAAAAATTAATCATACAGACACCATGCTCGTACTTCAAAATCAAAAAAATTACCAACTGAACACTAAGTCCTTGGCCTTGCTTCAAAATTAAAAATCAACAAAACGGACACCAGGTCATTTATATTGCTATAAAATTAAAAATTAACCAAACGGACACCATGCCCGTGCTTCAAAATGAAAAATTAATCATACAGACACTATGCCCGTGCTTCAATTTAAATAAATTAACCAAACGGATCCATGTCCGGGCTTCAAAATCAAATATTTACCAAATGGACCCATGTCCGGGCTCCAAAATCAAATATTTACCAAATGGACCCATGTCCGGGCTTCAAAATCAAATATTTACCAAATGGACCCATGTCCGTGCTCCAAAATTAAAAATTAACATAACGGACCCATGTCCGTGCCTTATAATTGAAAAATTAACCAAACAGACCCATGTCTTTGCTTCAAAATTAAAAAATTAACCAAACGGACCAATCTCTTTGCTTCAAAATTAAAAATTAACCAAACGGACCCATGTCCGAGCTTCAAAATTAAAAATTGACCAAACGGACCAATGTCCGCTTCATCATTAAAAAATTAACCAAACGGACCCATGTCCGCTTCATCATTAAAAAATTAACCAAACGGACCCATGTCCGCTTCATCATTAAAAAATTAACCAAACGGACCCATGTCCGTTTCATCATTAAAAAGTTAACCAAACGGACCCATGTCCGCTTCATCATTAAAAAATTAACCAAACGGACCCATGTCCGCTTCATCATTAAAAAATTAACCAAACGGACCCATGTCCGTTTCATCATTAAAAAATTAACCAAACGGACCCATGTCCGTTTCATCATTAAAAAATTAACCAAACGGACCCATGTCCGTTTCATCATTAAAAAGTTAACAAAACGGACCCATGTCCGTACTATAAAATCTCTCAAAAGGACCATAATGTCCTCACAAGCATGCAAATAAAAAGAAAAATATACTTACATAAAAGCAATGGATAATTTCCGAGACCGTGTAATACAAGGCAACGACTTGCACGTGCTCAAAAGTACCGCGAAAAGGAGAGGACAGGAGAGCGTCTGTCCTCGCCGACTGCGTTTCGAAGAATGATTTAAATTGATAGATCTCGTGACTTCTCGTGTGATGTCGCTTAGGATAAAAAAAAAACACGTGACCCAGTACATTCATATCCGATTTTTTTCGGCATACCATATCATTTCTAACAATTGAGTGGATATCATTGCACTTCGAATACCGTTTGAGAAATAAACACATTTTTCAATGTTTATTTTAAAAAATAACAAATACTGTACATCATTAATACATTTTCAATAATATGAAAATAGTGCAAAGTATGTACAAAGAACAGTTAACAAATTGTTTATACATGCAATTTCTTTCAGTTATTTAATGAAAATCAAGAACTTGAATAGTTACTATAATGTTTATGCATTGACTATGCCGAAATATTAACCACAAAGTTTTCTTGTCAGTTTTGTTTAGACCTAACACATTTTATTCATAAATAGTTTATTAAAAGAGAGAAAACAAACATGTAAGATTTATTTTATATTTGATGTTGACATTGCCGTTCCATTTTAACTTAAAGTCCAAGTCTAACAACAAAACTTATCCCAAAATTAACAATAAGGTGTCTACCCTGACATTTATTGGAAACACAAAATAAAATTTAAACTCTCATTAAAAAAAAACATTTCGCGATGCTTTTCAAAACATCTGTAGTGGTCTGTAGTGATACTTCTTCTTACTTTAAGCATTGTAAAGTAAACATGTTTTATGTCAGGCGTTCGAGTTCCAACTTTCTTATTCTTATTCTTCCAAGTGAAACGTTTCAGGATTTAGTTTCATGAGTAAACATCACAAGAAATATTCTTTCGTTTTTAATACAATACATTTAAGAAATGTTGTCTTTGGTTTTGTCGTTTTGTTTGGCTTCATCGCCACACGTTAAACAACACTTTTTCTGAAAGCTGTTATATCTACATAAGTTCATTAGTTTTGCCATACTGCAGTATCCAGAATAGTCTGTACATTCTGAAAAAAGAAGGAATAGTTAGAAATAAAATTGTATCTTACATTGAGATAATTATACTTTCTTTTTCTGTCTTTCAGTTTGTTTTTATTTCTTTTTATGGAAACTCTATGCTTTATCGGTACCTTTAATTTCTTTTTTAATGTATTAATTTTCGATTTACTCACAGACTAAAAGAACATGTTCTTGCATGGTATCTTGAAAAAACCGACTGATCTTTCACGAGTGTTTTAGTCTGTGAGTAAATCAAAACAGCGTCGGAGCAGTGAACACTTGTCACATGGAAGGCTGCTGCCTATTTTTCATTGTGGATTTTTTTAAATTGTCGTTTATATTGTAGGTTGTGTTGCGTACACCTATTCCACATCTCATTATCTTGTATCAAAGCTTTAGAGGATACAGTATTTTACCGATATTTTTTTATGCTGTCAAATTTTTAACTTGTTTACTATAGTATTAATTATTACTAGTTAGGAAATGGTTTCCATAAAATTCTCTACAATACTTTCCTCATTAACATTGTATCAAACTTTTCTTCCTTGTTGTTGAGTAATTTCTTTGCAATACCGACTGTTAATATTTCAGCATCTGCACATTTTTTACATTTTTTATACATGTGTATGTTATACTGACCTGGTTTACATTTAGGCATCTGACAGACTTTTTGAACTTGTGGTTGAGGTAGATCTTTGCAATACTGTCCTGCTGGCAAGCCAGAATGTTTCCAGACACAGCTGATATTTCTTACAGCATGTCCTTTCTTTTCACACTCTCCTTTACACTACAAATTAAAATGACTAATTCTTAACACTGAATTTTTTTGCAACTACAAAGCACCAAAACTGGAATCAATAAATAGTTAATTTAGTTGTGCTTATATTAATATCTCATCAGCAGCGTTTAAATGAAAAAATCGAAAGGTCGAAAGTCAAAAGCATTTAATAAAATGTACCCCTACATAAAAAGGAAGCCATCACCTGTGGCTATCGACCACATGTAGTACAAAAGAGATATAGTCTTCTAAACGATTTTATAAGACAATCTGAAAATGTCAAAATTATTTTATTGGTTAAATGTTTAACCGACAACCGAGCATGTTTTCACCAGCAGCGTTTATCGGTTCTCTGGTTTCAAATGACAGCAGAAATCTTTAGTTGTGTTATATTAAAACAGGATATGGTTTGGATTATCTCATCATTAATTACTATTAATTAGAATCACCAACCAAATGTCTCAATGACTATATGTGATTTTAAAAGAGTTAGACATGTCTGATGAAAAGCACAGTAATAAGGGACGCACCATTTAATGTGGAAAGGGCTTGGTTTTTTGTTTTGGTCAGAAAATATTCATTTTTAACATAATTTTATATAGAAGTTATATTTCTGCAGAATATTTTTTTCTTACTCTCTGCTGCCAAATATTTTTTATAAAAAATCCTTTTCAAAATATTTTTTAGAACCCCCCCTTTCAAGTTAAATGGTCGGTCCCTAATGTATATGTACGCGCGTCAGGCGTAGCAAAATTTATTGTCTGGAACTTTGTTGTCATTTGTATTTCGAACACACGTGAAGGTTAGCACTGCTGGTGGAGTTTAAATTCCCCGAGGTTAGCCCGCTCCGGCACCAACACTTTTGAGGTGGAGAATACATCAAAGCTTTAAATTATCCGTCTAAATTTCAAAATTGTCTAAACCCTAAGGTTCTTCCTACCCCAGACATAGGTTGAATATCTTAATAATAATTTGGTTCACCAGTTTGGTATTTTTGGTTATACTGTTCCATGCTCTTCATATTCATACAGTGTTTGGCATTTTCAATATTTTTGGTAGAGCGCCTCTGATGAGTCTTGAATAGACGAAACGCGCGTCAGGCGTAGCAAAATTTATTGTCTGGAACTTTGTTATCATTTGTATTTCGAACACACGTGAATGTTAGCACTGCTGGTGGAGTTTAAATTCCCCGAGGTTAGCCCGCTCCGGCACCAACACTTTTGAGGTGGAGAATACATCAAAGCTTTAAATTATCCATCTAAATTTCAAAATTGTCTAAACCCTAAGGTTCTTCCTACCCCAGACATAGGTTGAATATCTTAGTAATAATTTGATTCACCAGTTTGGTATTTTTGGTTATACTGTTCTATGCTCTTCATATTCATACAGTGTTTGGCATTTTCAATATTTTTGGTAGAGCGCCTCTGATGAGTCTTGAATAGACGAAACGCGCGTCAGGCTTAGCAAAATTTATTGTCTGGAACTTTGTTGTCATTTGTATTTCTATTCTGAATATATTGCTTTTTGTGATCGATCATTATTAGTAGTTTGGTTTACCATTGTTTCTTTTTTTTTCTTTTTTTGCAAACTACTTACATCTGACCATGGGGGAACATTCCATACTGTTGTGCAGTTGTCATTCATACATTCTTGTTGTATCAATGGTGGTTCACTTACTGCTTTACAATGCTTATCGTCAACTTTGGAATTATCAAATGGGTTCACACAATATACTTGTCGAGTTCTTAAGGCCACTTTATGTCTTATACATGAACCTGTAGAACACTGAAAAAAACCCCAAGAACTTGGCAAATAGTTAAAAAGCTCAAGTTTGTGCCATGCTTTAGGATACTAATGGAGGGAAGAAGGGTGTACCAACAAACCTTCTTTAGCTAGCCACATTTTTATTTGTCAAACCTTAATGTTTAAACCCGGTGTCTTTTTGATATTTACCCAGACGTCTATAACTATCTTGAAGTTTTGAATAGTATGTATTTTCGCGGTAAATTGACGATAAATTTCGTAGGCTGTCTTTCATACACTATTGTATAACTTATTTAAAATCTCATTATTTCTTATAAAACTTGAAGAGTGCAGCATAAAAAATGTTTTTTGGAGAGACATATTTAATGTTTCCAAAGTATTTGTACTTAGTATTTGTGCTTAGGTGTTCAGTAGTATTGCAATACCTAATTGTTTTTCACCTCTGTATGTTTTCGATAAAGTTAATTGTTGTTGTTTGAAAAAGAAGTTTGATATGCAAATATTCGTTTTTTATATCTTTTATTTTAATTTGTGGATGTTTCTTCAAAATTTGCATTACCTCGCCCCATATTCCTGTTCTCCATTCCACACAAGGTTGAATATTACAACTTCTTATAACAAGTGGCTGAGTATGACCAGCCTTTTTACAAGACTTAAGAGGGAACTCCTCATAGTAGTCTTTAGTAATGATTTCACAGGTAACGTTCCGTGCTTGGAGACCTCCCCCACAGGAAACGGAACAATGCTGCCATTTACTATATACAAGATGTAAGTGTTTAAACGTTCGATCAATGGGATCCTTATACACAATTGCAGATGCGTTTGTTCGCAAACGAGACTCAGAAACTCGATTAAGATATGCTTCTCTGAATACTGTTGCTTTAAATATATCATACACAGTCAAAAACTTTATAAATGAGCTGGCGCGCAAAGAACCTGCTTTGCAAGTATAGAGACCGTCATCTATGTCTACTTTTGATTTTTTAATTTTCAGAGATCTCTTTCTAGACATTTTAACACGTCGGCCCGTTGGCAAAGGCATTCCATCTTTATACCAAATGATAGTCCTCTTGTCTATCCCCTTTGTCGGACAATGCAATATCACGCTAGTTCCTGGAACTAATGATGCGTGCATTCCAATTTTCAACTTCACTTTTCTTATCTTGTTCAGTTGGAAGAAGTGAGCGTCAGTTGTCTTTATGATTGGATTCGGACATTGTGGCAAGTTACACTCTTGGATATTTTCTGGCTTGTCCGTTTCAGTACAGAAATAATCAGTGGTGTTTATCTGTGTTCCTGTAGCTAACATTTTAGTACAAATGACAGATCTTGTCATATACCCCAATCCACAGGAAACAGAACACTGAAAAATATTGTGTAATCTAATTTGTTAAACTCGAAAATCTCAATTAAATCAATCCACAGAGGGATGTTTTTAATGACAGAAGTGTTAACATGAATAATAAGGATACAAAGACTATAGCCACTATTGTATGCAATTAACAATTTAGTAAGAAGTGTTTAGAAATGATGAGTATTCTTAAAACAAAAGTCTTAAGGTTCATCTGTACCTTTCGTTAAGAATGGCGAAAATTTCTACCTATTTTTTAGTATATGCAGGACAAAAACTACAAATAAAATAATAAAATAAAGCATAGCTGGACCTATATATGGTAATTTCTGATTCAATTTCTATCAATTTTTCATTTTAAGTTCCTTAAAAATAAAGATCTCTTTTTTATCGTGTTCAGATTTTAAATTGAAAAAGGACTAACTATCCCTATTGTGCCTCTTACATGAAACGAAGTGAACACTTTTATTTAAATCCATTATTGAAAGTTGCATGAAATTTGAGGCCACAAGAAAGGGTGAAAGTGATATTGGCCTTAAATCGGGTGTTTTTAAAAGCGGAGAAAAAAGAGATCTCTAAAATAAAGGATTTTTTCGGGAAGAATTCATAGAGAAAAGGTAAGAATTTTTAATATCTAGGTCCAGCTACACTTTATATTTCAATTTTATGTGCAGTTTTGGCTGTGCATATACTGAAAATAGATTAAAAATAACGTAATGTTTTAAAGAAAGGTACAGATGAACCTTAAGTTATAAAGATTTTGATGCGAACAATCAAAGTACCTTTGTCCAATTGCTCGTTTGCCATACTGCAGGACACTCAATTACATTGCATCGGCGTTCATTTTGAGGTTTTTCTTCAGAACACATAAAATCTGGAAGACGTAGTATACTGTCTGGACCTGAAGCAAATTCCTGAATACACTCTACTGGCCGAGTCATTATTCCACCACCACATGAAGCAGAACAGGACCCGAAATTTCCAGTCCGCCATCTAAACAAAAATAATTGAAAATCTAATTTCGGGAAGTTTTTAAGAGAAACAAAAACAACAACACTACAATTATGAAAACGAACCGTGGGTCATATTTATAGAAAAACCAACATAAAGAATACAAAGAATCAAAAACGAAGCAGTTTAATTTGCTTTAACTCCCTTGCGATGAAAAACATCTTAATTGTAAGTTCTTACCTTTGAGGACAATTTTTGTCATTGCAAACTTTTCTCTCACTGGGAAAAGACGGAGCTTCTATGCAGTTCTTGTTGGAGACAACTTTGTTTGTGGTCTTATCAACACATTTGATTATTGTTTCTTGTACACCTGAAGTGAGAAGGGAAAGTTTTTAAACAATTTCAATATTGGGCAATACATTATTATCTATTTTTTAATGTGTGAAATGCTTAAACATCGAGTCTAAACTTATTTGACATATAATAACTACATGAAACTAACCTCCAAGACAACTCTGACTACATTCTGTCATTCCAAATGTTCTGTATTCATAATTGTCATAACATGGTTTGGATAGACATACTTCTGTTGTTATAGGCTTGACTCCTACAAGTAAAACAGTTAAGATTTAGTATCCGACACATGCAATGTTGACTTTATATTAACCAGTATCAAAAGAATACGAAACTGGAAGAACAATTATATCATATATAATATTTGATTTACAATAGATAGTATTAAAACGAGCGAAAATTCAGTTTCTTGTATTTACTGGAATTAAATATTATGTTACCTTTGACAAGAATATAAGTGAGATGGTACTACATGTATATACAATCTATCATCAAAATTTTAAATGTTAAAAGATACATGCAATGTCTTATCAATAACCAATGATTGCATGTTAATCATTTGGAGTTTTAAAACATCAGATAAATATATAACAAAATAGCTTTACATTTTATAAAGATTTTTAAAATAATGTTTCAACATAATTTTTATTATAGAGTGTTACCAGCGCAATCAGTATCTGGTAGGTCCACAGTACTTTTAAGGAATGGTAGATAAACTCTGCATCTAACATGGCGCCAACGACTTCCAGTCTCGCATGTAGTACTACAGGGACTCCATTCAGATATGACAAATCTAATGTAGAAATGTGCAATTTGAAAAAGTTGCTGTTATAAAAACACCAAGGTTAGTGTTTTTCACTAAGTTACTTTACAATACAGTTAAACAATTACTTGAGTTAAAATTTGGGGACAAATGTCAGCTCTTCAGCTTTTGGAACTAGAGGCTCCCAGGAGCCTGAATCGCTCACCTGATTTCTTATGCCAAAGTTTGAATAAATTTCACAAACTTTCAAGTATACAAAGTTGCAAAACAATCCTTTCAGTGGTTTCAGAGAAGATTTTTGGAAATCAGTTTAAATTAATAGAAAAAACAGTTAAAGGGCAATAACTACTGTAAAGACCTTTTGATGCTGAACAAGAAAATTTGCTTCCGATTTTCTTTATCTCTTTTACTTTTTGAGTTATAAGCCAAAAACAATGGTTTGACCCCCCTGTTCTATTTTTAGCAAAGGCCGCCATGTTGGTTGGTCGACATGTATATAATTCACAAACTTGGTAGAGGACATCCTAAAGATAATGTATACCAAGTATCAATGCAATCCCTTCAGTGGTTTTAGAGAAGAGGATTTGTGAAAATCAGTGTAAATTAATGGAAAAAAAACAGTTAAAGGGGAATAACTCAAAAAACGGCTGATCTGACAATTTAGACCCTGAAAATCACTTTTGTAGATCTCAATGAGCTAAACAATTCTGCAATGCTAACTTTTCCTCTAGCTCTAACGGTTTTCAAGATATTGTCCAAAAACTGCAAAAATGGTCAATTTTGATGATTAAAGGGCAATAACTCCTATAAGGAGTTGTTTCACAACTTCGACTCAACGAAGAGATACGTAGAGCTTTTGATGCTGAACAAGGAAAGTTGCTTCGGATTTTCTCTATCTCTTATACTTTTTGAGTTATAAGCAAAAAACAATGGTCTGACCCCCCTGTTCTATTTTTAGCAACGGCCGCCATGTTGGTTGGTCGACATGTATATAATTCACAAACTTGGTAGAGGACATCCTAAAGATCATGTATACCAAGTATCAATGCAATCCCTTCAGTAGTTTTAGAGAAGAAGATTTTTGAAAATCAGTGTAAATTAATGGAAAAAACAGTTAAAGGGGAATAACTCTTAAGCTGCTGATCTGACAATTTAGACCCTGAAATCATTTTTGTAGATCTCAATGAGCTAAACAACAAATTTGATGATTAAAGGGCAATAACTCTTATAGGGAGTCGTTTCACAACTTTGACTCAATGGAGAGATTCGTAGAGCTTTTGATGCTGAACAAGGAAGGTTGCTTCGGATTTTCTCTATCTTTCATACTTTTTGAGTTATAAGCCAAAAACAATGGTCTGACCCCCCTGTTCTATTTTTAGCAACGGCGGCCATGTTGGTTGGTCAACATGTATATAATTCACAAACTTGGTAGAGGACATCCTAAAGATCATGTATACCAAGTATCAATGCAATCCCTTCAGTAGTTTTAGAGAAGAAGATTTTTGAAAATCAGTGTAAATTAATGGAAAAAACAGTTAAAGGGGAATAACTCTTAACCGGCTGATCTAACAATTTAGACCCTGAAATCATTTTTGTAGATCTCAATGAGCTTAACAATTCTGCAATGCTAACTTTTCCTCTAGCTCTAACGGTTTTCAAGATATTGTCCAAAAACTGCAAAAATGGTCAAATTTGATGATTAAAGGGCAATAACTCCTATAAGGAGTCGTTTCACAACTTCGACTCAATGGAGAGATTCGTAGAGCTTTTGATGCTGAACAAGGAAGGTTGCTTCGGATTTTCTCTATCTTTCATACTTTTTGAGTTATAAGCCAAAAACAATGGTCTGACCCCCCTGTTCTATTTTTAGCAACGGCAGCCATATTGGTTGGTCAACATGTATATAATTCACAAACTTGGTAGAGGACATCCTAAAGATCATGTATACCAAGTATCAATGCAATCCCTTCAGTGGTTTCAGAGAAGAAGATCTTTGAAGAAAAGTTAACGGACGGACGGACGACGGACGACAGACGACGGACGACGGACGGACGACGGACGCTTAACGATGACAATAGCTCACATGACCCTTCGGGTCAGGTGAGCTAAAAAGGAAATCTTAGTACTAAAATGTTCCAGCAAAAACAATTAAAACATAATCGGTTTTTTTTGCAGACAAAACATTCGTTTAAAGAGAGGCCAAATTCAGCAAGAGACCTGCATGGTTGTTGTATAGATTTAAATTGAGGAGCCAAATTCAGCATAAGATACAGATGAGAATTTGGTAAAATCTTAGTTTTTGAGACATTGTAGAGATGAAATAAATTTTTAACTCTACCTATAATTACATGTAGGACTACTAACAGAAGAAATGACAAACGAGTGATGGAGCTTTGTAGATTTCATGTAAACAACTTGAATGCATCTTCGTCTTACGTATCAGATAAAAGCCAAATTTAAAATTACATAACAAACTCATCAAAAAATATTTTGTTTGTGCCAAACAATCAATCATCATTTCATCTCTCAATCCTTATATCCATAGTCATGATAGTTTGTTTACATTTCTAATGTTCTGGGTAAATCCATTTAAGCACTAAAGATGCACATCAAATACACTTTTTGAACTCTATTGAAGTTGGGTGGGGTAAATGTAAAATGTTTGATTGGTGTTTTGAAGTATTTGATCAAAACAAAAATGAAAGGAGTCCAAATCGTTTTATTTGTCTGATATTTAGCTTCTCGATCTTTATTTATTAAAATTGATGTAACATATATGAAATAGCTTCATTTGATATATCATACAACACAGAAAGTTGCATGTTGTAAAATTCTGATTCCATCCTCTGTAGTCAAACCAAGGCGAACCACGAAAACCTGACTTATGAGGATGGTGTTTCATTTATACGATAACGTAACCCACATATACCGGAAAAGAGAATTGATGGTTTTGTTATCGTTTTATGTCTTTAATTGCCCACCCATATCAAAATAGAGGGGAAAAAACAAATTCTTGCATGTGCTGAAAACTCAGAAGCGTGAAAAACAAAAACCATACAACACCAACTGTATTATGACAAAAACATTCAAGACAAGACTTTATAAGAGGAACGACGATATTGTGTATTGTAAGCACCAGTAAACATTAATGTATTGGTCTTTTAATAATATTGTTTATGTTTTTAATTACTATACACTTTGTTTTGTATTTTGTTTCTGTGTATTGCCTAGTCCTTGTTGTGATTCAGCAACAAAAATAATGTTAATTCATTTGGTAATTCATTGAAAATTATGAAATGTGGAATAAGTGTACTCGACACAGCTCACATTACAAGCGGTAATTTAGAAAAAAAAAACTATACTTGAAACCGCAAGCAGCCTTCAACGAGGCCAGTAGGCAAGACGTCAACTAAATCTGGAATAGATCTTACGTTGGTGATGTCAGGCTTTCTTCTGTGAAGTTTTTATCCTCTATGGCTATTTCGGGATCTGCAAATATTTCGTTGTGGTTGACGACAAGTCTTTGATGTCTTTCTTTTTTCAAACCTTGAAAAGAAATTGAATTACAAATACAAAGCGTTTGGCTATGAAATGTTCTTTGTTTTTGTTTTTATCATTTTTTTTTATTATTTTTTTTTTAATCATAAAATGGTCCTATCAGGTGAAGTAATGTCTCAGTGTCTATTCGTCCTTTCTTTGTACTTTTTGTATTTTCTTTCAAATAAGCTCGATCTGACATTTCAATTAAAATACTTCGACAAATGATTTTTTGACCAGAAACCTGAAATGTTTACTTGACTTCTTTATTTTTTCTGTATCTTTATAAAATATCTAGAATTATTATTTTCAAACACCTTTTTTAGCTATGACAAAGCAAAATGTATTTGCATTAATCATGTAAAGACTAAGATCTAAGTACCATCATTTAGATGGTACCCTCCACTGTTGCATTTAGAGTGAAAAGGGAGTGAATGAAGTATTGTAATTTCCAGGGTCAAAACGGACTAAACGCGTTCAAGATTGAGTGTACCCTTTGATCATCAATGTATAATAAGATTTTTATCTTTTGAAGTGATGCAGCTTTATCAATAAAATGTGATGCAAAGTTATAAAGTTATGATTTATGACAATGATGCATAATTGATCAAGATGACTATATTCCATATAGTTTGTACATGCTTGAGGATAGATTTCCGTAGCCGTAGATATATGATAAAAATGTACTGCATTTGTAAAAGCCATTTGTAGTTATTATGACATGTAATTGTTTGGTGTTGCTTAAGGATATGTACAAATTTATGAGGCAGATACAAAGTAATTTATTCATTTAAAAATAATTTTTAACATGAAAAAATGCCTCCTCGCATATATTTTGTTTTTTAAACATTGAAGGTCAAAGTATACTTCGTGCCAAATTTATTGTTCATAAAGTATTTTGTAATACAGAATTTTAAGAATATATCTAAACTAAAAGGGACCATCAGATAATCATAGTGCAAAAGAAGAACAATTTGAAAGGAACTACATAATTGATGGACAAGGACCCGGCCCACGACTAACAGTGCATTATCACAAAGACAAGAAAAACTGCAAAAGACGCGACAAGGCCCTAAAGACGCAAAACTTCTTGTTCTAAAATAGTTAAATGCCACAATGTTTAAGAATATTTTAATAGTTGTGAGAAAAGTTTTTTAATAGTTTTGGGACTTCAAGGCTTTTTATTAGAATATCTAATCTCTTCATCATTTCTTTTTCAATACTAAACATTTTTGTATTTATCCAGAGTACTTATATTCACTGAATTTATTTTATCCTTCCATATAACTTCTGTGTACATCGAATATATCTATAAACTATAATTTAATATTACTTATTGTTTACTAGTAAATAAAATACAATACAAGGTTTATATTTTTTTGTTAAAGCCAATCCTACCTGTTGAACGAAAGGACACAAATGAACCATCTTAAAGAATAACATATTTAGAAAATATTAGCTGCATCAAAGCAAAGAAACAAAATATTCGGAGAATATGTTGATTTGCATGTCTCAGTGTGAACAAAGCAGAAAACAAGTGTCCTGTAAAAATCAATGTTTTTAAAAATATAGAGAAAAAGAACTATAATATTTGATAAACAGAGAAAAACTGAAAAGTAGTGTTTTGTAATAAAAGTTTCTTGTTCTTATCAATTTTTTTCAGTTCAGTTTTGAACCAAATACGTGAAGGTCACTCAGTTCCTCATTGTGCTATATGTAAAAGCTATATAATAAGCAAGTACTTACCTTGTTGTGCCTGCATCTGATTGGCCTGGGCATCTTAAAGAAAAAGAAGCATAAAAAGCTGTGTGCAAGCCATTCATAATATACGGTATTCAGTAATGTGTAGTATAGTTTCATTCATATATAAGACAAACTCATATTGTGAAATCTATATGTACAAAAATCTAACATTCTATTTTGTTTCCATAACAATATTCGTTTACATTTCAATCTACATGAGTATATTGTAATTGCAAATAAAATCAAAATGAAAAAAAATTTCTATATTAGTATTGCGATTTGAAGTACCATTTTGACTTCCATGGTCGCTATACGTCCGGGTGCATGGAATATTAGTTGAGCAGTTCCTATAAGCTAAAGGTGCTAGAGAGAAATCACAGAATTTTTCGCCAGTATGTCGACACAGAACTTCTCTCCTTTGGTATCCAACACCACAGGTTCCACTGCACTAAAAAGACATATAAATCATAGGATAGCGTAAGTTCGCAAATAAGAAGTAAAACATATCAAAGCTGTGTATACATAATATACATACGTAGATTCGTTAGAATTTTGATGATTAATTGTAATTAGCCCGTTAATGGTCTACTCCGACTGACTCCAATCTATTTGAAACATTTTCAAACATTGTTTTCGAGGGGATACAATTTTCCGTGGTTAAGGGTATTAAACTGGATTAAGCAGTCAGATTTTCGTGGATTTTTAAAATTGAAATGATTTTTTCAACTTAATATTTTAAAGTTTTGGATATTTCTCTTACTCATGAAATAAACTAAATTTAATCCACCACAGATATTTCTCTTTTGCATAATAATATTATACATGTAAAAACCGATGACAAAATTCCATTTAATACAACAGAAAACCTTGTGTAAAATACTTTGTATAACTTATTTTCACAGAAACAATGATAACTACTACATATATCGTATGCGTACAGGCGACCATTCTCCTGTGTACCACGATGGACAGACACCGGTATTACATTCCCTCCTATTTGGTGGCCTCGGATGCCCACATAACGTTGCTTCCACTTCTATCTGTGTAGCATTCGCAAACATTTCGATACAGATAACAGCTCTCCATGAGTAGCCGCCATCACAAGTAGCTGTACAGTCACTCCAGGGACCAACTCGCCATGTGAAAGTGCTGAAATTAGTTAGTTAATCAGTAAAGTTTGCATTTAAATAAAAAAATAAAATGTTCGAATGAAACAAATCACAAAGACAACAAAACACGTTATATGCGATTTTTCTATAAATATATTTTAGAATTCTGCTTTGAAAAGTTTAATTCCACAACTCAATCACCTTATAGATATTGTACTAAGCTAATGTATGTTTTGTATAAACTTGGAATTGCTTGTTGATCACTTATCTTGAAGTCAAATGAATCAAATATGTTGCAGATCCTGATAGATAAACAGTAAAAGAAACTGTAAGTAAATCTTTCCAGAAAAAATTCAAGTACACATAAAAATAACTGATAAGCTGATAGAAAGCGTCCAAAATTTAAGACAAATCAATGGTATAGACCGAAAAATTCAACACAAAAAATGTATGAATTATAGACCTTTGGAATTTTTTTTAATATTTGAACTTATATTTTGCTAGATATCAACTTGGCAATTTACAAATTTGTATACCTCGGTGGACACGGCTGAAGGACGCATTCTTCACGGTCAGGAGTTGGTAACTGATTTCTCGTACACCATTTGTTGGATACTATTCTCCTGTTCCGTTTGTTCTGACATACGAAGTGTGTTTGTTTTAGACCTGAAAGTTAAATAAATTCTAAAAGTTCATGTTTTATGCATTTAAACACTCTAGAATACGATCACATCATATGAAGTATTTGATAATCGAATGTTCAAATATTTTATCAAAACATCATGTCAAATTAATTTATTCATATTATATGACATATAATGTTTTAAATTTTAAGATTTTTAACCATGATATTTGATTGCGATATCTGATTAAGAAAATATTACTGATTTATGGATCAATATTTTCAAATAAATGTCGGATTTATATCAAAATGACCCTTTGCACTATATATTAAATGGGTATCAATATGTATCTTTTTATACATCATATCATAAATAAGGGGATGCTTTACATGTGGTAGAAAGGCATTGACAGGGTACCCAGGAACGAAGTAACATTTGCATTAAGGTAGTACAATGGTAAAAAATCGGTAGGATAGAATTTTTTTAAAAATTGTCATAAGAAGTATCTTAGTATATATGTTTGAAAAATAAAATAAAAACAATAGGTCACCGTGCTTAATTTTTGTAGAAAAATGATCAAAAACAGTTCAAATTTGGCTATTTTTATATAGATTATATAGGGAAAAATGGTTTAAATCAATTTTTGAAATTTCACAGGATAGATTTTTGTTAAATTTTGTCAAAACACCAGTTTTTGTTAGTTCTTTGAAAATAAGGTATAAAATCATGGGGTCACCGTTCATTTTCTGAAAATAAATTGGAAAAACTGAATTTTCCCTACACATCTCATACAAATTATCTCCCTTGAAAAAAGTACGGGAAATGTTATAAAATGAATATAACAGTTAGGTTTTGTTTCAAACTTATTTTTTCTGTAATAATTTATCATACAATCAATCTTCATACAGTTAAATAGCAATGTATTTGCCTTTGCTTAAATTTGGTAACATGCTCAGAAAAGATGCTCAGTGGTATACCACTGTACTACCTTAAGAGTAATATCTTATATTAGTGGATCGAGATAGTTAAAATACAGACTTTTTGTTATGAGCAGTTTATCAATGTTCATCAAATTTCGTGATCTCTTACACTGACCTATTAAAACGAAAGAATACTTGTCAGGGTGTTCGCGCGGGTGCTTGCTACCGGTATTCTAGGTTTAAAGTGAATGTGCAACGGGCTACTTTCAAATGACTCTAAATCCCAAGTGCCAGAGGCAAGCCCCTGTAGTCTACGCGTGTACATTTTCGGCCTTGCTCTAATGCATTTGATACAACAATAGATCAAATTGTGACTCCACATATTCATGCCATCAACAAAATGAGATCTCTGAGCCTTACTCCAATAACTAAGTAACCATCGTTTTGTTTTATGGATAAATACCAATAGAAAATTTTTGATTAAATTTTCATCACTCTAATGCACTTATTTTTAAGTTCAGTCTTAGTGCAATAAAAAGCAAGCGAAAGTTGATCAAAATAACGAAGATCACAATCTATTAAAAACCACTAGTGATGTAACACTAACAAAAAGTATCAGATTATAAAGTCATTGCTCTTATAGCTTATTAATTAGCTTACCGAAATACTCTTCCAAGTATTTCAGGTATGAACAACAAAAGACGCATTACATAAATGTTTATAACACCATTAGATAAAATCTATGATAACTGTTTAGAAGAATTAATACAATTTTTAGTTTATCTAAATATAATTTAAGCAATCTCATTTTCATGATTGATGGCCAAAAAGGTATCAGATAATATTATAAGTTATCGAGATGGCATCTATACAGATTTTATAGGTCTTTGGCTGTTCTACCTTCTTTTGCTATTTACAATTAAGAGAAAAACTACAAATTCTGATATTATATTGCATTCACTAAAAAGTTAGTAAAGCAGTTACGGATAGTCGCATTAGCATAGGGACCGGGAGATCAATCTCAAATGCCTTAGAAAAGCAGAAAATAAAACAGACAGTTGGAAACTGTAAAAAAGTGAACTTTAAGGCACGTTCATGCTTTTAAATAAATATAAAAAAGAAAGTTACCTACTCCACAGGATGCCGAACACCGACCAAACCCTGTGGACATCCAATCAAATCGTCGATGTCGACGTCGGCAATCCCCATCACCTCCGCACACGCCACATTTGTCCTTGACTTTCGTAGAGTTTAAAGCATGGTCACAACCAACGGGCTATATCAAAAGAATAGTTTAAAGTTTTTGTTTTGCCGATTCATTGTTGTTGTTATTTACATTTCTTGACGGTGTGCGATAGCAAGCATAAACTACTTACTCTTCCAAAGCATCCGAGTTAACTCACGTTTTTGATTTGAGGTCACTTGGTGATTGCGGTTTGGTTGTTGGTTTTTTGTATGTTTTGTGGGTTTTTTTTGGGGGGGGTGATGATTTTATGCCAACCGATTTCGTCTTTGTCTTTTCGGACATTCGACATTCGATCGCCCCATTGGTACACCTTTGCTTCTTTAAACCACAATCCCATTTATATATATATAATTATAAAATGGATAATATTTCAAAATAGTGTCGGTGGCATTTATGTCTAGTTTTAGTAAGATGTATTTATCTCACTTATAAACATGCATCAGTTAAGGGACAAGAGTGCATGGGAAGAACATCTTTTTAGATTAAGTAAAATTTATGATTACGCCATTTCATTTGTCAAAATAACATGCAATGATTTCAGAAATATTTATCCCCACATATTTTACTTTCGCATAATTTAAGTTGTTCTTTTGTGAGAATAATGTTTTATTTACGTTCCATCCTTATTTTACATCTACATTAACATCAAATTTCATTGTGTTTGTTTAATCTGCATCGTCATGATGACAGCCATTAAAGTTCGAAAAGAAAATCAAAATCTGAAGTTATGTTTACTGAATATACACATACATGTATACGTAGAGATTGCAAACATTTTGCTTAGGTTTAAGAAATGAAGTAGTGATATAACAATGTTTTTACCATAGATATGATATAGTTACATATATTATAATTATGGTTTTACATTGTTTCTTATCAAACCTAACTAAACCATACACAGGCAATTTGTCTTAATTTTAGCTTAAGCTCGATTAACAACACTAATTTTTACGTTATTTTAAAATTAGTTTAACGTTAGAATTTCAAAAGTTAATTCAATGTTATACATTAACTTTTTTTTCTGATGAATTATGTGACCTTAAATTAATGACTTTAAGGTTGAATTAACACTAAGTTGACGTTAATTTCTCACGTTTAATTTACGTAACAAAACTGCCTGTGTAACCTTGTTCAAATTATGTGTTGAAACAACCTAGTTTTTTTTATTATACTACATGGTTATCAATGATACATCAGACAAGTCTGAAGTTAAAGTCTCCATGTAAACATAAAAGTCAACTCGTTGAACGTTAAACATTTAACAAGGGGTGTGAATGGTTGATGTCAATGACATACAAATCTTCGGTGTATATGTTTACTCCCTAACTAAATACTATCACCAATAACGTATAAAAGTAAGTAGTTGTTTCTTCTAAGCATTACCCAAATACATATTCACATATCACTGGCTTTATGTTTTGGGAGAATCGTGAAACCTCTTGCAGAGCACCTGATTTCCCTCTCGCTTTAACTCGGTGTTTTCAGTTTTATGTTTGTTGTGTCGCTGTGTGTGGTTGCATAATGTTTTGTTTTCAATGTCTTCTAATTTCGTCTTTTGTATTTTTTCAACTTTGATATTAGAAAACATGTACATCTCCTTGTTGTTTCTTCCACTAGACTTACACAGGTTGTGTCCCGTACACTTTTTTCCAAATCTCATCTTTTGTTATATCTGAGTAAAATAATATTTTCTTTTACCTTAATATAATTCAGAATTTTTTTTATCAAATCTCAACTTTATTAAATTGAATTATTTGAATTATTACTTTGTTTTAACACTACAAATTTTAGGTACTACCTACCCAGCACTCTCCATTAATACACATGTCAAGCCCTTTAGAGTGACATCTAGTTCCATCGAGGACCTTCTGAGAGAAGAGATGGATGATGTTTGTTCCATTTGCCTGGCAGTACAGCGAACATGGGCGCAGTGGATCATGGTGAGGAACCCAGGTCAGTTTTCTGTCATACAGAGTCTCATCATTGTGGGAGCTGCATTGTAGACTCCTTAGACTTATAGCTCCTTTTTCACATCGCTTAAACAAATCAAAAAGTATTTTTTATTTAAGTGCTAAGCACAAAATAAATAAAATAACTGACTTTAGTTCCTGTTTTAAAGTCTGAGGGTCGAATCGTGAATTATAGACAATCAGCTTTCATTAATTTTGTAAAGCACTAAGATTAGTAAGGGGACATAAAAGTCTTAGATGCACCAGTTGCAAGCCAAAGGCTTCTGTCGTTTGGATATTTCGTGTATCAAAAATAACATCAAAAAGAAATCATATCCTGTTTGTTCAGCTCATTAAATAAAACAGATAGTTAAGCTTTCAATACAGTATTTATTGGATGTATAATGATCCTAATGAACTAAATAAATCTTCAGTTGATGGAGTTCATTTATCTTTTCTATTAAAGCAGGAGCCAAGGTGATGGGGGAAATTTGGTTTGTGTAAGTATCAGATAAAAAACAAACTGATTGAAAGTGAAAATGTTACCCCAGTCTGGCATTTTCAAAAGAGAAAACATATATTTGATCTTCCGTTAACATTAGCGATATCTGTTTTGAGCTTATTGTCAAAAATAGCATGCTTGTTCCTTTAGAATTCATGGCTATCTTCTTTTTTATATATAGATCATTATTATGTAACAATACAAATGTTATAATCCTTTAAGTCTGTGTTTTACTAATGAATTGTTAATAACAGCTGTGAGCATCAAATTGATCCAGAAATAGACAAATGATACCTCCAATGATGTAGAGTTCTATCATTCATCCAACTGTCGTTGTGAACATAACAATTTTTCACACGGACACTCTCGTACAATGTTAAACACAATTATTAACATAATTTTCCATGTAAATCCCATAAATTATCTTAAAAAATGTTAAAAGAACCCATCATATAAGATTTCTTACAAAATTTGTGTACTTTATCTTGGGCATTTCAGTGTAAAGAAAAATGATATTATAAGATAAACTATCTTGCTGAGATGTAATAGAGACCAGTTTACATATACCTCTTCAAAGGTTATTGAATATAGGTATAAATATATGATTTTAAGGCATCTGAAGAATGGTGATTAATTATAGGGTGGAAACCCTTCAATGGTGTTTACCTTATTTATGTATTGTGCTCTCAAGATCATTTCATTATTCATTTGATTTCATATTCAAAAATGATTATGATTTAAAATGCAAGTGCTTTTTTCATACTTGGGCATTGTTAATCCATTTAGAACATTTTATATTCTTTTATACAGTGATCATATTACTCTTCGTTTTTACTGGAGAGGTCTCTATGTCTTTTTATTCTTTTAATAATTTTAAAAAAAAATGTACAAGTGCTTGTTAAATTAAAATGGTTCACACAGGTATACATACTTTATTTAGACTAATGTTGGTCAGCTGATAGTGGTATTCGATCACTTTTTAGCTCACCTGACCCGAAGGGTCATGTGAGCTATTGTCATCACTTTGCGTCCGTCGTCCGTCCGTCGTCCGTCGTCCGTCGTCCGTCCGTAAACTTTATAAAACGTTAACTCCTCTGACACCATAAGTCCAATTGAAACCAAACTTGGTATGGTTGTTCATTAGCATTTGGTGCTTAGAACTGATGTGGGGATTTTCGATTCGTCGTAAAACATGGCCGCCGTGGCTAAAAATAGAACATAGGGGTAAAATGCAGTTTTTTGCAAATAACTCAAAAACGGCTACAGATATCAAAATTCTGGCATAGGGTAAAAGTGATCAGCACCTCAAGATCTACCTACCCTGAAATTTTGAAGAAAATCCAACAACCCATGTAGGAGTTATTGCCCTTTTTGTGGATTTTTTGCAAATTTTGCACCTGTTTAGCTTAATATCTTGAAAACTATACAAGATATTTGAGAAATTCCACTTGCATATTGTTGAGCACATCAAGATCTACAAAATATGTAATAGGGTCAACGTTGTAGAACCTTTCCTTTTAGGAGTTATTGCCCTTAGAACGTCAAAATTGAGCATTTTAACAGCATTTCCTCATTACATTGAAAACGTTAACTCCTCTGACAATTCAAGTCCAATTGGAACCAAACTTGGTATAGTTGTTTATTAGCATTAGGTGTATAGAACTGATGTGGGGATTTTTGATTGGTCGTAAAACATGGCCGCTGTGGCTAAAAATAGAACATAGGGGTAAATGGCAGTTTTTTGCAATTAACTCAAAAACGGTGACAGATTTTAAAATTTTGATTTGGAACAAAAGTGATCAGCACCTCAAGATCTACCTACCCTGAATTTTTGAAGAAAATCCAACATTCCATGTAGGAGTTATTGCCCTTTTTGTGGATTTTTGGCAAATTTTGCACCTGTTTAGCTCAATATCTTTAAAACTATACAAGATATTTGAGAAATTTAAATTGCATATTGTTGAGCACATCATGATCTACAAAATATGTAATAGGATCAGCGTTGTAGAACCTTTCCTTTTAGGAGTTTTTGCCCTTAGAACGTCAAAATTGAGCATTTTAACAGCATTTCCTCATTACATTGAAATCGTTAACTCCTCTGACACTTCAAGTCCAATTGGAACCAAACTTGGTATAGTTGTTTATTAGCATCAGGTGTATAGAACTGATGTGGGGATTTTCGATTGGTCGTAAAACATGGCCGCTGTGGCTAAAAATAGAACATAGGGGTAAATGGCAGTTTTTTGCAAATAACTCAAAAACGGTGACAGATTTTAAAATTTTGATTGGAAACAAAAGTGATCCGCACCTAAAGATCTACCAGCTCTGAGATTTTGAAGAAAATCCAACGACCCATGTAGGAGTTATTGCCCTTTTTGTGGATTTTTGGCAAATTTTGCACCTGTTTAGCTCAATATCTTGAAAACTATACAAGATATTTGAGAAATTTAAATTGCATATTGTTAAGCGCATCTATATCTACAAAATATGTAATAGGGTCAACGTTGTAGGACCTTTCCTTTGAGGAGTTATTGCCCTTGGAAGGTCAAAATTGAGCATTTTAACTGCATTTCCTTATATTGAAAATGTTAACTCTTCTGACACTTTAAGTCCAAATGGAACCAAACTTGGTATTATTGTTTATTTTTATTAGGTGTATAGAACTGTTGTTGGGATTTTTGATTGGTTGTAAAACATGGCCGCTGTGGCTAAAAATAGAACATTAGGTTAAACTGCATTTTTTTGCAAATAACTCAAAAAGGGTGACAGATTTTTAGATTTTGACTGACAACAAAAGTGATCAGCACCTTTAGATCCACCATATTGTCAGATGACCCCCTTATTAATCTTATGACCCTTTCAACGTTAAATAGATTTTGCCTTATAACCTTTACTTCAGGCACATATGTCAGGTGAGCGATTCAGGCTCCTGGGAGCCTCTTGTTGTATTCGATAATATCATAAAATACCACAAGCAGCTAATATTGATCATAAATGTACGAATATGTCAGAACTTGGAGATTATCATGAAACTTTAAATTTAAGCAAGTTAACCGAGGCTTTTATGCTCTAACCGATTTTAAATAGTACATTTACTAGTACATTAAAAAGAAGTGGCAAAGTGCATTTTCCAAAATTACTGTATTTTACGTACACAAAATCCCTCAATGTGGGATACTTCTCATTTGATAAATGATGCTTTTTAAAATAATTGTAAAGAGATAGACCTCCAACAAAAAAGTACATTATCTCTTACACAATTACATTAATAAAACCTTATAACCTCTTCAAAGAAAAGTCTGAAAAAAATCTTAAATTTCACAGACGAACCCAAGTGAAAATTAAGATAGAAGGTACAACAAACGTTTGTTCTTTGTCTCTTCCAGTGATAACAGGGTGATTTTTATTTGGCCGTTTGATATTGCAATTATTCTAAAAATCCATCATGCAAAAAGTATCTGAATAGATCTCATTAGTTAACCAATTCATGATAGTTATATTTCTTTAACAATTTTTTAAAAGATAGAATTACTGGAGAATCAGAAAAGAGCAACGAGCAATATCACACAGCTACCAAATTTTTGAATTCAAATCAACATTCACGTTGAAATAGAAGCCTACAGTTTAACTTTACTTAGATATGATATAAACTTAACGAGACATTTTAGGGGTAAAGGAACTATTAGTATTTTGTCTGTCGAGTTTTGACTGACAAGTTTATATATCTTTATAAGTCTAAAGTCTCAGCTTAAACGGCTATTGTCGTAATCTTAATCCCTCTGTTAGGCTTTTGAGTCTCTCAAATACAATTTCATAAGTAATATATGGATTGCTATAGATTATATTTGCTTATAGATTATATTTGGTTAAAGGCTAAAGTTCTTTCGTGGAAATGGCAGTATGTTTACCACATGCATAATTTGAATCTTTCCTGTCTACTGATTTGGTTTGGATTTTTTTTTTTTTTGGGGGGGGGGGGGCATATTTGAATGCCCCATTGGTGTTCAGTTGCTTCCTAAAAGGAAACTCTAACATGATATGATACTTCTTGTTACCTTGTTTCATTGTATATTTAATGTAACACCATTTAAGGGTAATAAAATGAACGTTTCTAAGAAATTTGTCAGTTTTGAAAAAGGGGCCAAAAACAATCCTTATCGTATCTTGTCCGTTATTTTTGTAACCTGGTTATTTACGTTTCTATTGTTACCTTGTTATTGCAGGTCTTATATCTGATGTTCTTTCCGTTACAGGTTCTCTTGTTAGTTTCGTCTTGTTGTAGACACTGCCGTACTCGGTATGTGACTCCACCTCCACACGAGCGTGAGCAGACACTCCACTCGCTCCAGTCAGACCAATACACAGATGTTATGGAAACCACCAACTGGTAATGAAAACAAAGTAAAAATATGTAACAGTTAATTGCTACTTTTGTGTTCTACCTTTTTTTCTAAAATTGTTAAATGTTAAACATTTTATACAAGAGTTTACATATGTATATTCAACATCACTTCAGTTTACCCTTTACCTTTTCACTTTGTACGTACGGTACGTACTAAGTACTTCAATGTTATGAATTAAGAGCTTTGTTATCAAACGTACAAATACATGTAACAAGTACCAAACTGTGCCATATTGTGTATGGAATTCGAATATGAGTAGTTATTTTGAATAAGTATGTATATAGAACCACCGAAGCATTTGCAAAAAACATATCCCAAAATTTTTTTGAGAGACTCAACCTAAAGAGACCAAAACAAGAGCATTATAACAGGGAAAAACTATTGTTATAGAAACGGGGACAGATTTCGCTGACATCGCACTACTTGCACAAAGGAAACATCATGGCACTTTAGTTAAAATTTATGATTTTGGTAGTTTTTTAATATAATCTCTGTAGATATAGAACATAACACAAGTCTGCTGTCTGAACAAATTTGTATCCAATTAGATGGTTTTATTGATACTTAAAAAAGAAAAAAAAAGTATCTTTTATATTCATTGAAAAATCTAATTATGTATTAAATCACGCTTTGCGTTTACAATCTAATAAATTGGGAGAAATTATGAAAATATTTATAATGGTCTAAGGTAAATGAATTTGCCTTTTGAATAAATTTAAGGTATTCGGTATTGACAATACTATAATGGTTTCGAACTTTATACCTATTGTACACAAAAGGAATATTCAGCGCACATTTCGCTACCTTAGATATGTATAATGCGGTGCATTTCATTTGAGCGAATTGATATTTCAATTGAGCGAAAAAAAAGTTTCATTTGAGCGAAATATTTTTTTCATTTGAGCGAATTTTTCTACAGGTAAATTACAGGTAAATTTTGCTTTTACTGGTAATTTTTTAGAACATTTTCCTTAGTACTATAAAGGAAATATTTGTAGATAGAACAAATATGTAAACAATATGTTAATTAAAATATTTTTTTACATGCTAAAAAAAATTCTGTCAGATACCAACTTAAAATTTGTGCACTATGTGTTAACGTCTAGACTGACTTTATCATTTTACAAGTCAACGCAAGCAACAAATTTGTACCCGAGCAGCTTAATAAATTCGAATCTAGTAATTTGGTCACTAGCAATCAACAGTGTATTTCTGATAAGTGTCTATCAAAAATTGAATCTTTCTAATAGATAGAAATGAAAAATCAATGAAATCAAGGTTCTGAAACTGTGAATCGAATGTTTGTTCCACAACCACTACATCTGATTTAATATAAAAATAAAATATTTTAAATGTTATTTAAGTAAAGCATATATATGCAAGTTTAAGTCCTCTTCTCTCTCTCTTTTTTGTACAAATTTTATAGTCATTTACCTGGAAAAATATTCGCTCATTCGAAATAGAAAAAATTGCTCAAATGAAAACAGGGGTCATTTTCAAATTCGCTCAAATGAAATGCGCCCGTATAATGTATCACTTTTAATGATATTAGCATGTAAAATACATAAATTTTTTAAAGTAAATTGTTTTGTCGCTTCATTAAATAGTATTTTCACATTAATCTTAGATTTTTCAATTTGATTTAATGTACCAGAGTACTCGTGATGATATCTTTTAATATGGGCTTAAGGATATAAATTTTGATATTTAAGCATATTTCCCGTAAACAGTTTAAACTACGTTTTGTCTATTTTATTAAGGAAATTCAAATTTAAATCTTTACTTTTATTTAAAGGGGTGACATCAAAAAATCTATTTTAGAGTTTAAAATTAACCTTTTATAATTATTTATCTTTTTTTCTTACAAACTTGCACTTTTGGGCAGATTCAAAGAGTAAAGTTCTTCGCTCTCGGTTTTCAAAAATAACTGAAAAGAGTACAGAAATATTTATTCATGATATAATTCCTTTTAATAATACCCTCGCGTCGTATTAGATACATTTCATTTAACTAATAAAACAAGTTGTAAAAGTTAGCTTTGTGTATGACTAACGTGGGACAGACAATCCGTCTCCCTTACTAAATGTACAAATAAACATTTCGTTTTGTGAACGATTTAAGAACTCACGATAAGTCCAGGACCAGAAAGCATAACTTTCACTAATATTCTTAAGCAACAATTAACCATTGTCTTGGTTCGTTAACCTATTAAAACCTCTATGGTCAACTTGGGGCTGTTTTCTTTTGAAAAGCGAAACATGAAAAGGTAATTTATTTCTTTTACTTCTGTTGCCCTTTTCATAAAATTTTCTATTTGGCTTTTGAGTTTAAGATTAATAAATTATTTTTATTTTGACTAAGCATGTGATTTGAGGGCGGAACGTACTGGTAATATTTTTATCCTTTTGTTAGCTTTACCCGAGTTATTTAATATAATGTTGCTATTATTTTGTTGTGGTCACTATTTATCCTGACAAAAGAACGTAACATTCTATTAGATTATTATGACGATGGTTATAATGGGTCCATACTTATAACCTTGAGTCCTGGGAGAAAATATTACCACAAAAACGGTTCTAATATTTGCATTCTAACGCTTTGTCTAAGACTCACCATTGACATTCTTTCCAAAAAAGTAATTTTAAAGTCTTATTGAAAGTATCCATCAAGGTGCATAATACAAGCTTCGTCGTCATGTGCTTGTTCATTAAACACTGTTATTACAAAAATCATAGCTGTTCATTTGCACCTATATGAAGAAACTTTTTACTGGTATTTGTATAGTTCTTTCATAAAACAACCATTCTAATAAAATGATAAAAAGTGGCTTCAAGACGTCAAAACTAGTCATGGTACCGAGGGAAATAAAATTAATAGTAATACATCTCAATGCAGTTTTAATGGGTTCAAATACGTGTCCGAAACATTTGCTTAGCCTAAGGATCACACTTTAAATTGAGCCACAGTATCAAAGTTGTAAGTTTCAAATAAGAAGAAGCCAAATTAATGACCTTAAAGTTATTTGTGTTACAATTAATTATGCATTTGTCATCTTGACTGGGCTCTAATCTAAGAATTAGTACAAGGTACAATCTACTCCAAATACGGACTGACTACGACCTATCCCCGTGTTTTACAGATATGTTTTTAATTATATCCCATGTTTGACCCTATGTTTTATTTGACAGATGTCTAGTAAATATTAATCTAGCAACGAAAAAATCAGCCACTAATTGAAAAGAAAGGTAGACTTCCCTCTTATGTACTTTGTGATAAAACTAATTGTATTCGTGACTTTTCTGATATTTATTAACACTAAATCCTAAAATGTTTGCATCTATTTTGTAAAACGCATGATGGATCAAGTTTAAGGAGGGCATGTGTCAATGGTTCTGTCTTAATAACTCAGTACAAACATTTTTGTAAGCAAATAACATCGCGCTTTGATGCCCGGTTCATGTTTTAACACTATAGTACTGTTGGTTTTAAGGCGCAGTTTAAATGTAAAACACTGAACGAAAAGTTCTCGATTTCTTATATCAGCGTGGGTTTTACATGTACATTTGTACTAGTAAAATAGTTCTTATATGGTATGCTTTTAAAGTTTTGATCAACACTCCGAATTAATACTAAAGAAAAAAAAATACGCAACTTTTTTTTAGACATGTTGAACTCAGGGGCGGATCCAGAAATTTTCGAAAAGGGGGGGTCCCACATACTGGGTTCTGTGGGCCAAAAGAGGGGGGTCCAGACCAATTTTGCTGAAAATCTACACAAAAATTAAAAAATTTCGGAGGAAAGGGGGGATTCCGACCCCCGGAATACCCCCTCTGGATCCGCCACTGGAACTTATATTCCCAAGGCAGATGTTTCAATGAATGAATGTAGTTGTAAACAATATAAGAAAATTGCGTGGTAGGAAGATCAAATTGTCAAATGAAAGGTAAAACATAAACTCTGTCTTATACATTTTCCTGCAGCTGTGAATTTTGAATGAGTTAAATTTAAACTAAAAACTTCGAAATTAGTATAAAGTTATTGCAACCATTATTGTTAATATTATTTGAAAATTGTGTAAATCAAGACATTATCCGAGTTTTTAGCTCACCTGACCCGAAGGGTCATGTGAGCTATTGTCATCACTTGGCGTCCGTCGTCCGTCGTCCGTCGTCCGTCGTCCGTAAACTTTTTAAAACGTTAACTCCTCTGACACCATAAGTCCAATTAAAACCAAACTTGGTATGGTTGTTCATTAGCATTCGGTGCTTAGAACTGATGTGGGGATTTTTGATTTGTCGTAAAACATGGCCGCCGTGGCTAAAAATAGAACATAGGGGTAAAATGCAGTTTTTTGCAAATAACTCAAAAACGGCTACAGATATCAAAATTCTGGTATAGGGTAAAAGTGATCAGCACCTCAAGATCTACCTACCCTGAAATTTTGAAGAAAATCCAACAACCCATGTAGGAGTTATTGCCCTTTTTGTGGATTTTTTGCAAATTTTGCACCTGTTTAGCTTAATATCTTGAAAACTATACAAGATATTTGAGAAATTCCACTTGCATATTGTTGAGCACATCAAGATCTACAAAATATGTAATAGGGTCAACGTTGTAGAACCTTTCCTTTTAGGAGTTATTGCCCTTAGAACGTCAAAATTGAGCATTTTAACAGCATTTCCTCATTACATTGAAAACGTTAACTCCTCTGACACTTCAAGTCCAATTGGAACCAAACTTGGTATAGTTGTTTATTAGCATTATGTGTATAGAACTGATGTGGGGATTTTTGATTGGTCGTAAAACATGGCCGCTGTGGCTAAAAATAGAACATAGGGGTAAAATGCAGTTTTTTGCAAATAACTCAAAAACGGTGACAGATTTTTAAATTTTGATTGGGAACAAAAGTGATCAGCACCTGAAGATCTACCAGCTCTGAAATTTTGAAGAAAATCCAACGACCCATGTAGGAGTTATTGCCCTCTTTGTGGATTTTTGGCAAATTTTGCACCTGTTTAGCTCAATATCTTGAAAACTATACAAGATATTTGAGAAATTTAAATTGCATATTGTTAAGCACATCAAGATCTACTAAATATGTAATAGGGTCAACGTTGTAGGACCTTTCCTTTGAGGAGTTATTGCCCTTAGAACGTCAAAATTGAGCTTTTAAAAAGCATTTCCTCATTACATTGAAAATGTTAACTCCTCTGACACTTTAAGTCAAATTGGAACCAAACTTTGTATTGTTGTTTATTAGCATTAGGTGTATATAACTGATGTGGGGATTTTTGATGGTTGTAAAACATGGCCGCTGTGGCTAGAAAAAGAACATTGGGTTAAACTGCATTTTTTTGCTAATAACTCAAAAAGGGTGACAGATTTTTGAATTTTAATTGAGATAAAAGTGATCAGCACCTTAAGATCCACCATATTGTCAGATGGCCCCCCTTATTAAACTTATAACCCTTTCAATGTCAAATAGATTTTGCCTAATAGCCTTTACTTCAGGCACATATGTCAGGTGAGCGATTCAGGCTCCTGGGAGCCTCTTGTTTCACTCTAAAATAGTTCTTCTTATTCATATTTTCCAGATTGTTTATGTATCTTAATTTAACATCATACAGCTTTTAAATAAGTAATGGCATGTTATTGCATATTATAGTGTACTTTTTATAGTATCTAAGTTATCCCTCGTTTTTGTTACCATAGAACATTATCAATTTATGTCGGAAGTTAACAGATTTTTCTCATTTTCGAGATAGATTTTCAATTTTGTTATGTTGTATCTAAGTTGAATTATTTTTGAACAAATAGAAAGGGATGCACCTGTTATAAAACAGATGTACTTTACAATATATTTCCCATTAGAGCAGATTGTTAAATTTGTGATGATTACATGTTATATATACTTTTATTTTAAGTTGCACTTCCATTATGCACAGATGCGTTTCAAATGAGAAAAAAACCCTAATAGGTTATGCCATGGGTTCATGTAAAGACCAACACACCGATTAAAAGTGATTCATTTTTGATTTGAGCAAAGATTGCCACGGACAAAAAACAACAAGTAATATGAGTTGAAGATAGTTTCTTATAATCTCTTATAAACGATTATAATGAAAATTGAAAAATTCATATGACAATTTAAAAATCTACAATGGAAACCTTAAAACTTTACCAGAAGTTGTCGATCGTTTTGCAACTAACCCAAGATAATTTAAGGTTTAAAGTATAAGCCACTGCTTGTTAGTCAGTAAGTTAGTTATTGCTTTACTTGCAGGGGTGAAAATCTAATGAACCGATTTTCCTACTCATTCTTGACACCATTTGCGAGGATGTTCGCTAGAAACGAAACTAGTCCTGCAGAAAGAACGAAATAAAAGGTTGTCCCGTGTATAGGGAGAGCAATACCCTGTACATGTTAAAGACCCCTTTATAGAGTTCGATATGAGTGGGGGGTGTTTACAAAGGCCACACTCACAAGCTGCAAACTGGAGAGGGATTATAAAAGCATTGAGCTTGTTTCACAGTCCAGGATAAATAAATATGTTTAAACTTATTAGCTGCAAAAATTCGGCTATATCAGAAAGAGGTGCCCAATAATGAACATGAAGTGATGATGAAGTGGAGAAAATGGGAACACAAGGCCAATCGGGGACAATAGCTGGAGACGTCCAAGGTAGGTTTGTTGGCAAACCATTTTTACACAGATCTCTTTCTTGTTTGCCGTATTATAGTAAAATTAAATTTTTGCCGTTTTTGGCTTTCCATTGTAATTTCGTAAAACTAGCCATATGCAAATCCACTCTATATTCTACGCCATACATTAAGATGGTAACACTATCATGAAATAAATGTTACTTATATGTTTAACTAGCAAGGAACCATAATGTATTTGAAAAGAAAACATGAAAGGTCAATTAAAGTTATTAATCATGATAATGCTTAAAACGCCATGAAAATATGGGGCATTAATTGTACGTCCAATGTCATCTATGGGAAAATATCTCATATTAATGGTTTCTTAAATCTCTCATATTTATGAAGGTTCTTCTTCGAATAATAAGGAGATGCTATCATACAGTATGAAATTCTAGACTCGAATAAAGAGAGGTTAAAATACCAATTAAAAATAAATAGACGCCACCCTATGACATGACAGTGATTTTACAAGATATACTAGACCTAGTATACAAATTGGCTTATCTTATAGGGCTCAGAAAGTGAAAGTGATACCTACGAAAAAAGGCTTTAATTTTTAAAAATTATTATGCTATTATGAAACCCTAATTATTTATGATATATAGATGGTATCAGCATTTATCAAAATTGTCTATTAAATCATATATAAAGAGGATTTATAAATTATAAGAATGGAATGAAAAAATCCTGAGAACTTTGAATAAGATGTATGAGGATCAGAGGATTACATTCTTTGGATGAGTATTGCTTTAAGTTCTATAGTTTTGTTCTGGGCTATAAAACGTATGTCGAGGGGCATTGAATCCGTCAATCTTCAAATGAATTTGTATTAATATAGAATACTTAATAGAACTTAAAGTCTGAACTTTAAGTTCCTTATCGTATCGGCGCAAAAAATTATTTATGGCCCGGGTACGGGCCATACTTAAATGTTGGTAAATTTGTTCATGTTGGTTTCCATGGAAATAAGAACTTCCGCTTCCTTTTTCTAGAAAGATCTCAAGAAGCAGGTTGTGTTTTCTTATAGATTCTGTTTCTGTTTAATACTGGAATGTTGTCTCACTGATGAGCATTAAATCTTCCAGGGGAGAGAGAGCAGATGTTTTAGTCGCGATGAGCAGTTAGTGCACTTTTGAAGTCTATAATATTTTTGGCAAACACACAAGAGTCAGGTAATGAATTCCAGTCTTTTACAGTTCTTGGAACAAAAGAGTTTTTGTAAATGTCAGTGTTACAAGTGATGATTTTCAATGATTTGGAGTTGGATGTTCGTTGTGGTCGAAGGTTATGACACAAGTTCAGGTCTTCAGTGGGTAGCGCCACAAGGTCATTCAAGATCTTATACAGGAGCACCAGTCGTTGTTCTTTTCTGCGATGAATTTAAATCGTTTAAAAAAATCACATGCATCTTACCTTTTTAGCAAAATAATCGTTGAATAATTGAATCTTTAAAAACAAATACAACGTCTTGTACTAATTTGATACACATTGATCGATTTTGCGCTGCATTTACACAGTTTAAAAGAGTTCTAAAAAAGAAAATGTTAAATCGGCAACAGTTTAAAGAATTTATTGCTTGTTCTAATTTTTTATTAGATTTCATCAAAGCATTTATTGGATTTATGTTCTGATCCCCATTTGTTTTGTTCAATCAACATTTTCTTGACAATAAATGCACGAGTATTGTCCTCAAAATTTTGTAGCTTACTGTAAAAACTAAGACCAGAAATGTAGCAAGACACTGTGGAATGAGCCAAACCATTTTTATACATACAAGCAATGAATTCTACTATATCGCTCAGTAAAATTGGCCAAGTATCTTCGAGGTTATTTTCCCACCTAAACCTTTTAAATAAGTCAAGTCCTTGTTTATATACTTTCTCTGTACTAGGCGCAACAGAATTAGCCAGCAAAAACTCTATTTCACCTTTGAAATGACTTCCCAAAACTCCATAGGAATATAAACTTATGTCATATATTTGTTAACGAGTAAAAAAATGAAATGAATGAATGAGTTGGTGTTTTACGCCCTGGCATCACTTTCTAGGTCATATAAGTGAAAAAAAAATTGATAAAATGAACATGAAATGGTAATGAGAAATAAAGGGGTATGGTTGGAAGTAAAGGAACAGTAAATTTTAAGGTCTGTGTGATAAAGGGAGAGGTGGATAGCCAAACATTTAGCCGATGTGGTGCACTACTTGGCGGTCAACAAAGGGATAGTTTACGTCCATGAAGCATGGCATTCTCAACACACGTTGAAAAGGTCCACCAATAAAGTAAACGATGCAATTGCGGCATACAGCTACGGATCTTTTGACCAATATTAAATCGGAGAACGATTTTAATCAACCAATTGGCGACTGCTTAACTAATATTTTCCTTTCAATTGATTTTTCAATCATAAATGATAAACATTGGTATTTAGACTATTTATTCAGTGTAAGGCGAGTACTCGTTCGTTACTAATCCCATCCTTATAAAACATCAAGTATGAAATAGGAAAACATTTTGGTCTCCTTTCAACATTGTCGAAGTTGACATTTTGAACTTGAAAGTTTGAATTCATACAAAATGATTGAATTCCGAATGTTGATATGATTTGAAAAAACTTTCTATAAACCGTTTTAGCAGTGTAAACAAACCCAACTTAATTTCCAATGGACGATTTAATCGGCTTTATGAAGTAAAATAAGAGGGAGATACTGGCATCCCTTATCAAAAGCATTTACTTTGAACCAAATTTATTTATTTAGGCTTAAACTGATTATATATATTGCAAGTATATTTGTGTATTCATGTCAAGACATTCTTTATTTAAAATGACTTAATAGAAAATTAAATACTCATTTCAAATCATTTCACACTGTAGTTTAAAAAATAGAAATAAAATGCTCCTAAGATTTTTAAGTACAGTCAATAGAGCTATGTTTTTTTATGACTGATGTAAACTTCTATGTGCCCCTCTATCTCAATCTATTTGTTTACATCTTTTGTCCCAATGACATGGGTCTTAGCCAAACCGTCATGGCATTTTAATGAACAAAATAAAATATGTGCCTCTAATATATCATTATTTCAAAAAAGAAACTCGTAAACTTTTAATTATCAATTTTAAAGCCTTGTTCAAATATGTCACCTGTACAAAGCACTTTTGAGTAAATATCTAATCACTGCATAAAGGGTGCAAAGTATGTATGACTAAATAACTAAAAACCCTGTACTTAACTGCTTAAAACTTGACAGAATGATTTACAACTTTTGGTGTATACAAAGTAGAAAGAAAACATCTAGTACCATGGACTACCATGACTAGAAATCCCAAGCAAAAAAAACGGTAGTGACTTCAGAGATTTGTTTTGTTAAACTGTCAAAAAGTTATTATATGTTGATATTCAATAATTCTTACGAGCTGAAGAATAAGTAAATTAAAGATATTAAAAAATAAAAAAACACAGATTTTTTTTCGAACTCCTTTAAGCTAAACATGTTCTAATTCCTCCATGCATTCACTTTATACACGTAAACAAAAACGTAGACTCAAGCAAAAAAGGAAGCAACTTCCGATATCTGTTAGAATGTCAAAAAGTTGACATTAAATAATAAATACGAACAGAAATGATTTACCAGTAATAAAAATCGAGAAAAATGAATATTTGTTGAACACTTAATAACCGACATTTGCACTAATTATTCAATGCATTCACTTGAACACCTTTACGGGAACGTAGGTTTCTTTATTCTACTTATATATGCTGAATCATTGATGCCATACTTCGTTTCACATCCAAACATATTTTGAGTGCATAAAAGTTTTTATAAAATTAATTATTGGGACAGTACTCCATCCCAGAAAGCATATACATTTGTTAAAAAAAAAATAAAAATAAAAACCAAGATCCAGTACACGATTGAAAATCGGGCCTAGTGGGCCTTTCGTTGATAAAACCAGATTCACTCGAACTAAAAGTCAAAAGGCTAGATATACAAATGAAAAAAAAACCTTTTTATGTGAAACTAGGTAGATTTCATTGAATTTACAGAATTTAAAAAGAGTGCTCAGACTATCAAAACTATAGTGAAAAAAAGCATATTCGAAAAATTTAAAATTCCAACAGAAAAGATAATAACGCATAAAGCAATAAAACAAACAATTCAAACATTAATGTAAGAAGAAAAGAGAAAACATCAATTAAATAAAAACGGAGAAAAATAAAATCATATTCTATAAAATTTAAAAAAAATGTTACGTTTACACAAACAATTCAAAATATATTTTATTTGAAATCAACAAAAATTAAGTTAAGAAATACTTACATGTAAAAACGTAATTAATTTCAGCACATTAGCCATATACATGTCAACATCCCAGAAATTTCATTTCTTCAGAACGGTAAATTCCGTGAATATTCACATTATCCCATCAAAACTCTTCACCACTGTCTTTATCAAAGTATTTGAACAAATTAGTATGGGCCTCTTTTTCCGGCTGGCGAACTCCACTGGCTCAATCAAGCGAGTCCATTGTCAGCTACCGAGGCTGTTGCGAAACTCAGCAGAGGACGATAGCGAGCCGTCAGTCAATTACCTATAAACCATAACAAAAGTAAAGTAAACGTATAAAATTTCTAAAACGCATAGGTAAATCATTCTTGATACCTTACATCATATCATAGCTGTTTTTCTCAGTTATGATATGAAAGGTTTAAATCAGCCTTATTGTTGATTTATAAATTTAGTTTTCAAACTCGTTAATTTTCTGCATTTGAAAATTATAGGGGTGTGTATTCTTTAATAAGACCCTTCAGGAATAATGATTGAATTTTAAAGTTTATAACAGATGCACATGAAATTTGGTATGCTGACTCCAGCAGTGTGATAAACTGGCTATGATTATTGGTTAGATTTATCATCTTTTCTGAATAAGGTTTGAAAGCTTAAAGGTTAGGTTTTAACAATTGACATTTTAATCCAGTAGAACTTTTTCAAACTTCAAGAGGTGTGCTATTTTCAACACGTTTTGAAATCCACACCTCCACTTTAAAGCGACCCTTGACATCTGATATGAACCTTAATATATATCCTATAATAAAAAAAAAATGTTTGTTATTCATTGTATTAAAAGTCAAGATATAAAAATATGAGATCTTAAATCAAATTTAAAATCGCTTAAAATAATACTCGATATTTCATCTGAACGATGATAGAATTTATAATCTAACCTCCTTCAGATCATTAGAATACTGTCATTTGATAATGAACATATAATATGGTAGTTGTCATTTGATAATTCTGGGAGAAATAATTTAATATGTCACACATGTTTTCATATTTCTTTCTAATTAAAAGACACTAAAAGCTTTCGTTACACCCTTGTGAAAAATTTACTGTTAGACCTCGAAAACATAAAAGTTAGATAGCTGACTATTGTTACACGAAAAAGGTAACTTTTTGATAGCTACCAAAACTTAGGATGAATACTTTTACAACCTGTAAGATCATTTTTCAACTTATCTCACAATCAAAAAGATAAAAATGTTAAAATTTGCACATTCTTGAGAACCTTAAAGATTTCGTTACCCCACAGGATGGATTCTGGTCTCAAACACATAATAAACTTTACGGGAAATACAAGTAGCTTCTTGCATAACTTTAAATTTTGTATACAAATGTTTTTGATTATCAAAGCTTGGAATTTCATAAAAAGAAACATTTAGATTGCCCAAGGTCTTTTTAAAAGCACAAAAGTTATCATGGTATACCTTCAGTCATTTGAATGAGTTCATAGATATACTGAACTGAAAAAAAGAGTGGAATTCGAGTAAATGTGCATTGCACACAATTACAATGCTTATAAAAGCACTAAAGCAAAGAACGGTGATTTTATTGATGCTTGTCATCTTGAAGCCAGTTCAAAACTGTGTTTTTAGATCGCGAAGCCCGTAGGATCCCCATGCAGGAGGCTAAATTTCCCGTCCCTACGGTCCTACCCATCACTCCTTTTTCCTACCCGATTGGCCTTGTGTCCTCCACTTCATCATCATTTCATGTTCATTGTATCACCACTTTCATGTTCATCTCCCGGATATATCCGAAATCGTGCTGCTTTGGAGTTAAGCAATAACTAAATAACTAACTAACTTTAGGGTCGATAAGGCTACACGCCATTAGAATGATTTGCACATGTAAAAGAAATTCGGTTTAAAGACATGAACGAATCAAATCATAAGATATCAACGACAATAATCATATACAAAACACTCATCACCAAACTAACAAAACTGCAATCAGTAACGCTATCCACGTCAAACAAAAACTGCAACCCTACAGAGATGCGACTTAACAATAAAAGAACGTATCTATCTCCCGATAAGAGCAGGCCTCGCTCTATAGGGCAGCATCAGTTCGGGTGATATAATAAAAATGGAAGATTTTGTATTATTAAGGATTTGTAACTCCGTTGATTGTCTGTTTCACTTTTAATAATTACTGTTACTTTTGCTATTGCACTTGGAATATTTATTTTGCACTGAATGTCATGATGTCCTGTTTGTTACAATGTACTTTTCGCAATTCTTAGAAAAATGCAATAGTAATTGAATTCATGGCATCAGTTATTAACAAATGTAAGAAGAGGTAAAGTTTCTTGTAGAAAGCATTAAATCACACAACTGTCTTGTTTTGACATAAGATTACAAGATCATCTTAAGTGATGTCATAACGTTGTAATGGTTATAGGTTTGCAAATCTGGTAACATTAAGCATAAGAATAAAGACCTTTGCACCTCATCATCCTTCTACTTATAAAATTGTAAGTTGTAAATGCATATTATGCTTGTATTGTGCCTTCAATTGTGTTTGTTATACCTGCTTACCTGTTTGTTATAACTCTGCTTACCGTTCTTTCAATTGCATGTGCATTTTCACCCATGATCACATCTACTACATGTAGTATTTTTAAGGTTATCAAGTTTTACATAATATTGTTTCGTGAAAAGTCTTCCAACAAATGTTACTATTCAGATGCTTAAGTAAAAAAAAAAAACCTTGGCGGTAACTTTTGTGGTGCGACTAAATTTATGATACTTTCTAGAACCTGACTCATAGAGTTAAAACTTGACCATGCAGTACGATATTGCATATAAAACAATTATTTATTCAAAAAGAGCACCATCTCTTCAAGTATATACAGTTTATGTTTTTATATGGTTGTGCTGCCGGTATCAGTTTGTTATCTTAATAGTGATAGCACTTCATGAATATCTTCAAGTATTGAGGATGCAATGAAATAAACAGACAACACGTGCATGCTTAATACATGAAAGAAACGCATCTTGTATTCGTTTTCTTAACTCTAGTTAACGTGCACAGAGATATACAAATAGTACAGCTTCGAAGCACTTCATAGAAACTTTGAAAACAATTGGGTAGATGTAATGCTATTACTAGTAATTAATAGTTGAACCAAAAGTCATCTTGGCTTAATTCACTTTTTGTTTCTGCTTTAAGACTACGGTTATTTTGATATTCACATTTCGTACCACTCGTCAACAGATTTTAGAAGGGTACCGATAATGTAACAAAGATCTAGCACTTACGATATCAAATATTGTAGAATTTTGAATTTAACATCTGGAAATTTGTATAGAAACTTTAAAATTCTACACGTTCATTCAAGCTGACTGATTTAATATAGCTGTGCTTTAGCAAGCAGGAACTCTTCCGGAGCAACTGAGTTTACTCTCATTACGACAAGAGTTCGCGTACTTAATTGATATTCAGTAGTTTTGGTGTTTCCGCGTTTTATATGTTGTCTGTTTTTTTCGTCCAGTTCTCGTTGGTATTTACTAGGTTTTGTCTCTATCCTTTCGGACTTTTGACATTCGGATGATCATGCCCCATTGGTACCTCAGCTTCTCTAATAAGGCCATCTGTCAAACAGTTCCAGCTAACCTAGGACTTACAAACAAAGCTTTTTCAATGCAAAAGATGAATTATGTTTTAACCAGAACATATGAGCTATGATTAAAAATTTGGACAAGAAAACAATGCAAAATAACTTTTTGGGTTATCTTATTATCTTGGTAATCTTCTATTCTGCCGTTGATCATGGTGAAAAGAAAATTAATATTACAACTTCTGTAATGACAAAAGAAATCGTGCAATCGTTCAATATCAAGGTTTGAAGATAGCACACATGATTGATATGTCTGCGATGCGGTCACAGAGACTCATAGCTTTGCAAGATGACATTCCAAATTTTAGTTTTCGGTCCGTTCATCCGTCACACACCAGGTTTGTCGTTGCTATCAATATCTTTAAAGGCATATTTTATTTAGGCCTTCAAATTTTTGTGCTGCAAATTAAAATGTTACAGCAAGAATTTAGAGAATCGGTTGACCCCGGAACCATTTATCTGGATGAACATAGAGATCGAGACGGGACCAATGAATGCTTTTGTTGGTATGACATTGGACACATCAAGTTGACAAAACAACAACTTTGTTTTCCTGTAAGGGGTCTAATTCCATTAATGTTATGCAAAAATTTGTTAACAGTAAGAGAGCAGGGAATCCTGCAATTAATTTAAACTTGATCTTCGACTTTTTATGTACTTGTCACGTATGATGAATGACACCTTCTCAGCATTGTGTGGCTGTCCGGGACATGTCTCGAGTGTTTAGGGACAATACCGATGTTTGTGATACTTTATAATGGACCTTCAACTTAATAATTCTAGTACCCTTGTAATTTAAAATCAATCGGTAGGTGGTACCTTTAATGTGAACCGTAATGACTATTAAGAGGTTCAAAGACACATTTTACATCTCAAAATTACATCCTTTTAATTTTCTACTTACATGGGCTATTATTACGAATTTGTAAGGTTGTTTTATAAACTTGATAAACAGGCATGCAAGTTTGTGTACTTTAAGACTAACTTTGTTGCTGAAATACCTAAACAAAATTTATATCCAAAATCCTCTGAAAAAAAATAATCAATTTTCCATCTGATATTTTATTGTCATTTTACGATTTCTGTCGATTTAAAAATATTTTTTACGACTGTTAAGGTTATAAAATTTTGAAAAATGAAATTTGTTCCTCTTTCAAGTCATAAAATTATTTGAAAAATACAAGATTTTTTAAGTTGATTTATATAATAAAACAGAAATTAAATCATAAAGTGTTACTCACGGTACTTATTAGTGAATTTACGATTTAATCCCTACAGAAATGATATACCTGTCCTTCAGGTAGCCACGACGTATACATGAGATATGAAGGTATTATATTCTGTAGGAAGCGATGTTAAGAGATACTGTTTTTGATATAAGAGGCTGCAGAGGGGAGGGCCTCCCTGGTGTAATTGCTCATTAGCAAATTACTTTGTTTAGCTTTGTCTTTGATCTCGTAGGCCTTACCAGACACTGAAATCCAGCTTCAAAAAGATTTGTTTTTCAAATATTATTTCTATAATTAAAGGTTTGTTTCCTGAAATTAAAAAACATAACTTTAAAGAAATTAGATTGCTTATCATGATGACTGTTCGGCTATTTGCCACTATGAAAACCTAAATTCAGCTACATGGAATGTTGTGCAAATACTTCTTGCACAAAAAGTTACTATTTCTGACAATGAATTACAGTACCAAAGCTGTGGCATCAGAACGGTTATTTTGATAATGCTGTATATGCATTTCAAGGAGTAACCTCTCATCAGTAGCATTTGAATCAAAGGTATTAGAAGGCCGAAATATTAAAAGAAAAGCATTCGTGTGCAAGCCAATTTGCCCCAAAGTGTTCCATTTCTTACGTTCTAAGATATACGGGGATATACATTAAGTAAGACAAGCTTTTTTGATGATCTTTAACATGAAATGTTTATTTTTGGCAAAATATTTGAAGCCACCGACCCTATATAATGACAACATGCATGAGATTAGTTTTTAAGCCGAGTTTGGTCTAATTATAGGAGCTAAAAGTGGACAACAAACATTTAGAATACCTTTCTGACGGCTACTTAGTTTTCGGCTGTAACTGTATAAGAAATGAGAACGTTTGCAGACTTAACGAGAAAGATTTAGTGTCTGTCTGTCCGAATGTTTTTTTTTTTTTAGCTTTTCTCTCTTTATGTTCAACAAAACGTTTCCAAATTTTCTGTCTGACTGAATCAAATTTTGTCTGATATTTGGTTCGGCCCTGAAGACACATTTCGCCATGTCTGCGCTTATAATAGATGTATTATCGGAGTAATCCTACTAAACCATTCTTGAAGTGGGTTAACAAAAAATTAAAAGATCTTTATTTGCATTTTTCTCTGCAAGTCCCTCCTTTTTTTAATAACAACTAAATGTGTTTCCATAACTATAGACTTAAAGACAATAGTTTTTTTGCATAATCATTTTATAATGGATCATAAAATGGTTATGTCTTATTATTAGTTAATTTTGATTTTCTTGTGTCTTTTTCATCAAGAACAAAATTATGAATTCTATCATGAGTCCAAAGGACACTGCTTGCACCAATAGGTCATATTGTACCAGAAGATTTGACTTACCTTCAGATATAACAATACAAGGTTTGAACGTTATGTTTTAATTATCTCAGTGGTTCGTTAATTTGGCACCACTACAAATTGTTTGGATGGTTTTGATAATTTCTTAAATAATTAATCTTCTGATGTTGGAAGATAAAAATTACGTTTGTTACGCATGCCGTGTATATTTGTAATTATCTCACAATAAATAAATATTATTTCAACACCTAAGATATTTGATGATTGTATCTTGAAACAAAAGCGGTTGGAGCAATTTAAAATGTTTGTTTTTGGCATTACTGAATAAACAAAAGCAGTGCAGATTGATTTAAATATTTTGGAGACTTAGTGATAAAAGCACAGAGAGTTTCTGTTGAGCAAGTGCACGTATGAACAATTAAACAAACCTATATTGTATGTGTAATGCAAGATAAGCGTACGCGACACAGCCTAAATGAACAAGTGGCATTTTAAAAATACCACAATGAAAAATAGCAAGCAACCATTTGAAAAGTTTTGTCATAGGAGAACGTATCTAAAATACGTAAAAAGAATTTTTAGCTACATGTATCAGCAGCGGATCTTAAAATTTCAAATAAGAGTGTGGCTTGGCTTCACCAAACTTCAATTTCAATTACGTCGTATAAATATCCAACCATATAGGATTGAAGTTATAAGAGGGGTCTTTGAATCTGAAACGGTTTTTTTAATTATTATTATTTTGACATTGTTACCATGATATTATACATCAACCCAATCAAGGAAAGAGGTTTCCAGGTCCCCCACGTTAGGTATTTGAGCAAAGAAGATATACCCTTGCCAATTTTAACTAAAATTATTTTAAGGTACAAAATTCCTTACATTTTGGTGGGCTTATAACTATTTGATTCACGGCAGATAAATGATTTTGCTTGGCATATATTTGCTTCCTATCTTAGGGTTCATTGCCAATTCTGTATGTAGAGCAATTAGTTAAGCTCTTCATGAATGACTGTAGCTCATATGATAACTTCTTAGTGTCATATCGTATTATGCAAGGTTACTTTCTCTTCTTGAATCGTTTCTTCAAAAGAAATGAATGCTTAGAGTAGCGAAAAATAATTAAAGGTATACTGTACCTGTTCAAAATAATGAGAGACTTAGGACAACTCATAAGTGCTCGCCCTCCTGTTGCTCTAAAGGTCTCAAATTGGAGGCTTGAATACATTGTATATAACAGGTGTCTTTAAATTTTTAAAGAGGAACAATTTCAAAAATGCTTGTTGATACTGTCAAGTGTCAAATAGGTTTAAAAGTCTCTGTTCCATATGCAATCTAAACATAGTCTTAAGTGAACCAATATGGGTAATAATAGGTAACGAAATATATGGAGATTTTTATCATTTTTAGATTTTAATCAAAGTTGGTGTAGTATTTCAAGTGGCCATTCTTGACCATAGTATTGTAACATGGGAGGATCTAGAGTCCATGCTTCAGTCACTTTTTAAGTTTGTTTTGAGTGAAGGGGAAATATTTCATTTTAATGATCTACTTTAAAGAACCGTCAGAACAGTTTACACGAATAACACACCAATGTCGTGAAGCTCTTGCAATACTGAGTGACATTTGTTTTGTATTGTTTATTGCAAAGTTATATGTGCTTTCTTTTATAAAGAAAAAGTCAAGCTACTATATTTTGTTAATGTATCCGTTTTGTCTTAGCCTATGCCTGAAATTCGTATGAGAATTTTAACACTCAGACTTACAAGTAAACAGTTCAAAAACCATATCGTCGTCACAGAATAAATTAGCATGACAAACATAAATAGCTCATTATAGGTTATGACAATAAATAAATCTGTATAAACGATTTATACGACGACTAAACCTTCTTATGATTAAATATAACTAAACCCCGTTTAAACTGCATCAATTAGTACGAAAGCCTAACTTGATAAATCGCATAATATGGGAAGGGTGAATCAATTCCAATATTATTTATAAATTTTTATATGATGTCATATAAAAAACTGTCTTAAAGAAGCTACATGTATCATCAAAACTGTATTAATTTGGAGATAGGTTCTTATTCTTGATATTTGAAAGTGAGGCATTGTAAGACTTAAACCTTCCAAAATAAACTATTAAGCACTTCTGAAGAGTTCAGTTCACTTTAAATCAAAACCTTTTTTTCAGAGGTAAACCTGTATTGCAAACGAAGGCATTCTAACGCATTTAGTCATGTTTAGTGTCGGGTCATTCAACAAAAATAGCAACAAAATTTTATTATGCGCGGTCACCCCTCGATCCACTTATAGCATTTCAACACAAAAAAAGCAAAATTTAATCAACCCCCTTTTAATATCCCCGTTTCATAGGGATAATGAGGTGTCCGGTTGCTACATGTATGCATGTACTTGGAACACGCCATGGCACCGTTGCAAAGCAGTGGTAGAAAACTGGTACACGGTTATAAAAACATCTATAGGATAAGGCATCTTGCCGGCCGTTGCCTGAGCAAGTTTTGAAACTAGACTGTCGAGATAACCTAAGCTTCCATGTCCTTAAAGCATTGTTTGTTATAACTACGATGCACCTCGTAACACCGAGCTGCACGTATTAATAACCGACTATACTTTAATGTTAATATCATGTCTACAGATTTTCATTTAATCAGCCAATATTATCATAATTATTATCAGAAACCCTTTTAAGACAGACCAAGCGTATAATTTATATCATAGAGATGCTGTTTGGTAATATCAAACTGTTTTAACTGAGATAACAATATCATATTAATACGGTAATCCAATAACAAAATTATCCAGAATTATTCTTGTTATAATTAACTGGGAGAAATGAAATCAAAGGCCTAACGCCCCCCCCCCAAAAAAAAAATCAAAAAAAATCTATAAACAAAATAAAAGAACTCTTGTGAGCCGTCGATTAAACTAAGTGAGCGACTGTTTCATTTTTAGGGGAGGGGCTATGGTGAAGTTTGAAATTCAGGATGGCCAATATCAAGATATTAAAAGTCAGGACAGTGCTTTAAGTTAACAAAAAGGCAGGGCCATGAGGACGCCATTTCTGGTTGAAAAACTTATAGTAGGTTTTGAAATAAAATGAAATAAAAACAACTCCTGGACGAAGAAAGATCCATAGTCCCCCCTTTAAAAATCAATTTGTTGCTCTCTGACGAGTTTAGACTCATGATGAGCAGCTTTTTCTTGTATATAGAGAGCATCGTTGGCATAAGCTAGAGGAAGACTTGTAACATTCTGTACAAAAATATAAAAATCAACATCTGCAATATCTGAGATATAGTCCCTTTAAGAATGTTAACACGGAAGATGACTATCTGATACTTTCAAGAACGATAGACTAACAAGACAAGTCATACCGTAAAAATTGAAGATCGCTATGGTCCTGACTTTGTACAGGCATTTCAAGGAAATTGTGAGTTAAACCAGGTTTTATGGTATGGCGCGAAACCTCCCTCTTACATATATGATCGTCTGAGAGTCTTTGTAAAGGTATATGTTAGTCTTTGCTTTGTTTTAAGCATATTTATTTTTTCACGTCATATCAATTTACATTTTCAATTTAGAAAAAACAGTCGAAGCAACACACCCATACTAGAGCAATACTAAAAGAGTCTCGATAACAAATAAATTTAATTCTTTTTTTCCGATTTCTGCAATCCCTTTTATAGACTTTGGTTTATCGAACGTAACTGAAATATTTACACTTAAAAATTACACTACAGATGTTATGAAATTCAGTTCCTTGTTCTTTTTACTGATTCAAAATGCTTCAATGTTAAATTTGAGACAAATGTACTACTGTTCGAAATAACATAATATTAGTGTTTGTCCTAAATTGATAGCTTTTCATTCATCAACTGGCTTTTTAAACATATCAGATTTTCGTATGTTTCCGCCTCATCTGATTTTAAGTTAACAGAATATCAGATTTTACAGATTATCAATTTCAAACTCACCCAAGAGTTAATTTTAATTAATTTTAAATACGGAAATTATATGGTAAACAAAGACGTTAAAATTCTATACAACACAATTCTTCTCCTTAAGAATTCATATGGTTTCAGAAATTGTTTTAAATTGCCTTTTTCTGTCACAGAAGAAGTTTTATATCAGAACAGGGGGCAAAAGTCGCCATATATTACAGTTAATCAGTCGGATTCGCATGTTTGGCATGTTAACTCTCAGACATTATTATTACGTAAGCCACATCATAATAATTTTTGTAAAAGTTTTTCAATGCTTTTCTCCCATTAAATGAAATTCAGGGTAAAAAATCACGATAGTTTTATGTTGTTTATGCATTTTGCAGTTGTAAATCGCTTTACGTGATCTATACCTATCTTTGTTATAGTCATTTTAAATAGTATTTTGTATGTGGATTTTAAGAAATACTGGAGGTTTAGTTCGTGAGTTTTTCCCTGCAGTTATTCATTAATTTATTTTTTAAAGTCATGCAAGTATTCCTTGCTGTATTTTTCTTCGAGAAAAATGTACTCAGAAAAAAAACCTTAGAAAAGACTTGTCCTTATATAACAGACCCGTACACAGGATTTTGCAAAAGGGAGTTGCAAATTCAATCGTTGAGGTGTTTTAGATGCTCTTAGTTTTAACTATAGTGTCGACTTTTATCCTCTTTCCGTTAAAACCTTGGTATAAGAACATTGTGCAAGACATTTAAAAAATTGGGCAATTGGTAGTATTCAGTTTCTTTCAATACAATAGAAGATTTAAAGGGATCGATTGGATCACTACCAATTGCTCAATTTTTTAAATGTCTTGCACAATGTACTTATACCAAGGTTTTAACGGAAAGAGGATAAATCAGGGTTGAATTAAAACGTCGGGTTTATCTCAAAGGGGCACCCATCCCCGCACCCATCCCCTGTGTACAGGTCCTATTTTTAAAATTTAAAATTTTAAGTCATCTGAGAGAGTCTAATATTACTAGCCTTTACGCTTAATGCAATCATTACACTTGTGACTAGGTTAATGTCTGATGCTTACGTATATGCAAGTAAGAAATGCATTAAGTGCTGGAAACAGCATATCAAAGTAGTTGCCATCCAAACTATGTTACAACCGCTGACCATAGTAAGCCAACGTGTGTGGAGAGTGCCACGCTTAATGCACGTAAAAGACCCCTTTGTGGACCGAAAAGTAGTGCACCACATAGGCTAAATTTTCTGCCCCTACCCATCTCTCCCCTTTTTCTCTGGTTCTTCAAAATCATCCGTTTCATGATGTTCATCGCCTGTAAATAACCTATATAGCGTTGCACGGGCATAAAACACCAACTCACTCACTCACCAAACTATGTTCATGATGTTACAGATTCAAAATGCAGAGACAGTAAAGACCAATTGTTAAGAAAGATTTATTGAGTATACGTTTGAAGCCAGCTGAAACAACTTGGCCACACTTCTTCTTGGATAGATAACCTATACATCTGTGGTTTTGTTTTACATTAACGCCCTCTTACTCTACCATTATATTTTATTGATACCTCTTATATCTTTACGTAAACAAGAAGAAACGGATCACCTGGTAGGAAGACACAGAAGAGGTGCCTTGGTGCTTTGATCAATCGAATAATTCGTTTTCCATGAAATAAATTTATTAAATAAGAGGTGATTAATTGCGTTACGGGGGTGACAACGAAACCATGCTTACCTCATAGAGTAAAACAGGACGAAAAGTCTATTTAACAGATATAGAAGTGAATGAAGACAGTTTCTTTCTGAATGACAATGAAATACGTGGTGGTTTTCATATACTAATATTTATTATGGCAGATTGTTTCATACTGGGGAAAAGCGTAAAATGTAACAGAAACGAGCAATTATATATTTTGCCAAAGTTGCAAGTTCCTGCATGTAGCAATATAATGAGGTTAGGTTAGTTAATGCTGTAATATTCCCAAGCAGCGCGATTTTGGTCATATCAGTGAAAATAGAACATGGAAGGGGTGATAAAATGAACATGAAATGACGATGAAGTTTAAAAGCGTGTTTGGGCACAAGGACTTAGGTTAATATGGGAAACAAGTCTTGACTGCCATTGGACAAAAGGTGGAACTGGTAAGATCGGGCAGCACCGTGCACAACTATGGTTTGAGGTCAAATTTTCTGAACAAAGCCTGTCGACACCGGCATCCAAGATGACAAGTTAAACTCATTCAACCACATGGGAAACACATCGCGGTCGCTCTGCGGACAACGCGGACCGACCTAATGTCAGGTTCTGGTCGATCTTTGACTTCTACCGACAAACTATGTACTTTTTAGTTGATAGTAATAAAGTCGTATCATTACTGGCAGTCAGTTTAGGGAACTTCAGTAAATAGATTTTTTTTTCATTTTGTCTTTGTCAAACGGTGGCTTTTCTTTCTCATACAATCATGACAACTCCCCTTAGTTTCGAGACGATTTTTTTTTCATTTTTACTTTTTCTGTAGAAAACAAAGGAATTATTTTATCTACTTCTTTGAGAAAACCAATAGCGCAGAAGCTCAAAGCTGAAATTACATCTGGTTTCTTAAAGAGTTTCTGCTTTGAATACCTGGCCACAAAAACTATTCTGAAGACAATTGTACAATAATAGGCATTTCTTTTTACCTACCATACAGATGAAAGCTGACCAACCGCAATTATTATCATCTCCAAATCACCCAAAGGGATGCCATTGTTTAAACAGTGTTACGAATAATGATAAATGTTTAAACTATACTTGACATTTGGTTCGCCTTGTGGAACTTGGTGGGTTCGACATCACTTCTGAAGATAATTCAAGTAGCAACTGCAGATTTCTCAATGACTTTGCATTTTTCTACTACGATCTAGCATCATAGATATTTAATAAATTTCAGGTATTTTTATATGAATGAAAAAGATAATAGATTCATATTAAAAGAGGTCTTGCAGTTGCACTAGATTACAACGCATCATTTATACAAAAGTTTTACATGTACACCCAAGTATGTGATTTATAAAGGGTTATGAAATTAGTTTCGCTTTATATGTGACACAATAGAATTGCATAGTTGCTAAGAGTGAACATCATTATTTAGGAGAGATGATATAATTTGTTTTGGATTAAAAAGCCAAAGGCATCTCAGATTTCAAGATGAAATGATTAAAAATCTTTATGATTTAATATATTTACAAAAAAAGAAAACGTTTCCCATTGTATAATTTATTTAAAGGATGTCAAATGTTTCATCACCAATATTTTCCCATATAAGAATATAGATAACTAAAATAAAGTTATAAAAACTTCTTTTTAGTTAAATTAGAACTAAATTATGCATGATGGTTTATATGAAAAAAAAATGAAATAGGACCACAAAGTGAAAAATATGACAACAAAGTAAACAATTATGACGTAAAAAATATGAAAACAAAATCAAAAGGTATGACAGCAAAGTAAAATAGAAAATATGACAAAGTCAACAAAGACAAAAAGTATTCTAGTTTACTCATGGACAAAAAGTATACTAGTTTACCCATAGACAAAAAGTATACTAGTTTACCCAAAGACAAAAAGTATACTACTTTACCCATAGACAAAGAGTATAATAATAACCACATAGTCAGAAAGTTAATGTATGACCAGCGAAATGAAAACTTAGTTAATAGAATCACAAATGAAAAGGAAAAAAATATTTACAAAGTTTAGAATTATGGCAACAATAAAATTATAGCTTAGAACGTGTGGTATTGGATTATGCAGTTCTATGGAACAATCCCGAGGCTTAGATATACACATACATATATGATTGAGTTAGTTACAAATTTGTAACTTTGTTCTGTTTATTTCTCCACATCAAAGTGTTTTACTGTCCAAATATAATTCTCTGACAGATGACTTCTTAAAATATTGTCTTTCAACTAATACAATAAAGCCCGACTATGCACATTGACACTCCCACCATCCAATTAAAACCCCAAAAGACTCCCATTATTACTGAAATTGGACTATATTATTATAAGATGGGAGGAAATATCATTTACTAGCAGCTTTGTACAAAAATCACCAATTCAATACAAACTAAATTTATTAAGTGTGAATGAAAAATAAAATTTTGTCAGATATTTTGTCAGCTGTGAAAAAGATTTAATAAAAATTCTTCTGTCGAATATCAAATCAGCAAACAATTTAATTAGTTTGGGATCAGTCTTTTGACCTTTGAATTTGATGCACTAGAAGATCTGTTAAGTTTGTTGTGATGTGTATTGAAGCAAAATTGCATTAAAAGGATCAAATATACGCACAAATGTCTACAACTTTCATATAACTTTCAACAAATTTGGGGATCCTATAACAATAATTTACATGTCAACTGAGCAATTTACATGTTAGAAAAAGTTAGCAATTTTCTTTTCTCAAAATTGTAAGAAATGTCAACATTTAACATGTTAATTTTTCAGCTCTTTAGTTATTTTGAAAAGTGATGATATATTGACTTGACCAGACCGTGATCCCGAATAATTATAAGCAAAAAGGTACGTCAGGTGAGCTTCTAATATTTCACCCAATATGGGGCTCTTGATGATAAAACTTCAAGATGATATGAAATGAACAAACAACGCAAGTTTTCATATCTTATCAAAGTTTTGATGACTATAACATTTGCTGCATGGCGTTTCGGTATATTCAGTTGAATTTTTACATTGCTTGGAGAGCTCCACGCTTTAAAGATCATTTATGAGTGCGGCTAAATTTTCCGATCCTATCTACATCTTCCTTTTCCCAGTGATCTTCAAATTTGTCATGCTCACTGCCCTTAAACAACTTTTCTAGCGTTGCTAGGACTTCAAACATCAACTCACTCACTGTGACTTTCTGTTCGATACATATAAACTTTATGCAAATCCTTTTTGTTCTAGATTATGCATTGGTGAGACTTCATCCAGATACCTCAAGCATGCCCTATGATAAGCTGTAATATTGTGACCATGGTTTCAATTGTTCCGAAGTCAATTCATCTTAACCGCTCTTTCAATGATTTTCTCTGTGTCTCTTTTTCGAGTGCATTCTTTTCCCTTTCATGTTTCTGCCCATTTTAATGAAAACGAATGAAATTGGTGTTAAAGTCTGAAAACATATGGCATATTCTGCTCTATCTTCCTGTCATAAGTATGACTTTTATTCTAAACTATGGACATTCCGGTTTTTTTTTTTATTTTAGTCTTCGCCTGAGAAGTTTGTTCAAATTGAAATGCGTCACAACACCAATTTTACTAACATGAAAATTATCCTTACCAAGAATTTAAGCTTCAATTTATGCTTTAAGTATTTTTATGCCACATTTTGCAGTTTTGATTGTGTGTGTTCAGGAATTTTATGAATAATAATTATTTCTATTTAAACCAATAACAAGTTAGGAAAAGCAAATGTAGCATCTTGCATAAGTTCAATTGTTTGTTTACCCAGCTGTTTTGTGAAATTAAAACTGCTTTTATAAATTGGCAATAACGTAAGAAAGACTAAAATAAAAAGATAAGTTTTTAGTTCCACTGGTGCATATATTTAATGCATAAAACTGCAAATTGTTAAATTCATAAAACATTTTTAACATTGGTTTTACATAAAAAGGATCCTTTAAAATGTGTTTTGAATGTTTCGTGTGTTTTTTTCATTAAATGTTTAGTATTAAAGTTAATGATCTGTGCTTTTAATTTTACATCTTTAATTAACAACTTTTAATTATCATTAAATAGTTATACTAAAACAAAAATGATGTTTAAATAAGTTAATATGGTACAACATCCATGATAAAACAATCTGCAGTACGACAAACATGTAACGTTTGAAATTATGGAGAGTTGAAATACATGAAATACCAACGATTAAGGCAGGAAATAAATTTAAAGTCTAACAAGGCACTTCCAGTAAGCACCACCAAAAATCTATCAACGACCAAGGAGTTCATTTGTCTTTATAATTCTAGCATTGTAGATAATTTTTCTTATCGAATTACGTTGTATAGTTGTGGCTTGTTTATTCATGGCAACTATGATTAAAACAAATTGTGCTTTCGCTCAACCAAAAATCCATCAGGTGAAAATGTCATACTACGGAATGTCACAATCATCTGATACAAGTTTTATCAAAAATTATTTTAGTGATAGAGTAACGGACGGGTAATCCTATTTGCATATACCCACCAATTTTAAAGCTAAATTATGAAATTAAAGTTTCTTATATGTAAAAATACGTTCAATTTTTCCTTATACTTAAGTTAGGTAGTTGTTGATCCAAGGGAGATCATTCTAATCGCTTATTTGTTCACTTCATTTTGTAAATTTGCTTTTTCAACATTGATCACCACTATGTTGCAGACATACAGTATTATTGATGTTAAGCATGATTCAAAAGAAAAAAAAATCTAGAGTATCTTAAGGTATTTTCGTTGAATGTTGTGTCAGTGATATTGTTGGTTTAAAAAGGAAACGATATTAAGGTTAAACTCATACGTATATGGATTCATTTATTTTCGTTGGTTCCAATTTTCGTGGTTTGATGAAAAAGGATCAGTTCGTGATTCTTAAATTCGTTGTTCTGATGTCTGCAGCATTTTTTACAAATCAATGTTAAATTTCATTTTCGTTAGGTACCAAATTTCGTGGTTCAAAGCCATCCACGAATTTTAATGAAACACGGTATTATCTAATATGTACAGTTATATCTCAAACATTTGAGTTACTAGTATTATCTAATACGTATGAGTTATATCTCATACGCATCATCCATGAGTTATTATTCTACCGGTTTTCCAAGTTTTCTACTCTAGCGTGTCTGATAAAGGTTAATCCAGAAAAGCGCTTCACACGCAGTGAAATTTTGCTGTTGTACATTTATCAAAATCATTTCAATATGTGGATCGTGTCTTTCTGGCACGTATTCCATATTCTTTCGTTTTTAATATTATATATCGTACGTACGAGTTATATCTCATACGTACGACTTGTATCTCATACTTTTGACTTATATCTCGTACGTACGACTTATATGTCATTCATATGCCTTATATGTCATACCTTTGAGTTGATCTCGTACGTTCGATTTATTTGTCATACGTATGAGTTATTATCTCATACGTACGAGCTATATGGCATACGTACGAGTTATATCTTATACGTATGAGTTATTAATTATCTCATACGTATGACTTATATCTTGAACATATCACGTTATCTCATATGTTATTAATTTTGTTTTATTGGATGGCAGCAATACGCTTCCGTGGGTCATTGATAGATATATATTACTAAAACCAAGCAGTCAAATGCTGGAAATGGTCTTCTTTGAAATAAAAAAATAAAAGATGTTGTACCGTGGTTTATAAATTAGTAAATAAAAGAACAGTTTAGAAGGTAAAACCACCTTTAAAAAATAAAATCCAAATAATAAATCACAATAAAAGGTAAAAATTTCAACCAAAACAATAAAAAGGTGCCCAAATTTGTGGACCTCACGTCCTTCTTCTGGGGCAATAAAAGAGAAAAGATGTGGACACACCAACTGACGAGAATGACAAGTGTCGACCTTGGGTAGATCACCAGTGAAAGAGACTAGAAGTTCGTTTTAAATGACCAGATCTATGTTCAGGATTTCATACGTCATCGTACGTCATCATAGTAAACATCTGTCTTTTTATATTGATTCCAAAGGGTTGAAATGATCCTAAAAATTTGATAATTCTTTGCTCAAGAAATTGTCTTTGTTTTTCGCCAGTGCAAGTTTCAAGGATCACAGTAACCTGCATGTCTTGGACGCCGTGATTCGGCAAACAAAATTGTTGCCCGACTGGGCAATCTTAGCATTTAAGAACACTTCGTCTGTGTTCGGCAAATCTGTCTCCCAATCGACGATAAGTCTCACCTACGTAGACTTTCGAACACTTAGCACAGCGGGTGGCGTAGATTACGTTTTCAGATATGCAGGTGAAACCATTATTCAACTTGAATGTGTTTGAAGGACCAACTATCTTCTCAGTCTCCAAAGTGAAGTCACATGTAACACAGATGGGTCGACCATAACCTCTGGTGCCTGAAAAATTTAAGCGAGGACGTTTAGTGGCATTATTGTGCGAACTGGAAACTAGATCCCCTTTTTTCATCCCATCGATGAAATTTCCAATAGTGAATCTTTAACAACCTCTTTAAAGATCGCTGGTTCGCCTGACTATATCCACTCTGTCTGAGAAACTTGAATCTCTCGCTTTGAGTAAGCTATAGCTCAAAAACAAACTGCGCTCGAATTATCACACGTTTCTAGCTGACTCTATTGTTTAACAGATTCGTCTCCTCAACAGAGATGTCTACAATCTTTTACAAAATGAGAAGAACAAGAAAATCCAAGCTTTGGCTCCACATTTAACAGATGTAGACAACATGGGCACTCTGATTGGTGTGAGCGATCCGGAGACAGATAAGCTCTATGAGGAAACTGTGCGATGCGTGCCTGATTCAGTCAAACTGTCAGATGCGGAATTGAGTCTTCTGTCCAGAGGTCTTAACTTTGTCCCGACAACCCCTTTAGCAGAGTCTTTTCAACAGCATACAGATATTTAAAATTTCTTCAGGCGTCTCCTCTTGAAGGCTTTTTTTCCACGAGAAGGAAAATTCATTTCATAGTGAAGATGATACTGAAGCCACCTCTTTGTTCTCTAGCTTTGAAAAGAAGCAATCGAATTTTACTCCAAAAGTCTCCTGGTTTCCAGTTTTAGAAAAATATTTCAAATCATGCCTTAATCAAATTGACAATTTAAAAACCAAACCCCTGAAGAGACATAATTTGACTACTGATGAACAGACAGCTCTCCGAAATCTAAAGACCCGCACCGATATAGCTATTAAACCTGCAGACAAAGGTTGTGCAGTGGTCGCATGAGATGGCAAGTCATATGTGTCTGAAGGTGATTTTCAGTTGGCGAATCCCACTTTTTATTCGAAATTAAAAAACAATAACACTAAGAAGAACCAACAACTTATTAAGAATTTTCTTAAAACAGCCATGGAGAACAATGATCTTCCAGAAAGTTCTTGAACTTGATAGTCTCTCAACCTAGGACTTCAAGATTCTATATGCTCTCGAAGATCCACAAATTGGGGAACCATGGTAGACCAATAGTCTCTGTATGAAGTTGTCCTACTGAAAACATTTCTAGTTTTCTTCACAGTGTTTTCATGCCAATAGTGGAGAACTTACCCACCTACGTTTAGGCACTACCCATGCCCTAAACATTCTCGAGTTCTTTGAACCGGAAAATCCAGATGATTTTAGATTGTTCTCCATGAATGTCTCTGCTCTGTACACTACATGTAGTATTCCTAACAACGATGACATGATTGCTCTTAATTATTTCCTGGACAGAAGACATAATCCCCATGTAAAAACTGACATTCTCTTGAGGTTGGCGGAACTTGTCCTCAATCTCAACACTTTCCAGTTTAATGGAGATTTCTACTCCCAGTCTGGTGGTGTTGTCATGAGCACAAAGTTTCACCTATCTATTTGTTGGATATTTGGAGGAGAAAATGTTTTCAGAGTACGTTGGTACCGTCCCAGACCTATACAAACGGTACATTGTGTTTCCTCTGATAGTGAAGATGATCTCAACGCATTTATAAGCTTTGTCTCTTCCTTTCACCCTGCCATTCAATACTTAGTACACCTTCACCATCTCTCAAGAGAAACTTTCCTTCCTTTACTTGGAATGTAGCATCAAGAATGGCAAAATAGAAACTTCTATATTTTACAAACCGACAGATGCTCATTGCTACCTGAATAACCAATCTTGTCGTCCTCGGAGCTGCAAAAATGCTATTCCTAAGTCTCAGTTTCTGATGCTCAAACGTATTTGTAGCGACGAGGATGACTTAAAAGTTCAGAGTAAGACCATGAAATCATTCTATGTCAAAAGAAAATAATTTATAAAGAGACATTCTAATCAGAAAGTCAATAAAACAAATTAAAAATCCACGATACACAGTAGATAACTAGAAAATGTGCCTATGAGCCACAGGATGGCCCTCCCGCTCTTGAAATATCATTGACCCCCAATGTGTATAACTTGGGTTATGGACCTTAACCAAGAACTTAACCAAAGTCGTTCATGCATAAAATATAGGCCACAGTGGCTTAATTTCTAGTGGGTGGTGTAGTCCTACCCAAGATCCATCTAGTGGTGAAATATCATTGACATCCAACAACTAGTATCCAAGTAATGGACCTTAACCAAGAATTTAACAAAAGTCATTAATGCATAATATATAGGTCATTGTGACCTAATTTCTATTGGATGGCGAAGCCCTACCCAAGACCCATCTAGTGGTGAAATATGATTGACCCCAACATCTAGTTTCCGGGTAATGGACCTTTAACTAAGAACTTAACCAAAGTCATTCACGCGTAAAATATAGGTCACAGTGACCTAATTTCTAGTGGGTGGTCTCACCCTACCCAAGACACATCTAGTGGTGAAATATCATTGACCCCCAACATCTAGTATCCAAGTTATGAGCCTTAACCAAGAACTTAACCAAAGTCGTTCAAGCATAAAATATAGGTTATAGTAACCTAATTTATAACGGGTGGTGTAGCCCTACCCAAGACCCATCTAGTGGTGAAATATCATTGACCCCCAACATCAAGTATCCGAGTAATGGACCTTAACCAAGAACTTAACCAAAGTGTTACAAACGTAAGTACGGACGGACAGACGGACAAGGGTAAAACTATATGGCCGATCCACATACGTGGTCGGGCCATAAAAAGACACAAAATAGACATACAAGAAAACTTAATTGAAAAACGAATGTTAACTCGGTTGCTTCGGAAAGGTAGCAGTAACACACCTTAAAAGCTGCCGACGATTCGTTTAAGATAGGTCAAACCCTGATTATGGGAGACAATACAAAAACTCTATGACAGGTAACACCTGTCCTAAAAGATAGTTTGCCATTCACCTTTGTAGAGGAAATCTTTGTAATTGTGTCCACATAATAGTTCTACATAAGTATTTAGTACTATCCAAACCCATGTGTTAGTTCTCATAGACTTTGATAATGTTGTAACGTCACTAAACATTAATATCAGGACTAACAATGAAGTTTTGTGTTGTACTTTTAGTTCTCTTGGTAGCGATTTGTCAGGTAAAGTATTTTTTAGTTGAGTGAATTGTATTTAGAACTTGCACATATAAAGTAAAACTGTATGTCCTCTTAGAGCTTCTACAAAGTCAACACTAAAAGATTTGACCATTCTCGGCTGCTTTATTGTACTACATGTCCTAAAAAAAATTATTTCGCTTTAAGTTGCAACATCTACTTTATATGATTTTTTTTTGTTCTGAATAAATTTTAAGGATTTGTATGATTGTATAATTTCCTTAGAATTCAAGAAACGAACAAAATAGTTCTTGAATTTGTTGATCTTGATGTTTATTTCAGTGTATGTAACATTATCATGTTAAATGTAGATTTTTTGGTAGAAATATTGATATTTATACAATTTGATAGTAGCTTTAAAACGTTAATCTATTACCTTTTGACTATTGTATTGTTTTTAAGCAGTACAGCGATCAAATATGTCGGTTTTGTGTGATGATATAACCGAAACACTAAATCATTTGTAGTTTGAAGTGTTGTGTCGGATTTAGAGTCGATTTGTTTGTTTTTATACTTCAGTCGATAAATACTTCTTAGCTAGCTGTCAGTAACTGCGAGTGTTCTCAAGAGTCTCGTTGTTCTCGTATAGTACTCTTGTCTCAGATTCTCTCTTGGTGAATTGAACTTTTATCGCTTTGATTTATATAGTGTCCTATTTTTGTGTTTTGTACAAGATTATCAATTAGGGGAAGGTTGGGCAAAAAAAAAATGGTTTAACCCCGCCACAATTATATGTACCTGTCGTTAGCCAGGAATCCTTGTCAAAGCTTTTGTTTGTCCCTATCATTTATCTGGTTTTTGTTCTATGTCCAGAAATGCGCCTTTCGTTGATAATTAAGGGAGTTGTTTTGAATCTTATGTATTGTATTTTTAGTCTTGGGCCAATTCAAGGCGGCGAGCAGCGACCTCATGGAACTCTGGACAGGTTGAAGACTGTTGGCTGTTTTCCATTATTACTTTTTAAATTGCCGTTTCTTTATGTTGGTTGTGTTGCGTACACTAAATCGTCTATTTATGATGAATTTATTCCTACATAGGGTTTCCTGTTAGATAGCTGTTCATCAGACAGCGATTGTAACAATGGTTGCTGTAAAAGCTCAGGAGGTTTCTTTGGATCTAAACAATGCCACCATTACATTGCACTTCACGGCGCATGCCACCTCGACGGACATGAATTTAGAGGCCACTGTGGATGTGGAAACGGTATGTTACTTTACAGTTCATCATTTATACTAAGCTTTTCAAACATGAGTATCAAATTTGTGTTGTCCCATACATTGGTCACCCGATATATCAACTTAAATTTGAGGATTTCCTCATCTCCAAATCTATTGGGAACTCTTGCATTGAAATAATAATTTATTGGAGGAAATTTTCAAATTGATGTGTTTAATGGAACCCAGACAAGTTTTTTTGGGGTTTTATTTTAGATTTACAAAAAAGCAAACAAACTACTGTGACAAACAAAGAAGAAAATAAGAAAAAAAAAAGATGTATAAACCTAATGCAAAATGCAGTAATAACACAATTACGACTAGAGTTTCGCGTTGTGAATTGATATTCAGTGATTTTTGTGTTTCTGTGTTTTATATGTTGTCTTTTTTTTATGTCCTGACATTGTTTGTGTTTGCTAGTTTTGTCTCTGTCCTTTCGGATTTGGCATTCATATGCCCCATTGGTACCTCTGCTTCTCTGAAGATCAATCGCGAGAAAGACAGAACAAGGCAGATATAACGGAGAAATTGCCACAATGGTCATTAGTTAGTCGTAACGAGTTCTGGAAATGTAAGCATTTCCTGCTTGCTATAGCATGTACCCGTCGCGCTGCTAATCGTCAATTCAGTGTGTCAAAATACAATACCAAAACGGGTATAAAAACCGGTTACATATCGATAGATAGTTCAAGGAGTAACCTCTCATCAGCAGCATTTGAATCAAAACTTTGGAAATTCAAAAATTAAAAATATTGAACGAAAGTACCCAATGCATAAGGTTCGAACAGGGAAGCCAAATCTAGCACCGAGGATATCGACCATGTGCAGTACAGGGAAAGAAACCTGGTGTCAAATCCGGTAAAGGAAGACAAAACCCTATGACAAACCAACATCTGCACTCATCTGTGAGAACTATGTTCGTGTGTATTCTGTTTTACGTTGATTAGTTGTTTATGCTTTATTTTTTTTTCAGGTATGGTATGCAAAGACCACACAGAAGGTTCCTCTATTGCCATAGAACCCATGCCCGGATATGGTTATTGTGAGATGGGGTCTCCCTCTAACTCTAACTCGACTGACCCGTTAATTGCAACTGAAGGATGAAAACAGCAAGAGGAAATGTTAAACCTAAATTAAATTGTTGAATAAATAATCTATATTTACTAAAATAAGATAATGAGATATTATTTAGTGTTTTCAGGCGGATTTTTTGAAAAAAATGTTTTGCCTGTTTTGATCTTTTTTAGGGTGCGTACGCCCGTCACGCCCCTTCTTAATCCGGACCGGGCCAATATTTTTGTTTGGTCTCGGCAAATGGGTGTATTTCATGACTTTTTTTCTGACAAAAAAAAACTTCATTCGACGAAAACTTGTCTAAATGTTTGTCTTTTAAAAAGTTAACACAGGTACAAGCAGCACGGTTATTTTTTTTTAATAGAAAAAAAAAGAAAGGACAACTATGGCACGCCGTATTTATATTTATTTCTCTTTAAAGATATCTCATAAAAATATAAGATATCTCATATACTTTATAATATATCTCATAAAGTTTATAAGATATCTTATAAACTTTATGAGATATCTTGTATGTTTATTAGATATCTTATTTGTTTTATAAGATATCTCATTTGTTTTATAAAATATCTTATGAAACTCCCATTTATATGAGATATCTTATATATTTAATAAGATATCTTATAAAGTATATGGATATCTTATAAACTTTATGAGATATCTTTCAAGAGGAATAAATGTAAATACGGCGTGCCATAGACAACGTAATATAAACATTAGCAAACCACAGAACGGAGCTCTAAAAGACAAAAGATGTACCAATGGGATTATCGTATGCCAACTCGTTTATCCGAGAGGCAAAGAAAATCGGTTGATTTAAAATCACATTCAAAAACCAGAGGAGTAAGCCGTTCTAATGTTTTGATAAGAAACCCGTCACGTTGCCAACGATCGGTTTGGTGTGAATTAAATCAGTTAAAGGACGACACTATACCTCTATGTCAAACCAATATCTTTGCTGATATGAGATATAGAAATCCCATATTTGTCTACGATGTCTTCCGTCAAATTTCTTGAATGACATAACCTGGCAGCTAGCATCATGACCATGTGTTAGTAAGTTACCTGTCAGATGTGATGCTCTATTATTCCCTACAAGCTCTGATGTGATACGTAAATTCCACAAGCTGGAGCTGACGGAAAAGGGAAAAATATATGAAAGGGTAAGTCGTCACATTTTTTCAAAAAGCTTAGTACAGAGCTTTCCTTGCGTGTACGTTGATTTCGAGAGATAAATCAAGATATGAAGCGGACCTCATAGAATCGCTAGCGTCATTGATTTCAAGTTCATGTGGAATATGAGGTATAAATAGTCACCAAATCGATGGTTGTTCAGTGAAATTACACAAATTTCTACGGAAAGAGTAAACAAATTGTTAACTTTAAACCACTAATTTATAATAAGTGTCTTTTGTATAAATAGACGATAAATAGATCGAATAAGTGTACGCGACCCAACCAACATTAAAGAAACGGCAATTTCAAAAATCACAATGGAAAACAGTCAGCAGTCTTCAACATGACTATGGGTCACTGCCCGCTGTCTTGCATTGGCCCAAGACTCTTTGGCAGCTGAGGGTAAGAAAAAAATATTCTGAAGAAAGATTTCTGCTATAAAAGATAATGTTGATAATGAAAAAAAATATTCTGTCGCGACGCCTTCGAAAAATAAATATTTTGTCCGCGCTCTGTGCGGAAAAAAAATTCTGATCAAAACAAAAAACCAAAACATTTTTTTTGAAATCTTCAAACAACTCCCCCTAAAAAAAGTGCAATGATAGATCAATGTTAGTAGCACAATGTAACACCCTACAAGACGTGTCAACAGTGGAATTACGGTGACCGCTGATCGGGCCACGATGCTGCTTGGTGTCTTATTTACACTGCAAGAATATGAAATTGTCGTCATGTTTTAGATATGGTTGTTTGGTCGTGTAACTTTTTTCAATATCTCTTAAGTATAGTTATAGTTTTAAGCAAAAGTTTCTTACTGGATATAATGTAGATTTTTTCTGAGTCTTTTTTTTTTTTTTTGGCTGACAATTTAGTGAAGAAGACGGTTATTCAAAAAATCCGCCATTTTATTTTATTTCTTTAATTTTACATAATATGATTGAAGGTCTCTAGTATGGTATTGTTCATTTCAGATTGCCTCTTTCAATACAAATCAATGTAATTATATGCGAGCGAAGCGAAGCTCACTATTGTACAGATTCTGCCAAATTGCACGAGACTCAAAATACGATGGTTGAAAATAAATTCTGTCTCGCTACTCGGAATGCATTAATTGGTAATTTACGAAAATACCGGGTCTCGCGTTAGCGAGATTCTTTATTTTCGCTTTTTTATTTACAAACGGTAACAAAACAAAACATTTTCTTGTTGTTAATGACAATAACTTTCTCAATAAATAATAACTATCTAACGAACGAACACTAGTTGTTTTGCTTTTACAGAAATATGGCTTTCTCTCGCGAGAATTCGTGACCTTTTACCCATTGTGCAAATATAATGCGCAGAAAAATGGTGGGAGTTCTGTCAATCAATTTTCGGAACTTTTCATAACACAGATTCATTAAAATAAAGTGATCAGCAACTGTTTTTCTACATATGTATGATAATTTGGTTCTACCTGATCTGAAAATAAAATCCTAATCCATCCTTATCCTATATGGTCCCTCAAACTGACAAAGTTAAATGATCATTTGGATACGTCGTCATTTTCCACCAGGTTTCTAAATCAATTTTTTGCAGACAGTACTTGGCAATTATAGATACGGGTATACAAAAATATAACAAAACCTGGCAGAAGAGCGGTGACATTTTGATGTCGTCTGCTTGTCGAATGATATGATGTGACTGAAGGATCGATTAAGTTATGGATGATGTTGTCCCGGCCGCAAACCATATTTTTGCGTTTTTACGGATAATACATTTTTTTCAAATAAATTATTAATTTTTTATCCAAAATTGACCCTCTTAGCTATTGATCCAGTCGAGGGTATTTTGACATTTTTATCCAGATCCAATTAACATGATTAAGTTTAAACCTAGTTTTGGTTGCACCTATATTATATTGATTTTGTATCTTCGCGAGCTTTTAGGGCAGAGCCATTATCATATTACTGGAACCTATTTTTGCTGGATTTATGTAAAAAGGGAAGGCATATGAATACACGTAGTACTGGGACCTCTATTCTTCACGTTTCACAATTCAAGATAAGAGTCCAGTATTTGAACCCAATTAAAATTAGAGATAAGACCATTTAGGAAATTTATCTAAGGTATACCAAGAATGAAGGAATTATTCGTAGTGGTTGCTTTATTTGCCGTTTGTCATGTGAGTAGATGATGCCATTAAAATTATTGAATACGATATGATGTTTCTTGAGTTCTGGAACATGTTTTAATGACATTAATTTGTATTTTTATTTTTTGTAATCACTGAATGGAGATGATCGTTTCCAAAACTTTAAAGAAAACCAAACAAATATGGGGTAGTTATTAGTTACATATTAAAGAAATTAAATAACAATCACAGTCGTATCCCATGTGTGTGTGTTAAGCGCCCTTTTCGACGCACCTGGGCCATGTAGGGCGGCCAGTTTTGATGGTGATGAATCCGGATTACCCATAAGAAACCACCGACCTTGGGCAGGTAACTGACAAACCTTATCACATACAGGTGGGGAAGTCCAGTTTTTGTAAATTACAAGCGGGACTCGATCACCACCTGAGTCGTATCCTAGATGAAATAATGTTTTGGTTGAATATATGGAAAAACGATCGTATCATGATGAGGCTGGGTCCCTCCTTGAGCCAGTTTAGGAGCCTCCACTCAGCAAAATATCTGTATTTATTGGTTCTGAGATGGTACATGAAATTATAAAGGAATGGTCATACGAGAATTTATGGCAGCAAACCTCCCCTTTTTATTCCGATCTTAAGATTCCATAGTGACAAAACAAAGTTGTTGCAAGGCACGACTCAGTGTAGCACAAACAACTATAAACCATAAGGTAAAGGTATATTTAAAAGATGATCGTTTAAGTTTGTTGAAACATTGATGATGATTTTGAAAGTATGTTAGTGAAATAGTAACAAGAGGCTCCCAGGAGCCTGAATCGCTCACCTGGTCTTGACGTCGACCAATAGACTTTTGTAGAGCTAAATGAGTTGAACATTTAAGCAAGCAACAGCTTTTCTCTATCTGCAATAGTTTTCATTCTATAGGCCAAAAACACTATTTTTCACTTTTAAGAGGCCGTAACCCTTATAAGGGGTCATCTGACAACTTTGACCCTATGGAGACTTTTGTAGAGCCTATTGAGCTGAACATTTAAGCAAGCAACAGCTAATCTCTATCTGCTATAGTTTTCATTCTGTAGGCTAAAAACATGAAAAATGGCTATTTTTCACCTTTTAGGGGCCGTAACCCCTATAAGGGGTCATCTGACAACTTCGACCAAATAGAGACTTTTGTAGAGCTTTTGATGCTGATTCAGCACCGTGCCATCAGATTTCATCTATCTCTTATACTTTTTGATTTATAAGCCAAAAACAGTAGTCTGACCCCCTGGTCTATTTTTAGTAATGGCGGCCATGTTTTTTGACGCATCAAAAATTGAAACACAGGTTTGGTGCAGGACACCCTAAGGATCATTCATATCAAGTTTAATTAAATTCTGTTTTGTAGTTTCAGAGGAGAAGATTTTTGAAAATTGTTAACAGACGACGACAGACGACAGACGACGACAGACGACGACGGACGCCAAGTGATGGCAATAGCTCACCTGGACTTCGGTCCAGGTGAGCTAAAAAGTTATGTTGATTTTTAAATATATTCGTGAAATCATTTCAAATCAGTTTTGATTTCAGTTGGCTGAAATAGATACAAATGTTAGGATTGAAGCGATCTCATCAAAATTAGTTTGTTAAAGCAATTTTAGAGCTAATTACATTTTGTTGAAATGGTCGAATTTGTTGAAGTTGATTTCAAGTTAATAGAGACTGATAGTATATGAGTAGAATTGGAAAGCACATTATTCTAATTTACAGGCGCTGATTCTAAATTTGCGACATGAATGTAAAACAAACAACGACTGTCCATCAACTCATTGTTGTGTGACGGATTACCATGGTGAATATTGTTTCAAGTATCAGAACGAGACTCAACCATGCCACTTAACGGGACACACACAGCATTTATACAAGTGCGGCTGTAAATCAGGTATGCAATTTTTTTTTCGAAAGCGGTGATAGCCTTTGATGGCATCTTTGCACAATTTGGTGCTTTGAAGAGTCATTATACAGTTGATCCAATACATTTACGTATTCCATTAATAAGACATTGTGTGACAACAACTTACTTCTGCAAAATAAGAATCCAAATACCTGAAATAAGTGGCATTTGTGCTTGTTTGAAAGTTTTGAAGTGGCCCTATGGCATTTAACATATGCCAAAACCGTAGAAAATACCATCAGTATAGAATTTGAATACTAATGCCACTCTTGAAGTAATTTTACATCATTTCTACAGCTTTTCAAAAATGAACCCGCATTCTGTTTTCAGGCTATACATGTGAAGCCTTGCATCTGACCTCTGGAAACATCTTAGATCCTAACGGCACCTTACACCAAGTTGAGGAACTGCTAGGGCATACAGGATATGGCGTTTGTGTTCAAACAACAACAAAATAAAAAAAAAATAAACATAAAATAACTTTAGTTTATGGGTAAATAAGTAGATACCAGTTCTACGGGTTTTTTGTGGAAATAAACAAAAATAGTTTGTCTATGGTATTGATGCATGTAAAGTTGTTTTCTTTTATGTTTTGAATTCAACTTGCCTTAAATGTGTCACCAACTTGAATAACGTGTTTCAATTTGTTGCATAGGTTTAATTGCATTTTCATTCTGTTCAATGAACTTATTTCGTGCAAATTTTAAAAGTTGGACTCAAAACCGTGAAAACAAAACATTATGCTATGGACTAAATAAAAATTTCCCTTTATTTGCTTGAGTTCAGTTCATTAAAGAACTGGTTTTGCAAATTTAATTCCACTATCCAATGCCTGGTTTTGTGCATCTACAGAATCTATTGTACGATACTGGGATGTACTCGAATTGCAACGGGTTGGAAGTAGAGTGCACCAAAACAAATGTCGGGTAATCATTGTCTTCTCGGCATACGCCGTTAGTACCACAGCTTGCTGGTCCGTCTCTAAAACCAAGTAACAATTACAAGTTATATGCATTCATCTTGATATATAAATTACAAAAAGTACACACAATTAAAGTGACTGAATTTATGAATCAAATAAAGATAATAACAAAACTACCGAACTTGAATGATCAATCTCATAGTCCAGAGAAAATGACAAAACGAAGCAGTCATACCGGAGAATTGGTGGATCGCAATGGTCCTGACTTGGTACAGGCATTTCAAACGAAATGGTGGGTTAAACCAGGTTTTATGGCGCCAAACCTCCCTCTTCCATTGCGATCTAAGGATCCGGTAATGACCATAGAACACAACATAGTTGTGAGACACAATAGGGATATTGAGATGATCATCTCAGTACAGCAGACCAGTCAAACACTAATTAAAACAATTAACCACCATATCTTTGAACTCAATTTTGAACTTTTCTACTAGTGCCTGATAACGAAGAAAGAATTTTTTAGGGATCGTATGAGACGTATTTTCTCATAGCCCTGCTCCAAAAGTCGGTCACGAAGAAATCGGTGTTTGATCAAAAATGTGTGCAAGCTCTGGCATATCGAATAAGTTGTGAAATATAAACACCTTATGCAATGGAAGTAGGTATATTGCTCTGTAGATTACAAACTGAGAGATACTTTTATGGTTTAACGCCCTTTTCGGTGCATATGGGACAAACAGAGCGGTCATTCATAATTGAGGAGAAAACCGCATTATAAGACTTTTGCAATTTTTGGCAGGCAACAGACAACCTATTAAATTACAAGTGATAGACGATAATGAGATGTGGAATAAGTGTACGCGACATAACTTTGCTTTGATATTTGCTTTAATTGTTGGTTACTGTTCTGTGTCTTTGTTCTGCTGTCTTCGGTATCTCCGAGGTTTGTCTTGTTTTGGTTCGGACTTTTAGATTGGAATGCTCCTTGGTACTTCTTTGCCTCTATCATCTTGTTTGTTTGTATCATAATCTGGTATTTAACATTATACGCTAGGTTCTGCAAACCACATTTTGTTCGGCTGTAGACAAGTTTGGTTTGGTGCAATAGCAAGCATGTGTGTACAGACCTACAGTTGCCAATCCACATCGTTTGGTGAGACAGGACATTCTCTGCTGTATGTGGCTGTACCACCCGTCTCTGTTCGCCATTATAAATAACAAACAAAGGGGCAACGGCGACAAACTCACTGTAAAAACAAGAAAATATACCCTTTATTTACTAAGTATATCGGACACAAGAAAAAAACTAGAAAATGTCTTTATGAGCCACAGGATGGCCCTCCCGTTCATAAATTATCACTTACCACAAACATGTATTACCTTGGATATGGATCTGAACCAAATTTGTTCTTGCATAAAATACAGGTTGCAGTGACCTAATTTTTAATGGGTGGTGTCACGTTACCCAAGACACATCTAGTGGTGAAATATCATTGACGCCCAAATCTAGTAACCAAGTTATAGACATTAACCAAGAGCTTAACAAAGGTGGTGCGTAAAAATAGGTCACAGTGACCCCATTTGTAGTGGGTGTTGTTTTCCTACCCAAGACACATCTAGTGGTGAAATATCAAAACATTTAGTGACAGAGTAATGGAACTTAACCAAAGTGTAACGGACGTACGGACGGACAAGGGTAAAACTAAAAGTCTGATCCACATTCCTAATTTCTCCTGCAGATACCCAAGTCTTGGTCTTATTTTACTTACACACAGCAAGTGTGTTCGTGTGCATTATGTTTAAAATCAAAATTAAAAGATTTTGGGACATTCATAGTATTTTATAGCATAAGATTAATCAAAATTGTTAAAAATTACAGGCGTAGTTCGTGAAACAAATGCATCCACCCATGAGAAATGTGAAGAGAAATTCCTACTTGTGTTGAAAGCAATTAAAAAAGAGAAGGACTTACGTTTCACAGCACAATGCGCGAGAACCAGCTGGTTGCCCGGGAATATACGGTACTGGTCCGCAGGAAGCGCTTTTTGCATCTACGATAACATCATACTTTGTAATTTTACCGTGCGTCCCTCGTTGGCAGATTGTCTTCGTCAAATCATTACGAGATTGAAATAGTCCTTTGTAGTATCTATCAATTTGTCTATTTTGGGGATTTTTGTTACATTGGTCATTGTAGCAGTCGCAAAAATAACATTCATCCGTGGGCTGCGACGTACAAACGCGGACACGATCGTGTTTGTAGGTGCTTTCCCGATCCCTGGCCTGTATATGTCCATCAAATCCGTAGTACTGACCATAAATGGCCAATAATTTATGGACATTGAACAGAAAGAAAATGAACTTTATGTATGTTTGCACCATTTTGTAGCACAACTAAATAAAAGAGGATAAAGTTGTTAGTGAAATGAAGTAGACCTAAGTCCTAATTTATCCTGTTAGTTTACAATCAAAAATCATTGCTGCATAAGGGAACATAAGTACATATAGAAATTAGGTCGTCATGTTTTTTTCTTATTTATTTGCAAATCGTACAAATGGAAAAAAAAATACAATGACTAGATACAAATGAATGTTTTGAAAATTTAGTGTTGTATGTTTGTGTCCACTCCGTAATATTTTGGTAATTTAACTCGGTTTGGAAGCTAATTCAGTGGAACTAGTGGTGTCATGCATTATTCACGATAGTTTTTTTTAAGTTTTAAAGCATGAACTATGTGATTTAGAATTATCTAGTTATATACTTGTATTGAATTGAGAAACCGACCTAAGCATAAAAATATCTGAACATAAAATTCAGCCAATATTTAGATTGTCAAGGTTACAGACGCACAGATCACATATAGTTTGGCACTATATATGAAACACAGAGAAACCGTAGGTAACTTTTCAAGTGATTAATTTTTTACAAGTCTAATAAAAAATACATCCAAACAGAATTTTGCCGAGCGCTAAAAGTCTATGTCAGCTCATTAAACAGGAAGTTGATAAGTGACACACATGAAAACACATTCAAATATATGAGACCCTTACCTGAAGCTGCTTAGCTAATGAGTAACAAACGCCAACACATATAAGTAGCTGAGAATTCTCTTACGAAAATGATTCCAATTAACGACCCTAACAACAGGCTCTCATGAGCCTGAATCGCTCACCTAACTTCAATTACTGTTGGAAAAAATACATTTTTGGCATCTGAGGCTAAAAAAATTATTTATAAAGACGAACATTTCAGTAAACACAAACTTTTATAATCTTTATAGGTTAAATCTGCAATACAAACACCAAAAATTTGACAATAAAGGGCAAACAACTTTTATAAGGAGTCATTTGCTATTTTAAAAGGCCATAAACCCTATAAAGGGTCATCTGACAACTTCTTACCAATGGAGACTTTTGTACAGCTCAGTGAGATGAAGGTTCAAGCAAGCATTAGCTTTTCTCTATCTGTTATAGTTTTAATTTTAATTCTATAGGCCAATAACATGAAAAAAGTGCTTTTTTTCACCTTTACTATTATACTTTTAAAACTAAAGTCTGACCCCTCTGTTCTAATTTAAGCAACTGCTACCATGTCTTTGGTCGGCATTCACCATTTTTTGGTAAAGGACATTCCATAGATGATGTATGAAAAGTTTCAGAGCAATCCCTTCAGTAGTTTCAGAGGAGAAATTTTTTGAAGTAAAGTTAAGGACGACGACGAAGACAGATGCCAAGTGAAGGCAATAGCTTACATGCTTTGTCGGTTTGTTAAACAGGGAGTAGATAAGCGACAGACCTGAAAACGCATCCCACACTACGAGACCCTTACTAAAAACTGCATATCGAACAAGGGGTTGCACTTGGACGTGCTAAGGATACCCCCACTCGACCATTAAAAAAACAGGAAGGAGATGCCTGACTGACCTGGAAAAAAGGGGCACATTACAACTGATCCTACTAAAGCTGTGTACCAAATTTGAAATCAATTCCTTCAGTAGAAGCCGAGAAATCCGTTCCGAAAATTTGTCTATTTTTGACCCTTAAAAATGACTAAATCAGCTCAGAAAACGAGAAGTAGATGCGCGACTGAATTGGTTTAACTCGTCATGCTGAAGCTGTGTACCAAATTTTAAATCCATCCCTTCTGTAGAAGTCAAGAAATCTGAATTTGTCTATTTTTGCCCCTTCAAAAGTGAACAAGTCTGCTCTGAAAACAGGAAGTGGATGCAAGACTGACCTGGAAAGGGGAGTCCTGGTTCAACTCATCATGTTGAAGCTGTGAAAGTTTGTAACAGATGGACAAAGAGATAGCAAAATAGCCCCCTCTCTTACGAGTGGGGGTATAATATCATAAGCCTACATATATATATATAGTATGATATCTGATGTTTTCCAATTTATGAGCCTTAATGTTTTGTCAAGTCAGCTCATTGAATGGAAATAGCTTAGCGACAGACCTGAAAACCATCAAATTGCATAAGACCTACATTTATTTCATGCTATTTTTCCTTTCATTTTTTGGGTCTTAATGTCACTGAACAATAGCATAATAAGGTCCCCCATCTTGCAAAATTTGTGACCTTGACATATTACCTATTAATCCTTAAACCATTTAGCTTCTTCCTTATCTCATACATTTAAATGGGTGAAAGTGACCTCAATCTTTGACCTATTGATCCCAAAATATATAACAATAGACCTTTACTTACCTCACAAGCTACCATAATTTTTACAGATGGATGGATGAACCAACATATTGACCAATCAATTGACAGTCAGACTAACTGACAAGCCTAACAGACAGATCGACTGACAGACAGACAGTAATGAATTAACAGTGAAAAACTATAGGGCGTCAGTACCCTCAATGTAAGGGTCTAACTATTCTCATATCTTTTGTAGTAATATTTGACTTTCCATACCCAACACAGATCCCCTGGTAATATAAAATTAAACATTGTTTCTGAAAACAATATAGAGAAGGACTACAACTTTATATTTAGTATGACTTTACTGTCAGTATTTTAACAATTTGTTTACAACAACAATAAATTATTTTGACATTATTACATATACAAACAACAGACAAAGCAATACACAAAGAAACAGTCAGTGTTAATATATTATGGCATTGTTTTGTTTATTTGTAGTTAAAACAGATACATAATCTTCATGATTTATGATTTTATAAAACTACAATGCCAAAAAAATACCAAAAATGAAAAATTCTGAATTGCATCAAATTAAGTAAAATAATGTGGCTGTTTACATTAAATGGGAATTTTTTCTTTAAACTGAATATAAAGAATTAATAAAAACAAATCCTTCAAAAATACCCCAAAAATGATGGTATGTTTCAAACCCTTTGGGAAAAAATGTGGGTTTACAATGTTGAATGGGTAAACTTTTTAGAATATAAAAACGAAAACAAAGATAATAAGTAGCTTCACCATTTAAAGGAACAATTATACAAGAAACAGGAGCAAAATATCAACAGTAAAATTTAAATATTTCTAGTAAATTATTTGTGATACAAAATTTTAATACTATCAGTTATAACAATGTACATTGATAAAAAATCAAGCAAATGCAGGATATTAAAAGCTTATAAAGTATAAATAAATAACAAATTGTTTACAAAAGGCTTAGTGATATAAACTTTATCACGATTTTTATACCTTGAATACTAGTTTCTTTTATTTTTCACAATAAATCTGATTTATATATGTACGGATATTTATTTATTTGCATTGGTACCAATATTTGTGGGTCAGTTTCTGGATTCTGAGATTTAAGTCTGCAGCATACAGATCAATATTGAATTTCCTTCTCGTGGGGTATCAAATATTGTGGGTCAAGGCCAGTGGCGAATACCATGAAAATTGATACCCAGTGAACAATTATGAAATAAAATTATATATAGGCAAATTAACAATTCACTATTCAACCTAAATCTAAATTTTCATGCACCAAAATGATAGAAATTCTTATTTCAACAATTTTCAAATATAAGTTCCCCAGCACAGTTTAGCACAAGCCTTAAATCTTTATTTTGGTTTATGTAATAAAATAATGAAAATGTATCACTTTGTTTATATTATAATAAAAAAACTTTTTATGAGCTTTCTCTCAGTATATTACATTTATTAATAGGATTTGACATTTACTCATTTAAATCCTTCATGTTTAGTGTTTGTTCTATTCATCGAATACATATTTCACTTGCTCAAGTGGATTTGTACTGGTCGGGGGCCAGTCAAATGCTGGTTTCAAAGACTCTTATCTTATATTCCAAACCAAGTCCAGTACATTTTAACTTTTTGTTGTTAACATTACACAGCACATACAACATCATTAAAGAATTGACACAAAAAGTTCTAACTTAAATAAGGACAGGAAGACAAAACAAAACCTAAATTGACAAAAGCACCAATTAAAAAACAACAAAGACTTAAAACGTCTAATGTAATTCTTCACTTCATGATTGTAACTAACATTGACCTAATACGTAGAAACAGTCATTTTAAATCTCAACACATTCTTTTAAACATAAGCCAAACTTAAAGAAAATTCATATTTAAAACTAGAATAGCGGTCTTCCATGGAAGACGTATGTCAACAGCATCTTAAAAAATTTGGTAAACAGGAAGTAGATGAGATACGGGCATAAAATCACTTTACACTACATAAGAGGAAGCCACATACCAAATATCAAGAGGTTGTGACTTGTAGTTTCCTGGAAAACTGGGACAGAAATTTTTGTGACACCGCAGGACGCATGGTGCCAAAGTAACCCCTATATGTCGCTTCTGCAACACGTTGCAGGCGACATAATGACCAGAATAACATGGTGTAGTATACTGTAAATTTTTGATAATTTTGGTTTTTATTTACGTTAAACTAACACATAGGGGCATAAATTAATGTTTTTCATAGTTAATTCATATTCTATAATAAAAGAATAACACAATCACACGAACCGGAGATTTCCACAGATATTTTTTTAAATTGAAAATGCAATGCTGGAAAAAGTCCATAATAACAGTATTCAATGATGAAATTATGAAATTTCTTTTTGAGTTTAGTATACCTCTTCCATGTTCTTTGTGATAATTTTTTGAAGAAAGATAGTAAGATTAACAATGGTGAAGTTTTTTTCTAAGTTTGGCTGATCGTTAAAAGGAAATGCTTAAGTTGTTATAACAGTGGTTATGTTAGCTATCTAGAACTTTGACATTTATGAACAAGGTAATCTAACTGTCAATTTCATCAATGAACAAAATCTATTAAAAGTTTTTTTATTCAGACCTACGGCACTCTATGAAAACTGCCTTCATTATGGTTAATTTACAATACAATTTACAACATGTATCTGTATATAACATATGCATATCAATGCATGGAATAACTTATAAAAAATATGTTAACAATATACAATGTAATGTTAAATCATATACTGGCCTAATATATTATAAATAAATTATGCATTAAAAATTACAGCTTGATTATAGAAAGGAGTATGTTCGGAAAGGGCCAAAACCGGCCCTAAATTTCAAATTCGAGACAGCTACAAAATAATTCTGCTAGAATGGTCATAAGACTCTATACTTTATAAAATGACATAAATTGAGCATGAATTAATTACTTTCGTGTACAACAGAGACATTTAAAGTTAGTGAAATTCTTTTAAAATCGCTATTTTTGACATATTTAGCCTATTTTTCTGTAAAAATGATGAATATAATGTTGGCCGCATACTCTGACCAAAATTATTTTTTGGTTTAAATATTCACTTTTAAGTAATAAATTGATAAACAAAAATCTATGTTGGTCAGAGCATGCGGCCACTTTTGATTTTGACAAAATAGTGGTGAAAAGGGGTAAAAAATCGACAAAAAAGAAGATTTTCCTATTTTTTTCTCATATTAAGGGTGTCAACGAAGGAAACAGCACAATTTTATCACTAGAAAACTATAATATTTGTTAAATATAGGTATTCTGTGAGTTATTTCCAATGCATTCATGTAAATTTCTTGAAAATGAAAAATCAGCCCAATTACAGGGCCAATTATAGGCATTTGTGAACATACTCCTTTTTCATTTTACTTGTTTTGGTTAGAATTTTGATGATCTCAAAAAGGATCACATGAAATGTGTTCAAATTTTTGTTACATTTGTATCAAACCGGTGATAGCATAAAATCATAATAATGTAATATAAAAGTCACATATGAAGTTGCAAGTTATAAAAATTAACTTATTAAATCAACAAGAAAATGTGAACAGCTGCTCTGACAAGATAAAATATTGTTGGTAGAAAAACTCAATCAGAATTTCAGGGTTTTGTGGTTTATGTGGTTGTCCAACTATCAGATTCCAGGGTTTGATAAGGATATTTTTTTATATCTTTTAAATTTAAGGCCTTTTCCGAGATCTTGAACTGACAAATGAAATTCAAGGGTCTTTTCCAGGTTTCAAGGATGCATGGCAAACCTGGAATTTTGACAAGTAAATGATAAAAGAGAGATAAATCAGTGTGTGTGACAGGGAGATAAAATTTATATAAAAATACAAAACATACATGTATTCAATATGGCATGCAAAAATCTAGAGTAAAAATAGAAGCACATTTTCACTCCATCAAAAACATAAAGCATCAATCTCAAAGTCTTATGCCCTATCAACAATGTAAATCAATAATAAATCAATCCATTATCAACAAACCAATATGCGAAAAAATAAGTAAAGGATGTATCCATAAGACACAGATGAATCAAGTGATCCAACAGATCTGAAATTCACTTAGGACATACAGTATGACATAGAAATCTACCCTACCAAATTTCAAATTCAACTCATGTACCGGTACAGTTTCTGAGAAAAGATGGAAATTTTCATATCGGCCCAGTCCCAAAAAAGGAAATAGGGTCCAAAAGGTCTGAAAGTTGATAAGGAAGTGCAACTTGTGATACTGTCAACCCAGCCAAATTTACATGTACATGTACATTGTCAGAGGAAAACTTTATTTTAGAAAAGTATTTGTCCAAAAACAAGGGACCATATTTGTGTTTTAAAAGGTTCAGTGCTAGATAGAGCAAAAAAATAAATAAATTGCAATATCATAATAACAAGTACATAGAAAAAAATTGAGTAGCTATATGTTTATGTTTTTACAATAATAGAGGTAGCGTATTGCAAAAAAGAAAAACATCAACATCACAATATCCATAAAAGCATACATGTACATGTATTTAAATATACAATGAAGAGGTATAAAGCTAGTTATCTTATTATATTTCATCACTCTCACTGTCACTATCATCAAATCCTGATAGATCCAGGTCATCGACCTCTCCTTGTCGTAACGCATGTTCCACGACAGCGAGGTGGCAGAAAACATACTGGTCTGGCATCTGAATGGCAAAAGCTCTCTGGGAACGAATTTGTCTAACTGTCTCTTTAACATCGATCCTATGTGTGTCTTCTAACTGTCGTAAACATATATCTATTGTCATGAAAGTACCTTAATATAAAAAAGAAAAGAGAGAATAATTTTTTGTCTGAAGTGTCCATGCAGGGCATTCAACATTTTGTTTTGTTCTGATAAGACCAGTGATAGAATCAATTAATTGATTCCCTTAACTGAAGAATTGTATTTATGAAAGTAGCAATAACATGGTTTTTTATACTGATATTAGGTAAGTGAACAGGTTTCACAATAAACCATTGTAAACTGTTTTGGTTTCAAGTAGTTTTCATTTTAGGATACCTTTCGTTTTATCAGCTTCAAAGAATCAGAGGAACAAATGGGGTATCCGAATGTAAAAAATCTGAAAGGGCAGAGACAAAACCAGTTAACACCAACAAGAACGGGACAAAAACAGACAACATGCAAAACATGGAAACACAAAATAACTGAATATCAATCAACAACGCTAACTCCAGTGGAAACAAGAGTGAACTCAGGTGCTCCAGAAGAGTAGTGGCGTTGCCAACAGTCAACTCGGTAAAGGAAGACAAAACAAAACCCTATGACAAACTAATATCTGCTCTCATCTGAGAGATCGAAATCACATATTGTTCAAATTGCTGTTGAAAAGAGATTACACAACAAAATATGCACATCACATATCTAAATTGTCCAATTTTATTGACACCAACTTTAATATTGAGAATAATTACCTGTTCTCCCTATGCCTGCACTACAGTGAACTACTATTGGTGGGCCGAGTGGATGGCCATGCCAAGACGAGCCCAGACGCTTGGTGGCATCAGCCTGACAGCTTCTGACACGGAACAGGAAGTCTAAGAAAGCGGTACCTGTCCTCGGTACCCCATAATCAGGCCAGCTGGTAAACTGTATGTGTGTAAGGTGTCTTGATTCTCCAGACTGAAAAATACAGACATAAAATAATAAGTGCTTTGCCCGATTTTGTGTGGAAAATGCTAAAAAGAAATAAAGAAAACATGTGGTTGTTGAATACATAGAATGTAAAGAACAAGGGGATTGCAATATAGCCTCCTCTATTACGAGTGGGGGTATAATTAGTGATACAATAAAATTTGCATTTGCAGTTTGCTTAAAAATTAACCCCTCAAATAAATCTCTTACAGATAAAAAATGTTCATTTGACTACAATTACTTTTGGCCTTATTTTACAAAGTAAAAAACTGTGATGTGTTATCTACAAGACCCTAAAATTGCAATGGAAGAGAAATTTTTGGTGCCTAAAACCTTAAAATTCCTCAATTTTTTTAAATGTCTGTATCTAGCCAGGATCATTGTGATTTTGGTCTCCTTGTTCTGTCTTTTCGTCTTGGACATTTGAGATTGATCATCCCAGATTGGTATTACCTTTATCGTAGTACTATTTTCTCTTTTAACCAGATCTTCCCATTTTTAAAGAAATTTTGACTCATTCTTTAAAATATTTTGACCCACCTTTCTGTTATGTAGGAAGAGTCCAGTGACAGTGTAATCTTGGTGTTGCTCTATCCCTGTGTTAATGACTATATACTCCTCAAACTGTTCCTCGGATTCCTCCTCCATTGGCCAGTATTGTCCACACTTCATTCTTCCACGCTCTACTACTCTGTGAAAAACAATGATGATATTGATGATACAAATGAAAGTGACATCATACATTGAAGATAATGCAATGTAGAATAAGTGTACACAACACTATACACGTGAACATAAATCAGAAACAATGTAAAAATCCACAATGGTAAACAGCCGTCTGTCTTAAATGTGACTAGTAGTCGCTGCTTCCTGTTTTACATCCCATTTTACATCAGCACAGCCAAAAACAATTAGAATAAATTGAATTCTGTTAAAGCTTCTTTTGACCTTTCTTCACAAATCTGTGTAAGTAATAAACATGATTAATAGGAGGAATAATATATATATTTAACATAAACATTAAAATTATAATCAATATTTTATCACAACATTCTATTTCTCTGTGTAAAACAAGATCTGTAAATAATTTTGATATATGTACAAGTATTTATGAAGGTTCTTACCTAGTGGTCATGACAATGACCATTACATGACAATTCCAGATCATGTTCCAAAAATCACCAAATGTTTTGGGTAATGGACCTGAAGTGGAGAAACCATTGTAAAATACAAAAAGTTTTATGAAAGTGAAACTAACAGGGTATGGTGAGTTAACAAGTCATGGGGTTTTATGATTTTTTTTTCATAACTACATGTAACTCCTTAAACAATCTAACTATTTGTGTAAAAATATATTTTATTGATATAAAAAGACTGAAAAAAAAAACTAACAAGAATATGTCTAAAAGACATAATGCCCCATCTCGAAACATTTTGACGGATGAACGGACCCAAACACTATATGCCCCCCCCTACTTTCGTAGATCGGGCATAAAAATGTTAACATAAAAAAACAATAATTCTATAAAACTGTAATGAGTGTCAATAAAAATTTATTATTCATTTTAAAACCCTTTGTTATGGTATTAGCCAAACAAAACTGAAACTTTGATAATTGTTCAAACAAACATTACCTTGTGTAGAAATATAAGCATGATCTTGTTTATACCCGTCTACATAGTTTGCATTGATGTAATCGGCAGAGGGGTCAGTGCCCTCATAAGGTAATTTGACTCGCGAATGATCGTAACACAATACATCTGAGTATCTATTCTTTGGCAAGTTATATTTTGCTCTGAAATAAAAATGGTATAGGTTAAATATTAGGCTGATTTTTTAAGGAATATTCACATACCAGTATTTGACAAGTTACTTCTTAAACATATGTTTTTGTGGTATTTTGTTTTTTTTACTTTACATTTACATTTTTTCTTGTCCTTGCATTTATTTGGTTCTTTATGACATGAATTCCATATTTTAAAATAGTTGGATGCCCATAATTCTAAAAATAGCAATACAACTTTCATTAATAGTATCTTAGAATTATGAATGAATGTTTCATAGTGTACAATTGTCAAACAGGAAGAGTTGTCTAAGAATTTAAAGTTTCAATTGTAAACTGTTTGTGAACTTCCATCTTCAAATGTTGTGATTTATATTTGATGATTGGTGCAGAATCTGGATGATAAAAACAGAAGCTTGTGGTGCAGGAAACCTAACATATAGAAAAACAATATGTCACTCCTGCAAAACACGAGAAACTTTGGCATGTTAGGTGAGGGCTATTCCATTAATGATTGGATGGGGGGTTGAAGGTACTTTATATTTTTTAAGAAGTTTCGTGGGGTAAATTATGTCAACTTCCATTATTCCTTATTATAATTTCTATATAAATTTAAGTGGGTTGTGGGGTCTGGAAAAAAGTGCTTTCCTACCACCCACCTATTCATTTATGGAATATGGAATAGCCCTGCCATGAAATTAGCTCAATATCTGATCACTTTGGAATGAGGAAAATTGCTGAAATGATCCTTAAGATTTGAGACTATCAGACAGCAAAAATTGTGTCCTGATCATACTTTAGGATAGCTTTGGCCCTAGGGTTAATAAGGCCCAAACAATAAAGAATTCTTACTTTGATGTATTAAATGTTCCAGTGGGGGCCTCCATTTTAATATGAGCATATTCATCATAAAGACCACGTCTTTTCGTTTTTTTCAAGTGTTTTACAAGTTCTTGTACAGTCATTCCTGTAACTTCGTTCAAATGATTAGAATCTTCTATAATGTTATTAGAACTTGTTGATACAGGGCGTTTTTTCGGTGGGATGTCAGTTTCACTTTCATTTTTTACATCATTACAATTGCTATTTTGTTGATTGTTATCTTCAGACTTATTTTCATCAGATTCATATCTTCGTTTAACACTGCCATTAGCACAAGAGTCAATTTTCTCTACGTTAACTTCTTTCTCCTGATCTATTAACATTTTGTCTTCTTTTTCTTTTTCCTCAGAACTATGTTTTTCATTCACTGTTTCCTTTGAATCTTCTGAGTCCATATCACTGATAATCATACAGTCTGAGATTTCACTTGACAAGCTTCTTTGTGACACAGATCCTGCTCTTAAATTTCTACATGGGAAGAAGTATGTACTTAAGTCTACGTTTTGTTTGGTGGCTACTTTGTAGCAAATTTGCATCCACGATGAGTGGCTGTTCATGATGGTTCCTCCAAGATGCAGGGGTAGAGATTCAGTGGGTATGTGGTACGAGAGCTGTTGTAGGCTTATAGTGTACACCTGAAAAAAGAAATCAAAATTGTTGTTAAAGGAAGAAATAAAAAAATAAAACCGTGTTACTGTTTTAGTATTTTGGAATGGTATAAATGTTTAATACCTTTGTCATTTCCATCTTAATATGAAATGATTTAATAGTCATGTGGATAAAATTTCTGATAACAAAAATTTACTTCACAGTATTAAAGCATGATAAAAAATACCCAGAAATCAATGTATACCTAATCAAAGTTCAATAATCAAACATACCTTTCAATTATATAATTAAATATTGAAGTTATGATCTTATATTAAATTACATCCTCTCAGTTAAAAGAGAAATAAGAGACTGTCTCAATCTAAGGAAGTGTCATGATAATTTATTGATAAGATTGAAAATCCCATTCAAAATTCCCTCTAACCAGTTAGATTAGGCTATAGGTGAAATAATTAACTTCCTGTTATGTAAATCAAGTGTTTTATTGTTCAAAAAGGAAGTTGCATAATAGCTTTTTTTTCCAAAAATTTAAACAGTGAATTAAATTAAATATTATTGATATTATTGATATTATTGTCTCTGTGGTTTGATCACATAATGATTATATTCCTATATACATGTATAAAAATCTGCCAAAGTTAAAAATGGCCAGATCTTAAAACAGGATTTAGGTAAGCAACAGTCCTGAAATTGCATCCAACTGTATGGGACCCTGTGCTACAGACTATTGGCAACGCGACAGGTGTGCTATTATAGTATAGCAAACAGGAACTGCTTCCTCTTCTGGAGCACCTGAGTTCACTCTTCTTTCGACTGAAGTTCACGTTGTTGATTGATATTCAGTTATTTTGTGTTTCCATGTTTTACATGTTGTTGTTGTCCCGTTCTTGTTGGTGTTTACTGGTTTTGTCTCTGCCCTTTCGGACTTTCGGAAAAAAATCTAAGTCGGCTGGTTTAACAAGAAGTAGGTAAGCATGAAATTAATTTGTATATAATATTTAGCATTAACTTCATGTGTAATACATTGGATTCTTTTTTTTTCATGGGTGTCAATTTTTAGTGTTTTTCATTTATTTCTATATTTCTTAGATAGCACATGATCCAACAATATTGATGTAAAAGAACCATTTCTTAGATTTTTATTCTTGTGGTTAATTGTCACCCGTGAAAAACTCCACGAATAATAATGAAACACGATATTTTCAACCTACTCTGTCCCTGAGTTTTTCCCTGACAAATAACTGGAGAATTTTAAATGGAGCTTTAAACCATAATGGTGCTGTGACTATCAATACTTTCTTTAATCTTGCTGGACATGCTCCCTACAAGACAATAATAATAGAAAAGTTGATATTTGTCAAGCATAAAAATTAGAAATATCTATTTACCAGTATGAAAGAGACAACAATCTTTATATTTGATGACCACTTTTTACTTTTTTCCACCTACTGGTACAGTATTAATCATTTTATTACCAGAATGATTACTTCCTGAAATCCAGCCAAAATTAATATTGATTTAAAATAAACTGTTGTCATGATAGCTGAAAAAAAGAGGTCAAATACTTGACAACTTTTCGGAAAACATGCTTTAGTTCTTTTCTAAAAATGAAGATATTTACCTTTAAAAGATTAAGGATTTTAGTACAGAGTTCATAGTCAAAGTTCCCATACTTTGAGTCTGTCATGTCGTATATAAACACTAAACCGTGTCTCTGCGTGTCAGTGCTTAAAGATACAAACAAATCATTTTGGTTAAAATAGAGACTTCCTTTTTTGTATTCATTATATCATCTATTTTTGTGTTGGGGCTTTTCCAGAAATAAATGTATAGGGGGATCAGAAGGCACTTTTTTTTATACCCACCATGCATAAAATTTTAATTTTTGTCCCCTTTATGTTGCATTTGAGAAATATCTAAAAATACCACCACCCACGTGCCTTCCGACCCCCCCCCCCATACAATTAATTCTGGAAAAGCCCTGGTGCTGTCAATGCTGCAATTTTAAAAAAAGAATTTAAAATTATACAATTAATAACATTTCCATCAGAGTTTCTGAGGTGATTCCAGAAGATATAGAATTGAAGCATACATGTTAACAAGATCATAATTTGTTTATTAAAGTTGTGAGAATTGATAAGCTCTTGACAATAAAAGGTGTTTGTGTTTAAAAAAATTAGTTGTAAAAATATCCTTGAAAACACAAGTCACATGACCACAAATCAAACTTGCAAAAGAGTGAAGAATGAAATAAAAAACTACTGAGTTATTGTTTTCCTGGTAGGAAAAAGTTGGATGATTTTTACAACAGAAAGGGAATGGAATAAGCCACCATCATCAACCAAATCAGCAGGTTCCATCAAAGAGTTCAGGGAGCTCATGGGCAAAGTACTACCTGCCCAGCTCCTGAACATGTAATCCCATACCAGCCTGTTTTAACTGTGAATATTGCCCCTTTGGGTTTTTATCCTGATTGCTTACGCTGGAGTATAACGTTCCATGGGAATAAACTCTGTATATGGCAGAAGAGGAAAGCCATTTAGGAAATGTAAGGTGGGGACTGTAATAATGTTTTAAATAAAGTTTTAAGTGTCAACTACATCAAATTGAATTGAAAAAAGTTGCAAGTTGTTTCCTATTGGCAGATCTTTTAAATTGCTGCTGGTTAAAATGGAGGTTGTGTCAGTTACACTTAATACTCCACATTTCATAACATTGTAGTCTCTATCATAATGTGATGTCTGCATCAAAACAAACCTTTCTAAAGCAGCATCAAGTTGATAGAGTAGACCTTTCAATACAATCTGATGAGTGGATTCCCTTGGCTGATGTAACCTGGCTGTAAATAAAGCAACTGCTGCCCCATGGTTATCTCTACCGGGCTGAAAATACAATAAGTATACTTTTTCAACTAAAATATTGATGAAGACAGGAATGGTCTTGTAGGAAAAACCTAAGCATTTGACAGATTTTCAGAAAAGTTAATATGGGCATCCTCAAATGGTATCAAAACACTGTGCAAAAGTTTCAGATTTTGCGCCTTTTATTTAAGTATTCAAGAAGGGGCCATATAAAAATTATGGACAAAGTAAACACTACATGTATAAGGCTCCAAATATACACGATCTACTATTTAACAAGCAAATTAATGTCCTATTCAATGCTTATTTGTCAAAACTGCTCCTGTTCTATATTTTTTATGTCTCAGTCTACAAAGTTTCACCAAGGTCGGTGGTATCCTCAACCATTAAAACTGACCACCCTACATGGCCCAGGTGCATTGATAAAGGGTGTTAAACACCAACACACACACACACACACATACAAAGTTTAAAAATAATTCATCATACAGTTTGGAAAAAAAAATAAAGTGAAGACTAAGTGTGACAGGCAAAAGAGACAAACCAAAAAACATACATGTACATCATTGTTTGTACTTATGGTGCTCTTGTGTATGCATAAAGTTTCTTAGTCACTCAAGGTTGTAAATGCTTATAAATAAATGCTTATCCCAATCACAGCCCAGCATCAGTTTATAGGTGCCTTTTTATAACCATTTTTAAAAAGTTACACTACTCTAACAACACTGGAGGTTTGAAGGCATGATATTTTTTACTTCTTGCCATCCTAAAGTATGAGGCATCTTATATTATAGGAGAATAAGATACACATGTTATTTTGACAAAACTAATCAACTGTCTTTTGCAAAAAACTTTTTGTACCAATATTGTGAGTTTCTCCGTGGCCACTTCTTTCTGTAGAAGTTCATCATTTCCATCAATCACTGATAAGTCTTCCTTCTTCCTTGTTACCTATCAAGTAAAAAAAAAAAAATTATGAATATAGAATTCAATCCGATGGTATTTCAAATATCTCTTAAAATATAACCACAGTTAGTACAATGTTCCAGCAAATTGAAATTAGGTGTATTGCTGAACAAATGTGAATTTACTGTCAAAATACTCAGGGAAATGTGGGAGCAAAGTTTATTTAGAAAACTGAACATGGACGAGGAAATTGGAAAAAAGAAGATTGATTCTTTTATATCAACATGCAATTTCAAAGACTACAAGCAAATCAATTGTTTATACTATGCAAAACATATGTCTTTTTAAGAAATGAAAAATAGCAGCTACCTGTATATTACAATTGTTTTTTGGCACTGCTTGTAGCACATGTTTAAACTGACAGAGAAAGCTGTACATGTATCAAATGTGAAGATATTCATGTTTGTCTTAAAAAAAGACAATTAGAGTATCTGAAATGAACAATACCTCATGGTTTATGTACAGATCTATCGCCCTCTTCTTGTCAAACTTTCTGGCCATCAAAAACTTGACTGCTGTGTTCCATGGTAATGGTTCAGCTTTTTCACGTTCCCTAATTTTATTTATATATTCCAAAAATCCTTTGACTTCCTGCAAATAAACAAGATAAGTTTCTTTCAATATTTATAGATATACAGATGTACTAGAAAAACAGAGAGACACAGCTGAAATGAAATATGCCACATATACTGTGGATTCATTTATTTTTACAAGTATCAATTTTCATGGTTTAATGAAAAAAGATCAGTTTGAGGATTCTGAAATTTGTGGTTTTGAAGTTTGCAGAATACAGATCAATGTAAAATCCTTTTTGCGGGTCAATGCCGCCCATGAAAACCACGAAATTTGATACCCTACGAAAAATAATGAAACCACAGTATTGTTTGCAGTCTTATAAAAATCCATTCAGTGGTCTAGATGTTAGGAGGATCCAAAATTTATTGAAAAAGGGGGGGGGGTCTGCTTAATGTCTGCTGAAGATGAAAAGGAGTTGTTCATAGGATAGGGGGATTTCAACCCCTAGAAACACCCAATCCCCCATCTGGAGACTGCCACTGAGAGATGGTAACAAACCCTATGTCATGCCAACATACACTTTATCACAGTTTACCCCACTTTTTAAGTTGATGAACTGTATAGTACAAAATGTAACATTTTTATAAAAACAAGTTACAAAAAAATTTAAGTGTTCTAATTGATATGAATCTGTAAAACAGTCACTTTATGATCAAAGTGTAGGTTTAATATGCATGCTAATTCTATATATTCTTTTAAAGATGTTGACTTTAATTAAAATTAGAAAAAAAAAACACTATTCTTTTATAGGTATAAAATCTCTTTGACTTGTAGCTGCCAAACCTCTTCAGTATCAATAATACTATGCAAAATGGTGACTTTTTTTGCCACTAAGCCTTTTATTAACCAGGGTAAAATCTATTGGATATACTACATGTATGACACTATGTATTAAACTGCTTCCCTGTTATATTCACACTATGAAAATGTAGATCTTCATGATCATATATAATTAAGTGACCTAATTCAATTACAGAATGAGATGTAAACTAAATAAACTTATTCATCATACTTGCAACTTATGTAACTATATTGCTATGTATGCATACTCCAAAGAAACATATACACATAAACTATATATAAGTAACAAAATTTGAGTACACCTGGTCTGAAAATTGACGGGGAGGTTCTTCTGGCAGGTAAAAACCCTTACCCCTTTCCAGACAATTTTTGATTGATTTACGGACCCCATTCAAGACAATTGGACGAAATTGTAGACCTGTTAAATTTAAATTTGTCTTATAATGATATTATACAGTATACACATACTTAATATACATGTAAATTGCATATCATATTTAAAAAGAACAGTTTTATACATACATTTACATGATAAGACCATATAGCCATAAATTTCAGATTCTTTGATGAGAAAACTCCATTCTAGACAGACAAATTATGACCCCTTCTAAGAGGAGATAAAATTTTAGTACCCCGTACCAAACAAATCTTCTTAAAAATCCCCAGTACCTTCTATAATTGGAGTGCCCCCCCCCCCCCAAATTTAACTCTCTGTGACTTCAGGTTTATGAAATATTGATTACATGATTACATGTACATGTATGAAAGAGTTAATTGATGTACAAGTACATTACTCAAAAAAGTGTACTTCATCCACTCCTCAACTCCCTTGAGCTTCAGGATAACGCTCCTAAATGACCTTAAACCTATTAATGTTTTTTTTTTCTGTTGTGACACCGATTGCTACATTGCAGCATAGTGCGATAATATAAACATTAATAATTCACCCTATTCCTAGAAAGAAATCAATAGGTAAAACTCGCCTTAAGTAAGCAGAAGAATTATGTGGTTTTAAAGAATAGGTTTATTCTAGGAAATCAAACTAGATCAGACAAACCTTATCATTTAGTACAATCATTATGTATTTATAGGTCTTCAATTTCTTTAAAGACTTTCTTACATTTCACGTTAAAAAATGATTTGTCAGATTAACTGTAATTTCACAAGGAAACAGGATATCAAGATTAAATTTATTTCTAAAAAGTTTGCTTTTAGAAAATAGAAATAAAAATGATCAAAGTCCCTTTAATAATGATCTTTAATTTAACATTAAATTAAATTCAGTGTTTATTTTGCACTTAACAAACAGGCAACAAACAATATCTTTTTCGAATTTCACACCAGTGCAGTTCTACCAATATTAAAGTCTGTGAAGAAACTTGAGGTTTATAAAATTTAGAGGAAGAAGTTAATAACATACAAAATTGTATCTTTTATGTAAAATCCTGCTTATTAAAATTTTAGATGATGTTTCTTTAAAATCCTCGCAGGGTGAACTGATTTTCAGACTCTTTCTTGACACCATTGATTTGGACTCTCTCTTGACACCATTTGCAAGGATGGTCTCAAGAAACGATGCTTGTCCTTTGGAAGGGACTAAAAAAAGTTGTCCCGTGTACATGTATGAGAAGAGCAATACCCTGTGCACATTAAAGACCCCTTTGTAGAGTTGGTTCAATGGGGGCCCTTTACCAAGCCATTATCACTCACAAACTAGCTGGAGAGAGATTTATAATAGCATTAAGCTTGTTACCCAATCCAGGGTAAATAAATATGTTTAAACTAAAAAAAAACATTAATCATTGGCAATATTTTTAATACATGTACATAGAAAAAATTATCATGTTCTATTTCATTGTATATTTTTTGGCTCTCAATTACCAAGTGAAAAGAAAAGAATGCATGTATATTTAGGTACAAAAATAAATCTATATAGCTAAACTTTAGTACCTTTAAGAAGATGTTCCTTGATAGTCCTTTACTCTCCATTGTAATAAAAGAAAAAAAACAGTGATCAACTGATCCTATTAAAGATTCAACTTGCAGCTTTCCAGGAAAAGGTAACACATTACATATATACAGTATACATAACGCAATATACGAGACTGTTTTCATTGAAAATATAATTCAAATACTAGGAAATCTTCTCCAATATCTTAATATATTTCACCAAAACCACCAAACTGATAGAAATGTTAACATTAGTCTATAACAGACAGTGAAATGCAATTAATGCAGCGAAAGATTAGAACTGCACCTTAATTTCGTGGTATTATAATGTACACAGGAAATCAGCGATTAACTAAGGACAATCACAATCAAATTTCCAATTTAATGTGTTCAATCTGATTATCTGAGGATATACCGCTATACAATTTAAATCGTTACATCATGTGAATTATATAAATTAAAGGAAAGGGATTCCACAACATTAGTAGTAAATTGAATTTTCTTGTTTTATCTATAAAATGGATGTTCATACAATGTACATCATAAGATTGTCAGATTGAGTACTTTAAACTGGATTAAAAGGGATGTTCATACAAAGTACCAGTACATCATAAAATTGTCAGATTTTAAAAATGTAGTGGAACATCTAATACATTAAGTTTGTTTAATCCTTACAAATGCAACATACCCGGAAACATAATTAAAGCAGTTGCACTAGGTCGTACTGATACTAAGCATTCTCCTACTTGACATTTCAGAAAACAGGAAGTAGATGACAGACTGACCTCAAAAGAAAAGACATGACACAACTAATTGTGCTTAAGCTGTGTATTAAGTTTGAAATTAATCCATCTATAGAGGCTGAAGAATCTGATAAAAAAACTTTTTTGCTCTTAAAATAGCATAATTGAGCTAGGAAAACAAGAAGTAGATGACCAACTGACCTAGAAAGGAGAGGCATGGTACAATTCATTGTACTAAAGCAGTGTACCAAATCTAATAAAAAGCTTCGCCGAGCGCAGCATGATACGACCGCAACATGTTGAACCCTGTACATTTTAGGCCCAGTATGGATAGTCTATTGCTCTGGACACATGCAGCCCATGGTGGACTGACAAAGGTTTTCGACAAATGCTGCTCTGGTGGACTTTTGACCCAGGGGGTAAAAATATAAATTTTCAATTTTGTATTCTACTCTTGCAAAAAAATTGTCAAAATCGGACAAGAATTAAAAAAAATCAATTTCGGCCCCTTTTTGCCCCTTATTATGTAACAGGTGAAAAAGGGGTGGGGTTGCAAAAAAAATTTCTCAAATTTGGATTCACTACTTGACAAAAATAAACTTGCAAAAAAAAATTTCAAAAACAAACCAGAAATAAAAAAGTTTGGATTACGGCCCCTTTTGGCCCCTAATTACAAAACAAGTGAAAAAGGGGATGGTCACAAAAATTAATTCTAAAATTTGGATTCACTACCTGACAAGAATAAACTTGCAAAAAAATTTTTTTAAATCGGACCACAAATAAAAAAGTTTTGATTTTGGCCCCATTTGGCCCCTAATTACATAATAGGGGAAAAAGGGGGGGGGGCGCAAAAATTAATTCTTAATTGTGTAAATGAGCTGAACATTTAAGCAAGCAACAGCTTCTCTCTACCTGCTATAGTTTTCATTTCATAGGCCAAAAACATGAAAAAACATTATTTTAGGGGCTGTAGCCCCTATAAGGGGTCATCTGACAACTTCGACCGTATGGAGTTTTTTGTAGAGCTAAATGAGCTGAACAATTAAGCAAGCAACAGCTTTTTGCTATCTGCAATAATTTTCATACTATAGGGCAAAAACATGAAAAATGCTATTTTTCACCTTTAACCAGATGGAGACTTTTGTAGAACTTTTGATCCTGAAGCAGTAGGGTGGCATCAGATTTCATCTATCCCTTATACTTTTTGAATTACAAGCCAAAAACAGTAGTCTGACCCCCCTGGTCTATTTTTAGCCACGGCGGCCATGTTTTTTGACGAATCAGAAATTGAAACATTACTATAGTGCAGGACACCCTAATGATCAATCATACCAAGTTTCATTGAATTCTGTTCAGTAGTTTCAGAGGAGAAGATTTTGAAAAAGTTATTGTAAGAACAAACAAAAAAGTTACAATTTTGGCCCCTTTTGGCCCTTAATTTCCAAACGAAAAAAGGGGGCACTCCCAAAATCAATCCCATCCATCCTTTAATGGTAAGAAATATCATTGTCAAATTTCATTGCATTTGGATAACTAGAACTAAAGTTATCGTGTATACACTAAAGTTAACGGACGACAATGACAACGACGACAGCATCATACCATTATACGTCCGCAAATTTTTTGCGGTCGTATAAAAATCAATTCATCAGTAGAAGCCAGGAAATCTGTTACATAAATTAATTTTGTAATTGACAGACCAACAAAGTGATTGCAATATAGCCCCATCTTTTATGGGTTGGGGTATAAATTGATGCTCAATATCCATAAAGCCTAAATGTAATAGGACATTAAAGTGGGTATAGAGACAGAAACATTATTTTATACAAATGTTCACAGCATTCAGTCTACATCATGCGACTTAAAAGTTTGTTGTTATCACAAAGAAACAAACTGTCCCTTGATGACATTATCACCATACCATTAGGCTCATAAAAAAAATTCCTAGATTCCCATCCCCTCACAGGCTGAATTTTTCAGCTGTTTAAAAGAAACTTTTTTTGATTTTTTTGGCAAACTACAAAATGTATGTTCATTTTTGGTCAATTTCCTGTAAAATTGCAGAATATTTTATCAATAGTGATAAAACGCCTGTCCACATTATTTCAACCTTCATCAGGAAAAAAAACACATTACAACATTATCAATAGTGATAAAACGCCTGTCCACATTATTTCAGCCTTCATCAGGAAAAAAAACACATTACAACAACATCAATAAAATCATGCATTCAGGATGCTCGCTGGTTTTGTTTTGGGATTCCTGTCTTTTTTTTCGGAATCCCCTGGTTTTTATCAATAGGGTTAAAATTTTGGCCAATGAACAGTATGTCATAAAGAGGTTACCAACAATGTTCCTACCAAATCTTATTTATTCTGTGATGGGTTTTAACAGCTAAATAGTGCTAATGCTTAACCTATGAAAAAGTCAGAGACAACTTTTCCTGCCAAAAATTTAACGTCAATTAATATTCACGAGATCCTTTACTATTGTCATTTCATTTAAGAAATAAAATTTGAAACCTATTTATTTTCAATAATAGTAGCAATCATCCTTAAATAATAATAACACAATAATACAACAGAAGGCAGCAAAAACCAGTTCTACTTGATCAAACATCCAATAATCTAGGCAAATAATTACTTAATTTGTACCTTATCATATACTCCACAAAATCAATTTTCCATTTAAAAAAATACCACAACTAGACTGTTCATCTTTGAAGCACAGGAATCCCATTATTGATGTCAATACTGACTTGAAACCCAAATCAAATTGCTTGCTTTCATATAGTCAGAAAATTTCTGCCATAGTACCCAAAATTTTAAGATGACTAATAATTACCGGTATAGCTAGTAGAGTCTACTCAGAGGCGGATCCAGAGGGGGGGTTTCCGGGGTCAGAACCCCCCCTTTCCTCCGAAATATTTTATTTTTTGTGTAGTTTTTCAGCAAAATTGGTCTGGAACCCCCCCCTTTGGCCCACAGAACCCAGTATGTGGTTGTAGGTAAACCTTAGTTATATTGTACATGCAAATGAAACACACTTACAAGAGAAATATTTAATAAAAAAAAAGTATCCTAATCACTCCACCGCAGTAAAATAAAGTCATCAATGTACGAAAATGATAATATAGTTTCTTTTATTTCAACCCCCTTCACTTCTTTTTATTATAGTATAAACATAATGATGTGAGGCTTACAGGCTGCAGACCCCAATTAATTCCCTTTGCTCGTGGTCTACGAATATAGTTCCTAATAAAAATGTAGGTGTATATTATAAAAGTGTATTATAGTTACATTTGTTGAAAATGTTATTGCTTTTTTAGTAAATATCTAATACTCAAGCTTAGAATCAGTTGTGATTCAGTCAAAACTAATGATTTTATAAATAGATGTTGTGAATTGACCAAAGTTCAGAGGTCATATTTTGGAGTTTTACTTTCACTTTCATCAAGAATCAACCATGCGACCGGCCAATTTGGCCAATGTAGGTGGCTGAGGCCAATAAGATTCCTGGCAGTTGGAAATTATTACAAGAATAACATATAGATGAGGTGTGTAAAATATTTTTAAAATCCAGATGGTGCAATTATTTTTAGTTGTCCCTATTTTTGGTAAAAATTTGGTTGAAATGAATGCAAAAAATAAATGGGGTCTGTAGCCTAGGAAAGAGGGTATGTGGAGTCTAGAGCTATTACTTCTGGTTGTCTATAAATGTCAAAAATGGTTATAATATATTGAAATGAACATGTTTGAACAATTTCAGTTGATATTTCTTTTATTTGAAGCTTTTTCTGTCCAAATGAGACAATATTTGGTGTCTATGGGGTTTCAATGCAAAAATCATAGAAATAATTTAATTTAACTATTGTTTCTGCCAGTCATTGGCTAGAAATGGTAAAACAATACCTTTTTTGTGTCTTATTCAGACAGAATCTTTACAGGGAAGTGAAAGAATTCATTAAGAAATGAGATTTGCTATGAAATGTAATTTTTTGGGGCCTAATGCAAAACAAAAAACCACCGGGCAAAACACAACTCGCAACTTGCCTCTCCATGTTGTGGTTTTGTCCCCCAAAAACACATATAGATGTCAATTAAGACTGAAAACAAAACAAATGCATTAAATTGTACACTAGAAACACAAATCATATCTTAAAAGCTGACAGTTTTATTTTGTGACTTCAAAATATGTTAGAACGACAGCAGTTTCTGCACAAAAACTTGGCCGTTATTTCTAAAAATCAGTAAAACTCATATACTCTTTTCAATAAAACTGCCCTTACACAATGTTTTGGTGATTAAGTTTGTTATTTGGTATCCCCTGATACTAAAATATCACTTGGTTAAAAAAGATTTTCATCTTTTAACTTTATTTTTGGTCAAAACATATGATTTTACTGAAATATGAGAAAAAACTTCATTGAGGAAGTACTGTTGGAAGAAGAAAAACAGTTAAATTCTTTTTATTTTTGGATGAATACTGTGTTTTTGTATCCTATTTTGTAAGTTTAACATGTATTTAGCATTATAGCACAAGTTTGAAGTCTATATTGCAATTCAGTTCTGCAAAAATCTCTTGAACAAACATGTACCCCTTGTAAATGTAGAAACGGCTTATTTTCCACTCCGCGAACATGAAAAAGATGTTAAATGAAAAACCTTGCACTAAATTATCCAAAACATAGGCTGTTCATGCTCAGTACACATTATTCTATTGATCTCAGTGGCAGATTTGGTTCAAAACAATAAAATATGGAAAAAATGACCATTTAGGGCTCATGGGATTTTCTGAGGTTTTAGCGGCCTATATTTCACTTGCACTATAGCACATGAAAGTGGCCACTTTTTTTCAGTTTTAATCATTTTTCCTGCATGAAACTTGGTATTTTGACTAAAATAAGACAAAGGTTTGTGAAAATCAACTTTTATTGGTAAGGTTGAGGCTTTTCTGAGGCTATTAGGCTGCAGACCCCAATTAATTCCCTTTGCTCGTGGTCTACGAATATAGTTCCTAATAAAAATGTAGGTGTATATTATAAAAGTGTATTATAGTTACATTTGTTGAAAATGTTATTGCTTTTTTAGTAAATATCTAATACTCAAGCTTAGAATCAGTTGTGATTCAGTCAAAACTAATGATTTTATAAATAGATGTTGTGAATTGACCAAAGTTCAGAGGTCATATTTTGGAGTTCTACTTTCACTTTCATCAAGAATCAACCATGCGACCGGCCAATTTGGCCAATGTAGGTGGCTGAGGCCAATAAGATTCCTGGCAGTTGGAAATTATTACAAGAATAACATATAGATGAGGTGTGTAAAATATTTTTAAAATCCAGATGGTGCAATTATTTTTAGTTGTCCCTATTTTTGGTAAAAATTTGGTTGAAATGAATGCAAAAAATAAATGGGGTCTGTAGCCTACATGTTTATTGGTAACAATATACATGGTCATGTTTTTATTTACTTCCAACAATGGTTCATTAACAACAAGAATATGTCCAAAAGACATATTATGCCCCATTTCCTAGATGGGGCATAAAAATGGTAAATGTACCTTCCTGCACATTTTGTAGCTCTTGAAAATGTCAAGCTGCTTTCAAATGCAAAGCTTTTTTTTCAATTTTTCAGCTTAGAGAAGGACATTAATCTTAGAAGGAATCAAGCAACAACTTTTATGTTGAATAAAAAATAATGTACATGCATGACATGTATGCCATAAAAAGAGCACATTTTTTTAACTTAACATGCTAATACAGTTAATCAGATACTAAATTTACAGTCATTTTTCATTGAAAAATTCTATTTTTATTTTTGTGAAACCTCAAATCCACAGTAAACACCTGGATGTGTTTTCAAGAATTTACTATGTACTATATTTGTAATGTTTATCTCCCCAATTCTAAGAATGCTGCCAAATATGTGAATTTATATATAATCAATTGCCCTAAATCCTTTGATCGATGTAATTAGCAATTGAATCAATATATAGATTGTGTGTTGTGTGATAAATGTGACAATTTCGTAATAGACAATATGTTATTTGTCATTTTACAGTTGATTTTCTTAAAACAAAACCAGATATTTAATAATTTTTTAAATTTCACTGGTTTAAGATTGTGAATAAATCTTGTTGGTTATTCATGGATATAAACCAATGTTTTTTGATTTATTCCTATACTGTATAGCATTGATAAAAGAGATTGTAAATGCTATCCACAACAATACAGAGAATTTGATATCAAGAAAACACTTTCCACCCTGTTTAATACCCCTTCACATATACGATATTCTCTTAAGAGTTGTAACGATTTTCAAAATTTATAGTTTTATGAGTTCTTGCGAGATTTCTTCCAACCTTTTATGATCTATTTCTGAGTTGTCACCATTTCATCAGTTGTGAAATATTTCGCAATTCTGTCCAGAGATGATACGAATTCTATTTTCGAAGTGTTTATGAGCATGTTATGGTGCCTTTACCACGTCTTTACGAGTGAATTGCTATATTGGTAATGATATCGTAACTAACTAGCAAACCACTCGTAAAAGAATTCCTTTGCTAGTTTCAAAGTTAGTTATGAGTAAAGGCCAGTCATTTATGATCTCTATGATTTCTTTACGAGTTATTTGCAATGTGTTTACAAGTTCAACTAGATACCAGGGAGATGATAGCCATCTCCAAGGGCCCCGCTACCAGCCTCATATTTCAGTCACTGGTAACAATTTGTCAAACAAATGAATACCTAAACCTGATCAGTTTATCATTTACAAGGAACAATAAATAAAATTGCAAAGGATTTTCTAACTTCAAAGTGCCATAACTCCCATTAAAATTTGTGGACCGATAGGAAACTCAAACTTAATCTGTAACTCATCATGGTAAACTCACATACCAAAAATCAGTTCATTATCTATAAGCGTTTAGAAAAAAAAATGTGGAAAACTGATATTTTATTGAATTTTCAAAGTTCAAAGGGCCATAACTCCCATAAAAAATTGTGAACCGGCATTAAACTCAACCTTGATCTGTAACTCATCAAGGTAAACTCACATACCAAAAATCAGTTCATTATCTATAACCGTTTAGAAAAAAAGTGCGGAAAACTGAAATTTTAATGAATTTTCAAAGTTCAAAGGGCCATAACTCCCATAAAAACTTGTGGACCGGCACGAAACTCAATCTTGATCTGTAACTCACAAAGTTAACTCACATTCCAAAAATCAGTTCATTATCTATAAGCGTTTAGAAAAAAAATGTGGAAAACTGAAATTTTAGTGAATTTTCAAAGTTCAAAGGGCCATAACTCCCATAAAAATTTGTGGACCAGCACGAAACTCAAACTTGATCTGTAACCCATCAAGGTAAACTCACATACTAAAAATCAGTTCATTATCTATAAGCGTTTAGAAAAAAAGTCTGGAAAACTGAAATTTTAATGAATTTTCAAAGTTCAAAGGGCCATAACTCCCATAAAAATTTGTGGACCGGCACGAAACTCAATCTTGATCTGTAACTCACCAAGGTAAACTCACATACCAAAAATCAGTTCATTATCTATAAGCGTTTAGAAAAAAAATGCAGAAAACTGAATTTGTTACGGACAGACGCACGGACAGACTGATTACTATAGGGCATCCGCAACAAAGTTGCAGGGCCCTAATTAAGACATTGTTGTTTTTTCAACTTGTAAAACTTTCACAAGTTCTTACGATTTCACTTGAGTTAGAAAGACCTTTTAAAAGTAACAAAGAGTCAGCAGTGATATAGCTAACGCTTGTCATTTTCGTCATTGGCGAAAAGAATTTTCAGATTACGAAAATTTATCAAACCATTTTCGTCACTTAATTTTTCAAAAGTGTAAAAATTTTCGTCATGAAATTTACGAAAATCGCTTAAAAACCTCGTAATTGTCGAAAGTAAAGTGTCACTTTCGTCACATTTATCATGCATTCATGAAGCCATTTGATTTATGACCACAAGCTGACCGCTGATCACCGGATATGTTTTGACAATCAATTAACCTAAATTGTCTTGGGGTCATTAAAATCAATAAATTTGGGTGGAGTCACTCATGGCTGAATAATTTGAGAATGACCAATCAGCTATCGGAATATATTTAGAACAGGTATTTTAGGTGTCAATCATTATCATTCAATGTTATGACAAACACGTGGTCTAGCATTGGCAAAGACTTTAGTTTTAAACAGAAAAACACTGATTGTCCAAAGCATGAATGTAACTATTACCATACCTTTTAGAAAGAATTTAAATCCCAAGACAATATTTTTGCACTCACTATAACATGTTAAGGTCCCTTTCAAACTTCCAAACTTCTTGAAAGTTCTAAATTTTTCTCAAAAATCGGCCCCATATAACATTGAAAATTCAAAACATTGCATATAATTTTTATCAATTACTCAATAACTTATAAACCTTTTTCTAAAGGTTAAAAACTTTTTTTTTAAATTTTAGTAAGATAACAAAAATATTGTTTAACTCACAGTAATATACCAGTAATCTTTTTCTTTAATGCCCCTAAGGATGTGAAAAAATTAAAACTGAGTTGTCTTCCTTTTCCTACTAAAATTTTCTGAAGGGGGCACAAAATAATTATGAGGAAATTAGATAATTTGTAAAGAATTTCAAGTAAGGCTGAAAAGTAAAAACAAAACAAACAAGAAGGCTGTAAATATTTGTAAATACTTTATTAAAAGTCAATGAAATCTTTGATTAGAAATCCATGTAATACTAATCAGAACTTCTTTTCTTCTGTGTACCTGCAAATCAAAATAATAACTACTTATTTATAAGTCAATGTAAATTGAAGTGAGAATAAAACTTGTTCTGAACAGCGTCTGAAAGCGCATATACTACATATATGCTTGCCGTATGTGACTAAAGCCTTAAAAATCCTGGCTAAAACCCTGAGAGTGACTTGCGAGTCTTCGCGATCGAATAAATCTCATATATGTGAAGGGGGTATTAAGCATTTTCTCATCTCAATGACCACAAATTACATTTCTAATTGATAAATAAAATTTAATACATCTATTATATTGTACTAAAGGATCATTGAAATTGGTTTTTCCTTTTGCATTTTTGTACTCCTCTAAATTAAACAAGGGGATGCACTAAGTCGTACCCCCACTCGCCCATTCAGAAAACAGGAAGTAGATGCCCACCTTTCCTAGAAAGGGGAGGCAGGTTACAACTCATAGCAATAAAGCTATGTAGCAAACTTGAAACCAATCCCTTTTGTAGAAGCTGAGAAATCTGTTAGGAAAATTTGTTTAATTTACCCTTCAAAAAGACTAAGCTAAGTCAGCTTTGAAAACAGGAAGAAGTTGTGTGTCTGACCTGGAAAGGGGAAGCACAGTACAACTTATCATAATAAAGGTGTGTACCAAATTTGAAATCGATTCCTTTAGTAGAAGCCAAGAAATCTGTTACGAAAGTTTGTGATGGACAAAGGTACAGACTGACAGACAGACAAGGTGATTGCAACATAGCCTCCTCTCTTACAAATGGGGGTATAATAAATACAAGTCATCACTTTTTCTGTGATGTTTAATGTTTTATTCATAATAAAATAAAGACCTAAAAATCTGGAAAACCAGTGAAAATAGTGAAGGTTGATTCCAGTTTGGTTTATGGTACATGTATGGTTTGTTTTAGTGATGATTATAAATCTACCCAACCTTTTGCGATTCCTAATAACAACATCTGATTGCCCCATTGCTTCCTGTATAACCTTTATGCCATGGGAAGTTTAGCTTCTGTTTGAAAAAAGCAGAGGTACCAATGGGGAATCTGAATGTTAAAAGTCCAAAAGGACAGAGACAAAACCAATACCAAGAACAAGATGAAAAAACATTGTTCGATATTGTCCTGTATTTGACAGTCTAATGGTGGGAGGGACTGATATTTTCATGTGTGACAAACTTGAAAAATTGGTGAAACAACAGCTTTGGTTGGTCCCTGGAAACATTGTCACTTGCTTTGCAAATTTTCTGTAATAAAAGGTGTAGGACTTCAGAGCAATGAATCCATCTCAAACTACATTGTCACATGTTTGGCTCAAATCAACAGGGCTGACAACAATGTTATTTAAGTTTAGTGCCTTAACCTCTGAGCCACTAATTAGCTCCAATCATTTACCTTTATCAAAATGAACATCATAGGGAGTGATAATAGTAGAGATGTCAATGCATTTGTTGCACTATGAGCAGATTTTTTCTTCAACATCCAGTTAAACAAGCTAGTTTTCCCAAACTATCAGCGTCTTTTTAACACTTTTTTCTTTGAAAATTTCAGACGCCATTAAACGCACATATACATGATACATGTATATGTGACCATATACATGATACATGTATATGCGACTCACAAGAACAGCTAGCTCGTTTTTATTTTCGAATACAAATTGTTTCAATTCATTGCATGATAAAGATTTTATAATTTATTTGACCTTTAAACATATTAAAATTAGGCCGCGGCTACAATGAATTACCAATAAGAATTTTTTATTGTTACTCGCCTGACTAAAAAGGGAAACGTTTCCCTTCTAGAATCTAGAACATCGCCACCCAAAAGGTTTCTAACATTTACTTCATCCTTGTAAACATGGCTGTAAAAAGGACCAATACCAAATACATGTACATGCTTTTATCTGCTTCATCATATATCTTCACGTTTCAGTGGAAAATGTCCCGCCACGAAAAACTTTTTGTTACTTTTATATTGAATTCGTAAAAAAGGAGAAAGAATCCACATCTTCATGTACATGTATTTATTCAAACTGCAAAGTTTGAAAATTGAAAGCTGTAATTGTTATACTTTTTGAGCTGTAGGTTGCTTATATTTTGTGTGACAGACAGACTTTAAAACATGTATAACCTAAGGCACCAATTGAAAAACACAAGGAATAATACAGTAACTGATAAAATGAGGCTTTTTAACAATTGTTTCTTTATAATTGGTTTAAATATATTTTTAAAAATGTCTTTTCATAAACAGTACCATATCAACAATTTATATCTTGCTTTTATTTTTGCGACACTTTCATTTCTTTAAGTTTGCACATGTTGCAAGTAACAATATGGCAAGATCCTAATTTTAATTTTTATTGTTACTAGTGAATTTCCGACCTGAAACAGGTGCTGTATCGGGAAAAAGTTCCTGTTTTAGTCACAGAAGTAACAATTAAAAAATTCTTATTGTTACTCGTGGTGAGTAATCGTAGCTACATGTAGTCCTTTAAAAATATTTGAAGACACGTTGTAACATCAGGAGTGTCACAGATTAAGCCTACATGTATCTGATATTACAGAGTGTATGTTTATATTAGACAGAATGTATGTTTAAACGCTCCCAAAGGGAGCGATAATGGTAGAAATGTCAATATTCTAGTTGAACTATGGGCTCAATTTTCCTTCAACATCCGGTTAAGCATGCCAATTTCCCAGACTTTCTGCGTCTTTTTAACGCTTTTTTCTTTGAAAATTTCTGACATCATTAAGAGCACACAGGACCCACAAGAAAAGCTAGTTTGTTTTCATTTTTGAATAAGAATTTGTTTCAATTAATTGCCAAATAAACATTCATGACATTTGAAAACTTATTTTAGCTTGTAAAACATTTAAGGATATGTTCAAACTTCGGGAGTGTCACAGGTTTAACCTGCATCATATTATTAGACAGAATGTATGATTACTGGTATCTCATAATATTGTGGCTCGTAGCTGCCTAGAAACAGTGATGTCACAGTTGAATCTAAGTTTGAAATGATTGTAATTACCACATTATACACTCCGGAAGGGAGCGATAATGGTAGAAATGTCAATATTTCAGTTGTACTATGAGCTGAATTTTCCTTCAACGTCCAGTATAGCACGTGCTTGTTTTCCCGAACTTTCGGCGTCTTTTTAACGTTTTTATCTTTCAAAAATTTAGACGTCATTAAACGCTCACGTAACCCACAAGAAAAGCTAGTTTGTTTTTATTTTCGGACCCCAAAAATTAAATTAATTAAAACTTCGGGAGCGTAACAGGTTTTACCTGCCTCATATTACAGTACATCATTCATGTCAATTTCAAAATACAGACTACAGTATTGTCCTACAATTTATGGAAATTAATGTCTTGATTCTAGTAGCAGAATTAAAATTTTAGTGGAAACATTTAGTGGGGATATTTTACTAAAAATTTATACTAAAAATTTATGCATTGCAAAGTTTCAATATTCAAATAATTACCTTTTCTTCTTCAGGAGAAAGACTGGCACTCGCACTTGCCATTTGACTTATAATAAATATATAGAAACGTGACAACAACCACTATAAGCACCACCGTCTTATTGGTTCTTTAAATCATGTGACATGCGGGATGTACCTAATACATGAAAAGTGTCCCGAAAAAGATGGAAAAGGAATAGTTAAAAACACATTGAAAATGATTCAAATTCATATGTAATAAATTCAAAATAATATAATGTTACCAAAAGAATATTCTTAATAGAAATTTAAATGTAGAAACCTCAAAAACATTTTACGTTAGATAGGAAGCACCATGAAAAACGGACTAAGCACCACTAGACCCGTTGGTCACTGAGATTGTAAAAATCTATGATCATCTATCAAAATTGTGGTTAAGCATTGAATATTATATTTTGGGTCCCGGGTAAATGGACCATTGTTTGAAAAAGAAAAAGAAAACTTGAGAGCCCCCTTCCTCTTCCCATATGGCTTAAAAGCATGGTTTAGAAATCTTGCAAGCACCACTGCCTTGACAAAAAAAGGATATAGCACCACGGGACCTTCAAATCTAACGAAACTGTGTTAATGGGTCCATTTGAGTTAGGTCTATAATTCAAAGTAGGTCCGGGGTCCATTATGATACTTTCAAAGAAAATTTCAAATTTCTATGTATAACATGGCTTTACATATCTACCATTCTTGCACCATGAAAAGGAACCTTGCACCACGGGGCATATGGACCCCAGGGGATAGTTCAATTCTATAAAACTTGTGTATGCGGGTCCATATGAGTTAAGTTTAGAATTTTAAATAGGTCCAGTGTCCATTGAATCACTTTCAAAGAAATTTCAAACTCCTACGTATTATATGGCTTTAGGTAGAAATCTTGCACCATGAAAAACCAACCTTGCACCACGCGGCCTATGGGCCCAATAGATAGTTCAATTCTACAGAAATTGAGTATGTGGGTCGATATGAGTAAGGTTTAAAATTCTAAATAGGTCCGGGGTCTATTATATTACTCTAAAAAAATCGAACCCTCGATCGTGCATAACATGCATGGCTTTACATAGAATTTTTGCACCATGATAACGAGCCTTGCACCACGGGGTCTATTGGCCCATTGATAGTTTAATTCTATAAAAATTAAGTTATGTGGGTCTAAATGAGTTAGGTTTGGAATTTTAAATATGCTCGGGTTTCCACTAAATCACTTTCAGAGAAAATTTCAAACCTCTATGTAAAACATGGCTTTACATAGAATTATTGCACCATGGAAACGAACCTTGCACCACGGAACCTTTGACCCCCATGTATAATTCAATTCCATAGAAATTGTGTGTGTGGGTCCATATGAGTAAGGTTTGAAATTCTAAATAGGTCCGGGATCCATTGTATTACTTTTAAAGAAAATTTGAAAATTTTAAATCCTCGTGCATAACATAGCTGTACTACGTGGAATTATTGCACCATGGGTACGGACCTTGCACCACGGGGCACATGGGTCCCAGGGATAGTTCAAATCTATCTAAATTGTGTATGTGGGTCCATATGAGTTAGGCCTAATTTCTAAACAGGTCCGGGATCCAATGGATCACTGTAAAAAAAAAAATTCGAACCTTCATGCATTTCATGTATAACATGACTTTATATAGAAATCTTGCACCACCATGGAAAGGGACTTTGCACCACGGGGCCTATGGGTCCCAGGGATAGTTCAAGTCTATCGAAATTGTGTATGTAGGTCCATATGAGTTAGGCCTAGCATTCTAAATGGGTCCGGGATCTAATGGATCACTGTCAAAAAAAAATTCGAACCCTCATGCATTTCATGTATAACATGACTTTAGATAGAAATGATGCACCATGGAAAGGGACTTTGCACCACGGGGCCTATGGGTCCCAGGGATGGTCCAAGTCTATCGAAATTGTGTATGTGGGTCCATATGAGTAAGGCCTAGCATTCGTAATAGGTCCGGGGTCCAATGGAGTACTGTCAGAGAAAATTTTGAACCCTCATATATAACATGACCATATATAGAAACTTTGCACCATGGAAAGGGAGACTTTGCACCACGGGGCTTATGGGTCCCAGGGATGGTTCAAGTCTATCGAAATTGTGTATGTAGGTCCATATGAGTTAGGCCTATAATTCTAAATAGGTTCGGGGTCCAATGAATCACTGTAAAAGATTAAATTCGAACCTTCATGCATTTCATGTATAACATGACTTTATATAGAAATGTTGCACCATGGAAACGGACTTTGCACCACGAGGCCTATGGGTCCCAGGGATGATTCAAGTCTATCGAAATTGTGTATGTGGGTCCATATGAGTTAGGCCTAACATTCTAAATAGGTCCGGGATCCAATGGATCACTGTAAAAAAAAATCGAACCCTCATACATTTCATGTATAACATGACTTTATATAGAAATGTTGCACCATGGAAACGGACTTTGCACCACGGGGCCTATGGATCCCAGGGATGGTTAAAGTCTATCGAAATTGTGTATGTGGGTCCATATGAGTTAGGCCTAACATTCTAAATAGGTTCGGGGTCCAATGAATCACTGTAAAAGATAAAATTCGAACCCTTATGCATTTCATGTATAACATGACTTTATATAGAAATGTTGCACCATGGAAAGGGACTTTGCACCACGGGGCCTATGGGTCCCAGGGATGGTTCAAGTCTATAAAAATTGTGCATGTGGGTCCATATGAGTTAGGCCTAGCATTCCAAATAGGTCCGGGATCCAATGGATCACTGCAAAAAACATTTCGAACCCATATGCATTTCATGTATAACATGACTTTACATAGAAATCTTGCACCATAGAAACGGACCACTTGCACCACGGGGAATATGGGTCCCAGTGATAGTTCAAGTCTAGCAAAATTGTGTATGTGGGTCCATATGAGCTAGTCCTAAAGTTTGAGATAGACTCGTGATCCCTTGGATAAAGGGATCACTGTCAAATAAAATTTCGAACCATCGTACATTACATGACTTTATATAGAAATATTGCACCATGGAAACGGACCTAGCACCACGGGCCATTTATAACCTAGGGTTGGTCCAAGATTGTCTAAACTATGTTTATTAGTCCATATAAGTAAAGCCTACAATTTTTAATAGACCCGGTTTCCCTTGGATCACTGTCAGAGAAAATTTTGATACCCACGTTTATATACGTGGGTACAGTCATCTTGCACCACAAAAAAGGACTTGGCACCACGGGTCTTATAGGGGCCATAGGGAATGATCAAGTCTATCGAAATTGTTTTAGTTTGAGTTAGGACTGGATTACTAAATACTAGTAGGTCAAGGTTCACTGAATTACTCCCAAGAACATTTTTGAACCCCTATTTATTCGGTTTTTTTTATAGCAATCTTTCACTATGAAAACAGAAATAGCACCATGGTGCACTCAGGGATGGTTAAAGTCTATAGAAAATGTATAATATGTGAAATGGACCTACAGCTATAAATTGGTTCAGATTTCATGCAACCACAATTTGGAATCCACCAAATATGGAGTGTATTTTATACAAGTCATAATAGTCATTAGGAATTTTTTTTATGATATTTTCAGGCTAAAGATAGGTCTATAAAAGAATTGGGTGATGATAAAGGAATAAAAAAAAGTATTAAAGTTTCAAAGTCGGCTTGAAATTTTCAAAATAAAACGAAAAAGTTTTGTAAATTTTGTTTTCAGGAAACTGCATGCACACTAAAGCATTTTTTGAATAGATGCTAAACTAATAAATGTTGGAAACAGTACTATATTGTATCTACAAATTTTAAACATTTTTGTGAACTTAAGTAAAAAGAGGAGGAAATGGACCTTTTGCTTATGATTAGATCTAGACAAGCGACCTGAACAAAATTACTTCTATGTTTTAGAACTCTGACGCACGAGGGTTCGATTCCCTCCCTAGGCTTTATTACATATTAGTTTCAGGCTGGTGCAAAGTTGGGCAGAACGCCTAGTGGCCCCACGTCAGAGATTCTTTACTTGTCAGTCTGTTCGTACGTCATACACCAAGTGCGTTTTAATGAACTGATTTTCCTTATATTCATAAAATGTTGTACATTTACATGTATCTATAACCTTAAAGTTTTGGAATTCTAACATGCATGTGTCATTGAAGACTCAATTGCCTGTTGTTGTTCTTTTAATATTTCCACCCATAAAATGCCATTCCTTTTGTTCTCTTCTCCTATGATAAGACTCAAACATTTTTCAAAAAATAGAGAATGTGGTACTTTATAATATTTCTAACTATTCATACTAAGTTAATACACGCACTCAGTAACTATCAAGTTAAGGCTTTTTTTGCTTTTCTTAATAATTGTTTTCGTTAATAAAATTTCATGATAAAAATCTCACGTCAAAAACTTTTCTTTTCTCAAAGCCTTTTTTTTCAGAAAAAAATGTAACGTGTCAACATTTTAAAGGATGGATAGCGATAAGGCCCTAATTTAGACCATCTAAAGGTGGAAGATAAAAATTGTCAATTTTTATTTTCCGCCTTCAGATGCGCCAAAATATTTGTTGCACAGCCTTACACTTTTTTTGTAGCTAAATAGTTTGTTCTTTCATTAATAAATAATCTTTTGTAGTTGTGCAAAAGAACAAGATGCAAAAGTGTAATAGAAGAATAGATTAATTTTTCATGCAAATCTTTATTTTGAATAAGAAAAAATACTAAAGATCACAGGCGCCTTTCCGCGCCTGAGTCCAGGATTTTTTTTAATATAATAACGTGTATATAAAAGAATTCATCTCCTCTATATACTATGTGGAAATAGTATATAGATAGAGGAGATGAAAATTTTTATATACACGTTATTATATTAAAAAAAATCCTGGACCCAAGCGCCTCTGCTAAAGATAAAACCTTTATAAAAATGAAATTGTGTGATGAATTACTAGAATACAGAGCTTGGCATTATATCTACTATATCTATTTTTTTACATAAAGTCCAAAAGAATAACACAACAGTCGGGCGATAAGGTGTTTTAACACTAGAAGAATCTTTTTTGTTTTACATGATAATTTTGAACTTGAATTTATTTATTATGCGTTAAAAAACGAAAGGAATTTTAGATATTATTAGCTATTGACTAAGAGGTAAAAAGTAAAGTCTTAAAGACTTTTTAATTTTTCAGTATGTCTTGCAGCTTTCACAAAAAAAACGTGTTTTCATGTTTTAGTAATGCACGCTTTTGAAAAAAAAAATATGGAGTTTGTTCCGCCTATGCTGGAAAGGATATACAACACTCTTTTACTTCACTTTCCGTTCGGCTCAATGGTAAAACATTTTGTTTCGGGTTTTTAAGCATCATTTTCTATAAAGTAGAATAAAGTATATACTACAGTCGACTTTGTCAATTGTATAAAAATACAAGCATTCAAATTTAATACGAGACATTTGGTGACACTATTCACCTACTATTTTTATGCCCCCGCGACGACATGTCGGGGGGGGGGGGGGGCATTAAGTTTTACTCATGTCCGTCCGTACGAATTTCCGTCAAGCTTTTCTCAAACTTGGTAGGATGGTTCAGTATGACAAACTGTACGTCCTAAGCAATTTTCAGACCTGTCGGACATCTACTTCCTTGTTTGGGACTAAGGCCGATATGAAAATATGTAAACATGACTATGAAAATTTCCGTCAAGCTTTTCTCGGAACCGTACATGAGAATGATTTAAAACTTGGAAGGATCGTTCAGCATGACAAACTGTACGTTCTAAGCGACCTTCAGACCTGTCGGACTTCTACTTCCTGTTTTGGGCCAGCGGGGCCATCCGTGTCCCATGGACACATTCCTTCTTTATTTTTATTTTTCTATGGTAGGCTAAGAGGCTTATCGCAACTCATCCTTTTTGTGAATTGTAAAATTACTATGTTAAAAGATGATGTTTCATCGGCATTTATTCTACATCTCAATACTTTAAGCATTTAGGTTGCAGTTTTCTTTAGGACCAACAGCAAAAGACCTCACACAAAAATGCAGCATCCCTATAATTTTCTCCTTGTCAAAGATAGTCACTTCCGGTCGGAAAAGATGGCGGCGTTTAAAATCTGAGGAGAGAAAAAATCGTTGTTTTGGTTTGATAAATTAGTGACTCACAGTCGAAATTAGTGTAATTAGCATTCATAATTACTGCATTACCTTGAAATAGTGACTTTTTCCTAGAAAGTGCTGCATAGTCGAGAATAAACAGTTTGAATAGATCTGTGAAACTCTGGTGGCCATATTTGTTTACCTGATTTTTGAACATAAGTCTCAAACATGCCTATAAAAGACGATGAAAAGAAACAGAGAAAAGCGTCAACATCATCGCTTGATCGCCGACCGAAGAGAGGTAAAGATGCCAAGGAGGGATGGAAATGTACGGTTTGTACTATCACTTTTTCAAAGGACAATGATAAGATCATCCAATGTGAGTACTGTAACCTGTTCTATTGTACCCAATGTCTTAAGATCTCAGACAAAGACTATGATAGTTTCAATACACCCTCTTTACACTGGTTCTGTCCTAAATGCGAAGAAAAGGTGCTTAAGAACTTACGTTCTGATCACGAAGTAGAAGAACGATGCCGAGAATTTTGTAAAGCTATGGAATTGAGAGTTGAGCAATTAGAAAAAGCAATGCAGGAGAAACCTAGCATTGAAACAGTGCAAAAAATGATTACGGATGCCATACCAAACAAAACTATTATTGAGGGCGCTACCAGCGTGACAGAAATGGAGAAAGCAATAAACTCCAGGGTTAGTGAAATCAGAGAAAGTACACTCAGGGACAAAAACATAATAATCTTTGGTATTGAAGAGTCAATTGATGATGATGCACAAAGTAGAAAACAACATGATATTAATCTTGTCAATGATCTGTTTAATGTTGCAGAGGCTGATCTAGAGAGCATACGCAATGTTGTTCGAGTCGGAAAGAGACAAGAAAAGACAGACATTGAAGGCAAAGAAGAAGAGCAGGTACATGTGGACAAGAAACCAAGACCGGTCAAGGTAACCCTATCAGATATTGACTCAAAATACAAGCTTATGAAGAACCTACACAAGATTAAGAATACTCCTATCGACAGTAAAACCAGAAAAATGAGCGTAACACATGATCTTACGAAATCAGAAAGAGACATAAACAAACAAAAAGTACAGGAAGCTAAACTGATGAGTGAAAATGATAAATCGGGAAAAGCCAAATTCATCGTAAGGGGACCACCGTGGGACCCAAGAGTTGTAAAGAAAAAGTTAGCACAGTAATGAATCCATCAGCAAAATCAGACATTGTAGATAGTGATGTAAATTCGTTAAATCGTTCTAACGTTGATGTTTTTAAAGACTGTAAAAATGGATTATCATGCTTATACACTAATGCTGATAGTTTTTTAAACAAAATTGATGAGTTCAAAAATAGATTTTTGATGGAGGAAAGCACACCAGATATAATAGCAATAACTGAAGTCCTACCTAAAAACTTGAGATTCAACTTAAATAAAGCTGAGCTTGATTTGCAAGGGTATGAACTGTTCCCAAGTGATTTTCCAGGTAGAGCGAAAAGAGGCATTATCATATATGTTAAAAGGGAATTAAAAGCAGTTGAAGTTCAAGATATACATGACTTTAAAGAGAGCGTTTGGGTAAAGATTGAACTAAAAGGAAATGATAAACTTTTATTTGGCTGTGTTTACAAAAGTCCGTCATCTGATGAGCAGAATTTAAAAGACTTGAATGATCTTATTGATAAATCTTCAAATATGAATTTTTCTCATCTAGTAATTACAGGGGATTTTAACTATCCAGAGATTAACTGGTCAACATGGAGCTCGAAAGATGAATCAAGTACGGCATTTATAGAATGTGTTAGAGACAATTATTTATATCAAGTCATTGAAGAAAACACAAGGCATAGACATGGACAAGAATCATCACTACTGGATCTTATCTTAGTATCAGACAGCAACATTATTGACAATATTGAATACCAAGTACCAGTAGGATCAAGTGACCATAGTGTAATAAGGTTTGACATTTGTTGTTATTTTCAATATGACTCAGATAACGTTGAGCATCTGAACTATTCTAAAGGAAACTACAGTGAAATGTGCAAAGATATGGACATAGACTGGTTTACACTGCTCAAGGATAAAGATACCACAGAAATGCTATCCGTTTTTATGGACAAGCTAAACAACGCTATAGATAGACACATACCAACATGCAAAGTAAGAAAACACAAAGGAAATATTCCTCTCAGCAAAGAGACTGTTCAGTGCATCAAGCATAAGCATAGAATGTGGGAAAGGTATATGGAAAACCGCACAGAAAAGAAGCACAGGGAATTCTGCAAGGCGAGAAACAAAGTGAAGCGTCTAACCCGCAAAGAACGTAAAGAAAAGGAGAGAGAAATAGCTGAGACAGCAAAATCAAACTGTAAGAACTTTTGGAGATACATCAATTCGAAAAGAAAATGTAAGAGTGGAATATCAGAACTACACGAGAAAACAGAAGGAGGTGACTTTATAGCATCAACTGACAAAGATAAGGCTGATGTTCTTGCCAGATTTTTTAGTAGCGTATTCACTGATGAGGATACTAGCAGCTTACCACATATACCACCAAAAGTTATCACAGAGGAAACTGAGATAGAACCGATTACACAGGAAGAGATAGAAAAACTGCTAAAGAATCTCAACACGTCAAAATCACCAGGACAAGACAGAGTACACCCAAGAATACTGTATGAACTGAGAGATGTTATAAGTAAACCTTTATGTATACTATTCAAGAAATCACTAGAAACCGGAGTTGTACCTGAAGGTTGGAAATCAGCAGTGATCACAGCACTATTTAAGAAAGGAGAAAAGAAACTAGCATCAAACTATAGACCAGTCAGTTTAACTAGTGTTATGTGTAAATTACTCGAAAAGCTTGTCAGGAAACGTATCATCGACCATATGGACAAACACAATCTGTTCAGCAACAAACAGTTTGGATTTCTTAGTGGCAGATCCACGACACTTCAGCTCCTAGCAGTCTTGGACAAATGGACAGAGATCTTAGATAGAGGCGGAACACTTGATACCATCTACATGGACTTTATGAAGGCTTTCGATAAAGTGCCGCATACACGCCTGTTACAGAAACTCAAGGCATATGGAATTCAAGATAAGCTATGCGAGTGGGTAGAAAGCTTCCTCTCTAACAGACAGCAGTGTGTCCAAGTCAATGGCAAAAAATCAGCATGGCATAACGTAACAAGTGGCATACCACAAGGGTCAGTACTGGGTCCGGTTCTATTTGTCATCTTCATCAATGACTTACCAGATTGCGTAGAATCTGATGTTTTCCTCTTTGCTGACGACACCAAGGTATTCAGGGAAATCAAGGAAGAGAGCGATAATAACATCATACAATCAGATTTGAATAAACTGTTCGATTGGAGCTCTACTTGGCTATTACGTTTCCACCCAGATAAATGCAAGACACTATCAGTACACAACAAGACCAGAACTATCGAGAGCAGGAAATATTCTATGAACAAATATGAAGGCGGGTCAACTACACTAGAGAATGTTAAGCATGAGAAAGACATTGGTGTAACCATAGATAACAACCTAGCATTTGACAAGCACATACAAACTCAAGTTAACAAAGCCAACCAGATTGCGGGACTAATGAGGAGATCGTTTCATTATATGGACAACAGGACATTTAATCTTCTGTTCAAAGCATTAGTGCGTCCACACCTTGAGTATGCCAGCAGTGCTTGGTCACCATATAAACAGAAAGACATAGATGCAATTGAAAGTGTACAGAAACGTTCCACCAAAATGCTACCCAAAATGAAAGACCTAAGCTATGAAGATCGTCTAAGACTGTTAAAGTTACCATCATTAAAATTCAGAAGAATGCGAGGAGATATGATAGAAACCTATAAAATACTGGCAGGGGTATACGACAACCGGGTTACCTCAGAATTGTTCCAACGAAATCTGAGTGACCAGACCAGAGGAAACCAGTTTAAGTTGATCAAACCAAGATGCAACAGGGATGTCAGAAAATACAGCTTCACTAACAGAGTCATTGACATTTGGAATAGTTTACCAAATTCAGTCGTAGGTGCCAAAACTGTAAACCAATTTAAGAACAGACTAGATAAGTTCTGGGAAGAACACCCCATGAAATTTAATTTCAAAGCAGAATACCGTCCGACCGGAAGTAGGAACACTATAGTTCAGGTTGAAGAAGAGCTGCCTACAGTGGACTGTGAAGACCAGCGGGCAGAATCAACATAAGTAAACATAAGTAAGTAAAGAGACCGTCTGTCTGTCGGTCCACCCACAATGCTAAAAACGCCAAAACTTTCGTTTGCAATTTGTCAAAAATAAGGTTACATTTCTCTAGCATGCATCTATATAATATGTTAAGTAAACAAAATCTATACATCTACAATATTTAAGGAGCTAATATTCATTTTCTGCATGCACTTTTTTAACGCATGCTTAGATATGGATACATATTGTTCAGTCTAGCTGTCGGAAGTTGCTTCTCGTTTACTTCCTGAAAAGTACTCAAGATGTTATACAAAAATCCACAAGAAGACTTGCGGACAAGGTTTCCGCTTGGAAAGCATCGTCACCCCTAGAACACCCGCGGACAATATTTCCGCGAGGAAAGCATATTATCCCCGAGAAGACCCGCGGTCGGAACTTTCGCAGAGAAAACATGTTTCCCCGCTATCCCCAGTATTAACTTTTTCAGTGAACAGGAAGTAGATATCTGACATGTGGACCTACTTTTGATACTTGCAATACGTCATATACCAAATATCATGTTCCTGTGATGAATAGTTTCCGATAAAACTGTTACCATGTGTTACGAACATTTTAAACAATTGACCAATAGTGTTGAAAATTCTCAAAGTCTTAACAGAAAGTATATGTAAGACAGACCTAATTTTGTTCTTGCGATAAAGGACCTCATGCTGAAGCCAAATATTAAATTTCAAGCAATTGTGATTTGTAGTTGTTGAGACAACTGTTAAGAAAGTTATGTTGTAGACGGACGATGGGAACGGAAGGACAGAGATAAACCAGTAAACCCCATTCATCTTCAAAGCGGGGTATAAAAATCCACTTTAAATTTATTTGAAAAAAAATATTACCATCACGATTGTCACAGAGCTTTGATGCAATAATCTGCACTAGTTTTTAAATTATAATGCAAAGACAAACAAAAACTGTGTTTGACATTTTTAGGGCCATAACCCCAAAAAGATATCATCTGACAACTATGACCCGATGGACACTTTTATAGAGCTTTAGCTAAACATAAATAATTCAAAACCTTTTCTTTATCAGCAATCATTTTTTTTATGCTGTTAGTCAAAAACACGATAATTTTCCGACTTAAGGACCGCAACCCTTGATAAGAGGCTCCTAGGAGCCTGAATCTTAAGGTCATTCTGAAGAATGACAATTTTACCCAATACTGACTTTTGTAGAGCTTAATAAGCTGAATGTTTAAGCAAGTAACATTTTAACTTTAAGGAGCCACCAGACATCTTCGGCTAAATGGAGACTTTTGTAAAGTGCAGTGAGCTAAAGGTTTAAGAAAGCAACAGCTTTTCTCCCTAGTCCACAATAATGTTCATTCTATAGGACAAAAACATGAAATATAAAGAAGGAATGTGTCCATGGGACACAAATGCCCCCGCTAGGCCCCAAACAGAAAGTGGAAGTCTCACAGGTCTGAAAGTTGCTTAGGACATACAGATTGTCATACTGAACAATCCTACAAAGTTTCAAATCATTCTTCTGCGAAAAGCTTGACAGAAATTTTCAAGTATTTTTCATAGATTTCATATCGGCCCTACCCTAAACAGGAAGTAAAAGTCCGATAGGTCTGAAAGTGGCTTAGGACGTACAGTTTGTCATACTGAACCATCCTACCAAGTTTCAAATTATTCCCATGTACGGTTCCTGAGAAAAGCTTGACGGAAATTTGTTCGGACAGTTGGACATACGGATTAAGTAAAACTTAATGCCCCCGACATGTCCTCGCGGGGGCATAAAACGCTATTTTTGACATATGGAGAGAGAAAACCACTATAAGGGGTCAGCTGACATCTTCGACCCAATGAATACTTTTGTAGAGCTTCGGTCCAGGTCATCCGAAAACTTCCATCAAATGGAGAGGTTTTTTTTATTTTAAGAATTTCTCAAACTGGACATCCGTCTGTCTGTAATGGAATTCATTCTATGAGCCAAAACCCTTCTTTGGCCATAGCCCCTTACAGGGGTCATCTGACAACTTCGAACCATTGCTGAACATTTAAGCAAGCAACAGCTTCCCTCTATCTGCAAAAGTTTCCATTATAATTATATAAGGCAAAAACATAAAAATCGTGATTTTAAACTAAAAGGGCCATTACGTCTTAAAGGAATTACCTGACAACTTCGACTCAAAAGAACCATAGAGGCATCAGATTTGTTCTATCTGTCATATTAATTAAGTTATAAATCTTTAAAGGTGATTCTACCCCAATTAGATATTTTAGCGATGGCGACCATGTTTTTTGTTGAATCAAACATCAAAAACAATAGTTTTGTAAACGCCACCACAAATAACAAGCATACCAAGTTGGTTGCACTTCGTCAATCGGTTTTAAAGAAACAAAGTTTTGAAAGTTGAAAAGACGACAGACGACGGACGACGGATGCCAAGTGATAGCAATATATCACATGACCTTTGTCCAAGTGAGCTAAAATAAAGATATGTCCAAATTAAATGAAGACATGATGCCCTCCCATGCAACCAGCCTTTGAACCGTGAAGTCGATTACATGTAGTGGGCATAATATGTAATAAAGACTTTTTATGCTAATATGATTGCGTGCGAAGGTTCTTGATTGGTTTATTGGTTTAAAGAAACTATAACAAATATCATTCATAAATTTGATGGTACAGCTACCGTTTTTCTAAAAAGATTTTGCGATAATATCATATTTCCTTTATGGAAAAATAGCTTCAACCTGTTGGTATAACCTGATTTGGAACGGACGGACCAACGGACAGACCAGAACACCATGCATAAGATATGCCCTTCTACTTTCGCAGACAAAAAAAGCCTTTGATGATAAAGGTCCTTCAGAAGGAATTCAATTTATAATGTGGGAAACCAGTATAGAAAAAGAAAGCAAAAAGGGCATGAAGAGACAAAACTATATCAAATTGTCTGGCAAACATTTTAAACTGCATCTGATGCGCGTTTTGCTTTGAAAGAAACAATCTAACTCTGGATGAAAATTTCAAGATTTTTAAGAGCAAAATGATAAACCAAAAATTTTAGCATTATATCCGTTTGATTACAAGAGGGAACCAATAACTTATCCACAACTCCTACTAAATTACTCAATAGATTTTTACCACTCAATGGATTTTCATGAAATTTCATAGAATGTTTGTGACTTAATGTAGATGTGCAACTTCCATTAAAAATCTGGTCAATTCGTGGGGTGCGTTGGGTATATATTTGTAAGCTGCAGTTCGCAGTTTTCTAGTTTTACACTAAAAGAAAGGATATTTTATATGAAATAGCAGGGATTTAAAAGAAAGCAATTTTAATGCAATTACCCAATACAAACAGCTCGTTTAAACTGTTGAGTTGTTCCGTTTTGTTTACAACACTAAACGTGAATTTCTTGGTAAGAAGGGAGCGGTAATAGTTCAAAAAGTACTTTGTAAATAAAAGAACTTCTTTTCCGTGTACATGAACATGTAACGAATAAGACTAAGATCTTACAGGTCAATCCTGACTAATAACGATATACATCTATTTAAAAAGAATTTAATCAACTCTTGGGCCAAGGGCAATATAATAATGCTTGGTTCGTTTTTGTGACAATTATTGAGGACAATAGGCCCCACAGGATTTTCATATAAATCATAAATAAACGGAGTTTTAATCTAAAAACAGTGATCCAAAGGACACAGGACCCAGAAAGGCCCCGTGGTGGTAGGTCATTTTTACGTTGCAAGATTTCTATATTAACTCATGTTATATACGAGGGTTCGATTTTTTTTTACAGTGGTCCATTGAATGTCAGGCCTAGCTGATATGGACCCACATACACAATTTCGATAGACTTGAACCATCCCTGGGACCCATAGGCCCCGTGGTACAAAGTCCGTTTCCATGGTGCAACATTTCTATATAAAGTCATGTTATACATGAAATGTATGAGGGTTCGAATTTTTTTTGACAACTATAAAATGATCCAATGGATCCCGGACCTATTTAGAATATTAGGCCTAACTCATATGGACCCACATACACAATTTCGATAGACTTGAACCATCCCTGGGATCCATAGGCCCCATGGTGCAAAGTCCCTTTCCATGGTGGTGCAAGATTTCTATATAAAGTCATGTTATACATAAAATGTATGAGGGTTCGATTTTTTTTTACAGTGATCCATTGGATCCCGGACCTATTTAGAATGTTAGGCCTAACTCATATGGACCCACATACACAATTTCGATAGACTTGGACCATCCCTGGGACCCATAGGCCCCGTGGTGCAAAGTCCGTTTCCATGGTGCAACATTTCTACATCAAGTCATGTTATACATGAAATGCATGAGGATTCGAATTTGTTTTTGACAGTGATCCATTGGATCCCGGACCTATTTAGAATGTTAGGCCTAACTCATATGGACCCACATACACAATTTCGATAGACTTGAACCATCCCTTGGACCCATAGGCCCCGTGGTGCAAAGTCCGTTTCCATGGTGCAACATTTCTATATAAAGTCATGTTATACATGAAATGTATGAGGGTTCGAATTTTTTTTGACAACTATAAAATGATCCAATGGATCCCGGACCTATTTAGAATATTAGGCCTAACTCATATGGACCCACATACACAATTTCGATAGACTTGAACCATCCCTGGGATCCATAGGCCCCATGGTGCAAAGTCCCTTTCCATGGTGGTGCAAGATTTCTATATAAAGTCATGTTATACATAAAATGTATGAGGGTTCGATTTTTTTTTACAGTGATCCATTGGATCCCGGACCTATTTAGAATGTTAGGCCTAACTCATATGGACCCACATACACAATTTCGATAGACTTGGACCATCCCTGGGACCCATAGGCCCCGTGGTGCAAAGTCCGTTTCCATGGTGCAACATTTCTACATCAAGTCATGTTATACATGAAATGCATGAGGATTCGAATTTGTTTTTGACAGTGATCCATTGGATCCCGGACCTATTTAGAATGTTAGGCCTAACTCATATGGACCCACATACACAATTTCGATAGACTTGAACCATCCCTTGGACCCATAGGCCCCGTGGTGCAAAGTCCGTTTCCATGGTGCAACATTTCTATATAAAGTCATGTTATACATGAAATGCATGAGGATTCGATTTTTTTTTTACAGTGGTCCATTGGATCCCGGACCTATTTAGAATGTTAGGCCTAACTCATATGGACCCACATACACAATTTCGATAGACTTGAACCATCCCTTGGACCCATAGGCCCCGTGGTGCAAAGTCCGTTTCCATGGTGCAACATTTCTATATAAAGTCATGTTATACATGAAATGTATGAGGGTTCGAATTTTTTTTGACAACTATAAAATGATCCAATGGATCCCGGACCTATTTAGAATATTAGGCCTAACTCATATGGACCCACATACACAATTTCGATAGACTTGAACCATCCCTGGGATCCATAGGCCCCATGGTGCAAAGTCCCTTTCCATGGTGGTGCAAGATTTCTATATAAAGTCATGTTATACATAAAATGTATGAGGGTTCGATTTTTTTTTACAGTGATCCATTGGATCCCGGACCTATTTAGAATGTTAGGCCTAACTCATATGGACCCACATACACAATTTCGATAGACTTGGACCATCCCTGGGACCCATAGGCCCCGTGGTGCAAAGTCCGTTTCCATGGTGCAACATTTCTACATCAAGTCATGTTATACATGAAATGCATGAGGATTCGAATTTGTTTTTGACAGTGATCCATTGGATCCCGGACCTATTTAGAATGTTAGGCCTAACTCATATGGACCCACATACACAATTTCGATAGACTTGAACCATCCCTTGGACCCATAGGCCCCGTGGTGCAAAGTCCGTTTCCATGGTGCAACATTTCTATATAAAGTCATGTTATACATGAAATGTATGAGGGTTCGAATTTTTTTTGACAACTATAAAATGATCCAATGGATCCCGGACCTATTTAGAATATTAGGCCTAACTCATATGGACCCACATACACAATTTCGATAGACTTGAACCATCCCTGGGATCCATAGGCCCCATGGTGCAAAGTCCCTTTCCATGGTGGTGCAAGATTTCTATATAAAGTCATGTTATACATAAAATGTATGAGGGTTCGATTTTTTTTTACAGTGATCCATTGGATCCCGGACCTATTTAGAATGTTAGGCCTAACTCATATGGACCCACATACACAATTTCGATAGACTTGGACCATCCCTGGGACCCATAGGCCCCGTGGTGCAAAGTCCGTTTCCATGGTGCAACATTTCTACATCAAGTCATGTTATACATGAAATGCATGAGGATTCGAATTTGTTTTTGACAGTGATCCATTGGATCCCGGACCTATTTAGAATGTTAGGCCTAACTCATATGGACCCACATACACAATTTCGATAGACTTGAACCATCCCTTGGACCCATAGGCCCCGTGGTGCAAAGTCCGTTTCCATGGTGCAACATTTCTATATAAAGTCATGTTATACATGAAATGCATGAGGATTCGATTTTTTTTTTACAGTGGTCCATTGGATCCCGGACTTAGTTAGATGTTAGGCCTAACTCATATGGACCCACATACACAATTTCGATAGACTTGGACCATCCCTGGGACCCATAGGCCCCGTGGTGCAAAGTCCGTTTCCATGGTGCAACATTTCTATATAAAGTCATGTTATACATGAAATGCATGAGGATTCGATTTTTATTTGACAGTGATCCATTGGATCCCGGACCTATTTAGAATGTTAGGCCTAACTCATTTGGACCCACATACACAATTTCGATAGACTTGGACCATCCCTGGGACCCATAGGCCCCGTGGTGCAAAGTCCATTTCCATGGTGCAACATTTCTACATCAAGTCATGTTATACATGAAATGCATAAGGATTCGAATTTTTTTTTTTTGACAGTGATCCATTGGATCCCGGACTTATTAATATGTTAGGCCTAACTCATATGGACCCACATACACAATTTCGATAGACTTGGACCATCCCTGGGACCCATAGGCCCCGTGGTGCAAAGTCCATTTCCATGGTGCAACATTTCTACATCAAGTCATGTTATACATGAAATGCATGAGGATTCGAATTTTTTTTTTGACAGTGATCCATTGGATCCCGGACTTATTTAGATGTTAGGCCTAACTCATATGGACCCACATACACAATTTCGATAGACTTGGACCATCCCTGGGACCCATAGGCCCCGTGGTGCAAAGTCCGTTTCCATGGTGCAACATTTCTACATCAAGTCATGTTATACATGAAATGCATGAGGATTCGAATTTTTTTTTTGACAGTGATCCATTGGATCCCGGTCTTATTTAGATGTTAGGCCTAACTCATATGGACCCACATACACAATTTCGATAGACTTGGACCATCCCTGGGACCCATAGGCCCCGTGGTGCAAAGTCCGTTTCCATGGTGCAACATTTCTACATCAAGTCATGTTATACATGAAATGCATGAGGATTCGAATTTGTTTTTGACAGTGATCCATTGGATCCCGATCCTATTTAGAATGTTAGGCCTAACTTATATGGACCCACATACACAATTTCGATAGACTTGGACCATCCCTGGGACCCATAGGCCCCGTGGTGCAAAGTCCGTTTCCACGGTGCAACATTTCTACATCAAGTCATGTTATACATGAAATGCATGAGGATTCGAATTTTTATTTGACAGTGATCCATTGGATCCCGAACCTATTTAGAATGTTAGGCCTAACTCATTTGGACCCACATACACAATTTCGATAGACTTGGACCATCCCTGGGACCCATAGGCCCCGTGGTGCAAAGTCCATTTCCATGGTGCAACATTTCTACATCAAGTCATGTTATACATGAAATGCATAAGGATTCGAATTTTTTTTTTTTGACAGTGATCCATTGGATCCCGGACTTATTAATATGTTAGGCCTAACTCATTTGGACCCACATACACAATTTCGATAGACTTGGACCATCCCTGGGACCCATAGGCCCCGTGGTGCAAAGTCCATTTCCATGGTGCAACATTTCTACATCAAGTCATGTTATACATGAAATGCATGAGGATTCGAATTTTTTTTTTGACAGTGATCCATTGGATCCCGGACTTATTTAGATGTTAGGCCTAACTCATATGGACCCACATACACAATTTCGATAGACTTGGACCATCCCTGGGACCCATAGGCCCCGTGGTGCAAAGTCCGTTTCCATGGTGCAACATTTCTACATCAAGTCATGTTATACATGAAATGCATGAGGATTCGAATTTTTTTTTTGACAGTGATCCATTGGATCCCGGTCTTATTTAGATGTTAGGCCTAACTCATATGGACCCACATACACAATTTCGATAGACTTGGACCATCCCTGGGACCCATAGGCCCCGTGGTGCAAAGTCCGTTTCCATGGTGCAACATTTCTACATCAAGTCATGTTATACATGAAATGCATGAGGATTCGAATTTGTTTTTGACAGTGATCCATTGGATCCCGATCCTATTTAGAATGTTAGGCCTAACTTATATGGACCCACATACACAATTTCGATAGACTTGGACCATCCCTGGGACCCATAGGCCCCGTGGTGCAAAGTCCGTTTCCACGGTGCAACATTTCTACATCAAGTCATGTTATACATGAAATGCATGAGGATTCGAATTTTTATTTGACAGTGATCCATTGGATCCCGAACCTATTTAGAATGTTAGGCCTAACTCATTTGGACCCACATACACAATTTCGATAGACTTGGACCATCCCTGGGACCCATAGGCCCCGTGGTGCAAAGTCCGTTTCCACGGTGCAACATTTCTACATCAAGTCATGTTATACATGAAATGCATGAGGATTCGAATTTGTTTTTGACAGTGATCCATTGGATCCCGGACCTATTTAGAATGTTAGGCCTAACTCATATGGACCCACATACACAATTTCGATAGACTTGGACCATCCCTGGGACCCATAGGCCCCGTGGTGCAAAGTCCGTTTCCATGGTGCAACATTTCTACATCAAGTCATGTTATACATGAAATGCATGAGGATTCGAATTTGTTTTTGACAGTGATCCATTGGATCCCGATCTTATTTAGAATGTTAGGCCTAACTCATATGGACCCACATACACAATTTCGATAGACTTGGACCATCCCTGGGACCCATAGGCCCCGTGGTGCAAAGTCCGTTTCCATGGTGCAACATTTCTACATCAAGTCATGTTATACATGAAATGCATAAGGATTCGAATTTTTTTTTTTGACAGTGATCCATTGGATCCCGGACTTATTAATATGTTAGGCCTAACTCATATGGACCCACATACACAATTTCGATAGACTTGGACCATCCCTGGGACCCATAGGCCCCGTGGTGCAAAGTCCATTTCCATGGTGCAACATTTCTACATCAAGTCATGTTATACATGAAATGCATGAGGATTCGAATTTTTTTTTTTTGACAGTGATCCATTGGATCCCGGACTTATTTAGATGTTAGGCCTAACTCATATGGACCCACATACACAATTTCGATAGACTTGGCCCATCCCTGGGACCCATAGGCCCCGTGGTGCAAAGTCCGTTTCCATGGTGCAACATTTCTACATCAAGTCATGTTATACATGAAATGCATGAGGATTCGAATTTTTTTTTTGACAGTGATCCATTGGATCCCGGTCTTATTTAGATGTTAGGCCTAACTCATATGGACCCACATAGACAATTTCGATAGACTTGGACCATCCCTGGGACCCATAGGCCCCGTGGTGCAAAGTCCGTTTCCATGGTGCAACATTTCTACATCAAGTCATGTTATACATGAAATGCATGAGGATTCGAATTTGTTTTTGACAGTGATCCATTGGATCCCGGACCTATTTAGAATGTTAGGCCTAACTCATATGGACCCACATACACAATTTCGATAGACTTGGACCATCCCTGGGACCCATAGGCCCCGTGGTGCTAGACCCTTTTTTCGTTGGCTATATAAACCGTTTTACTGATGGTGCTCGATGGTGCTTATATGCGAGCGTAGCGAGCTCACTATTGTAGAGAGTCTGCCAAATTGCACGAGACTCAAAATACGATGGTTGAAAATAAATTCTGTCACCGGAAACATTCGATTTCGGAAGTTTTCGAAAATGTCTGCGCGTGCTGAAAAATTGCGGGAAATAGTAATACTTCGTCCCAAATTATCTCGTCCCAGGCATTATTCGAAATTATCAATGGAATAGATTATATTTTTGTATATACGCGAGCTTTCAAGGCAATGCCTTTCTCATATTAGTGGTTGTTGTACGTAAACTGGTTCCTTTTTATAACTCGACCATTTCATTGAAGCGGAAGTAAAATTGACTTGCGGCAGTATATCGTAAATAAAATGATATGTAAAATATTATATTTTACTAAGATGATTACTTTCTTTTTTCTTTAAAAAACATTTTTAGTCACGAATAAGAATTATTCTTTAATCTGTCAAAAAATAAATCGCAATATTTGTCGTAAAATGTAGTATGTGACGTCATTTCATCGCCATATTGCAGAAACAAAACACAAAGAAACCAACACAAAGAATTTGTCTCTAATTTCATTTCCTGTTCAGTCCATCCATCCAGTCTGGTCATTTACAACAAGAAGAAATGGCAGTGAGTCCCATCAGCGGGGCAGTGAAAGCTCTTCAGTTAGAATTAAAGAAGATTCAAGAAGAACCAGTGGAGGGTTTCCGTGTTAATTTGATCAGTGACGAAAATTTGTTTGAGTGGGAAGTTGCAATATTTGGACCACCTGGCACTTTGTATGAGGGTGGTTATTTTAAGGTATAACCGTTTGTACCAGTTGGAATCATATGAGACTGTCTTTAAAGCTTTAAACCTCATTAGAGTAAGAAATACCAAAGACAAAAGGCCATTCAAATCGCAAACAAAAAATTCTAGGAAGCCGGGTCATTTCGTACCAATTCCCGTTCGTACTGTGTCGTTTCGTACTGAGTCGTTTCATACTGATAAATGGGTCCTCTCGACCCTACATGTATTTTTATAGAGAGACTGAATGTAAATATAATTTGCGTCTGATAGTCGGTACATAAGAAGAATTTTAGCATTAATGAATCAAACATGTCAAATTAATGAAAAAAACACCTGAAAATGGTATGCCCTGGTCTCCGGACGTTTCGTACCAAACCTGTTCGAACCTAGGGTCGTTTGGTACCTAAACCTGTTTGTACGGGGTTGTTTCGTATCGATTTTAGAAATATGTGGAGTGGTTTTGTACCGATCTGTTAGAGAAACTGGATAAAGTTCTTTGTGTTGTCTATTTTTTAATTTTAATTGCTTTCTTGTATTTTTTAGGTTAAAACCATAAAAATACATATTTTAAGAATTTTGCAAGGTTTACAATTACTCCCATGGTTTACTGAGGACCAGAGCCAGAGGTTTTTTTTGTTTGTTTGTTTTTGTAAATATCATTGTTTCTCTTTTCCTTTTTCAGTTTTATACCATTAGTACTTTGCATGGATGTTTTAGATGGGATGTTTACTCCCATGATTTACTGAATTAAGATTTGGAGAAATTCTTTGAACTAACTTGTTGTTCTCTTGAAGAAAATTTCATCTAAAGCCAAGAGAAATTACTGTGTTTATTGCAAGAAACGAAGTCAAAATTGGCTTGGTTTATAAGTAATTTACGCCAAAGATATGATTGTTCTGCAAATTAATTCTGGTGAAAGGGTTGACTATCTGTTTACCTTATTGATTCAAATCATTCTCTCATTAATTGAATTTTTGTTTGATCACTTATTAACAACAACCTATCATAAAATGATCATTAAGCAGTGTAGCCTAAAAAAACAATCATTTTTATAATGAATTAGAATTTAGTTCTTTTAGACATTTTGACTTAGACCAAATATTGTAGAATTAAAACTAAAACCATTTAAAAACTAAATCTACACACGAGCCCACACATTTACGACTCTATAAATTAACAAAAGTATTTTATGTGATTGTGTTCGTGTATTTTAGTGGTTTTGGTCATACTTTTTATTCAGTTATATGCTCAAATTATTTATACACTTGAATATCACAATCTTTTTACAAAATGTTCTAACTAAATCGAGTCGAAACAACTCAGTTGTAGATACAATACGACATGCTGCGAAACAACCTGTTATGAACGGGAATCGTTACGAAACGACCTGGATTCGTATACCCCTACCAACACCTAATAATAGTGAAAGTTTAATATGATACAGGTTAAACCTGAAAAGCTCCCGCATATTAAGTAACTTTCTTGTATATGGTTCCTCATAATTTGATTAAAGCAAGAACTCATTATCTTTCAATAACAGGAAGAAACGCAAGCTTTTGCATGATTTTAAAAAAGGAACGCGACTGCAAACAGAACAAGGAAGTGAATTTGTGCGGACCTCGCAGAGAACCCCTACTTTCATTTTCGAATTCAGAGCCGGCTAGAGAGAAATTAACAAAAAACAAATATGTTTACTGGGGACAAGGAAAATGAAATGACTACAGGAAATGAAATTTGTCTGCTGAAACATTCAAGTTATTGTTTGGTTGACAATGCACCGCTTTTTAGGGGGGTCTTGTTTCGCGAAAATTCGAATGACAGGTTCCCGCGCTTCTGTCATTTTGTTATGATGGGCGTGGCCTCTAGTGATAAGAATGGACGCCAAAATGGTAGTACTATTTTTTTTAAATTCTTTATATTTAAAACATTTCATAGCTGGAAATACTTGAAAAAAATATTTTAATTCAATAACTATGTTTAGTATTTTTTAAAATTGAAAATTACAAAAAAAGGAATTTAATTTTGCATTCCGTGTTATTGGGTGCGGATTTCTGACTAGCTTATACGTCTTCCGGTTTGAGGCATCATACTCAGTCAATTTAGCTCCCGCTGAGCGGGAGCTTATTAACAGTTTGCTAAATAAACATGTTGGTTATATTGATATCAAACTTTGACTTCGTTTGTTGCAATAAACACAGCTATTTCTCATGAAAAGTTTGTCAAGAAAACAACTACATTAGTAAGTTCAAATGTGACTGGGTGAAGTGCTGAGACCTTAAATATGGGTATAAAAGATAATGTTCAACATGGACATGATGGACCTTACTCAGTAAAAGCCATGCAAAATACTGAAAAATATGCATAAACCCATGTTTTAGTGTAAAATGAAACAAAGTTAACTGAATTAAAATCCTGTATATCAGAATATATTCTGGTAAACTGATCTATGACTGAAATAATTTACTCTAAAAAATTGGTACGAAGCAACCCACTTATTCACACTATCGGTACGAACAGGTATCTGTACGAAACGACCGGATAACAAATTCTAGAGGCAGGTATAACCTATGATGCTCCTGAAGTTACTACAGAGTTATTTAAAACATACATGAATATTAAAATTCCATGAAACTGAACATAGTCAAGAAAAAAGAGAGACCCCACATTGAAGTATGCAAAAACAAAGTTTTTAAAAAGAGGTGTAAAAATTAACAAACCACTCCATTACATTTTAACAAACATCAAAAACCCCATTGACATAATCTCAGCTATACTTTTACATGTACATGTATAGATTTTTTTTATTTGGTACAATGTACTACCAAACTGGTTAGCACGGAGTAGGGAAATGTCAAAGTCAGAGTACAGAAAAATCTGATTAGGATTAACACAATTTACAAAACTGTAAAAAATAACCTTAATGAACATTTTTTGTATGATATCATTTTCATATACAAGCTGGTTGGCAAAACACCTATTTTGTTTTTGATCATTAAAAACTGTTAATATATGTTTATATGTCTTTTTTTTTAGGCTCATATGAAATTTCCTAATGATTATCCATATAATCCGCCAAGTGTGAAGTTTATTTCCAAGATGTGGCACCCTAATGTTTATGAGGTAAGGTTTCTTTACGTACATGTGTATGTTTTTTATTTAAGTTGCAACTTTGAACATCGACAAAAAAAGTTAGACATCATTCTTTTTGTTAGTGATCACATGTCTACTTAAATTATTATGAATTACATGTACATGTAAACAAGTGTTTTAGAAATGAATATATACATGTACAGCGCACTTATAAGATTTCTTCATAAAAACAAAACATGATTATATCAATTAACATGCAACTGAAAAAAAATATAAAGATGGATGGAGACAGAAAAAAACTTACAGTGGAAACATACATCAAGTGAAGTGCATACATGGCATAGAAGACACTAGTAAAACTGTTTGATTGATGAGTAAACCAAAGCCAAATACTTAATCATTTATCATTCGACAATAATACTTGAATTCAAACTTGAAGATACATTTCATACATTACCTTTCATACTGTTTATAGAATGGTGATGTCTGCATTTCTATACTGCACCCTCCCATAGATGATCCCCAGAGTGGTGAACTTCCTTCAGAAAGGTGGAATCCTACACAAAATGTCAGGTAATGGTAATTGTCATAATAAAAGATGATAATGAGATGTGGAATAGTGTACATAACACAACCTTCATAAATAAGTAGTAATTTAAAATCCACAATGGAAAACAGCCTGCAGCTTTCACTGTGATAAGTTGGGGTTGCTTGCCCTCTCAGTGTGGCCCTAGATAGAAAAGTATGTTGCATTTTAATAAAAACCAATACAAAAGTCATTGAGGAAAACCCACTGCCTTGGACATGGAAAAACTGAAATAAAGATGACAAGTATATTGTACTTACAGAAGTGTTGACAAAGATACCTGACTTCTGAACATGCAGACACATATGAAAACTATTTTCTTGTGCCCAACCTAGGTTAATTGAACTTAATTTTTAATAAGTGAATAAATGCTGTTGATTCAAACAAAATTTCCAAATTATAAATATTAAGGCTGAAAAAAAATATTATTACTTACTGACAACATGGTAAAGGAAAGCAATGATCCTGACCTAATGATGCATATAAGTAAAACAAGGCTTAATGACACCATCTTTTTCTTTTATGACATTACAACATAGTGTATATACTCTCTTAGAATTTTTTTTTGTACAACATGTGCAATACTAGTTTTATGACTTCAGTTACATACATTTTTATTTTACTATCTTTCTTTCATTAACAGAACTGTTTTATTAAGTATTATTTCACTTCTCAACGAGCCAAATACATTCTCACCAGCAAATGTGGATGCCTCAGTGATGTTTAGAAAATTCAAAGATTCCAAAGGCAGAGATAAAGAATATGAGAACATTATCAGGTAAAACATAATTAAATGTGCAATAAAATATACTTCAAGTAAGAATACAAGTAGCATTATTGATCTTGCTATTTAAAAGTAGCAAAGAGGCACCAATTGACCATTCAAGTGTGTAAAGTCCGAAAGGGCAACAACAAAACTGGTAACAAAAACAAGAACAGCATGTAGAAACAGAAACAAAACATAAATCAACCAAACAGAAACCAAAACTTTAGAAATGAGATGTGAAATGAGTGTATGCAACCCAATTCCACAAATCAACTGCAATATAAAAATCCACCAATGAAAACAACTAGCAGCCTAAATGTGACCAGTGGTTACTGCTTACTGTCTTACAATTGGACCTGAAAAAAAATCATGCATATGATTCAAATCAATGCTGTATTTACCAAAGAAAAAAATCTTGATTAAATTGAAAAATTCATTTCCTTGAACTCATTTCAAGGGGGCAGGCACTTAAATTTCTTCAACATTAAATCACTTTCTGTTAAAGATGTGCATAAGACACTTATTAGATCATGCAGGAATGCAACATCTGAAACAGAAGTCTTTTACCTGCACCAAACTTTATTTCTGAATGTTTTTGTTCAGTCTATGAAAACAATAAAACTCAAACGAAATATAGACAAATGTTTTGTGTTGAGAAAGTGTACCATTGAATATAATCTGATTAAATCAGATCTATCAATTATTCCCTACTGTCACTGCATGATAGATCTAAAGACATCCCATTCTGCTTTCTGTTTTGAATCCTCTGGACTTATCATAAAAAGTAATGATTCCAAAATCTTGGAAGTTGCAATCTGATTTGTCCATTCAAAATGTAATCAGAACAGAAAGTAGAATGGGATTTCTTCAGATCAACCATGCAGTGACAGTAGGAAACAGTTAATAGATCGGATTTTTAATGAGATTGCATTGAATAAAACTTTGTACATGTAACAAATGAAATGTGATCATTATAACCTTTATCTTTCATAACAAAATCAATGTCTTCTCCAACAGGAAACAAGTGCAGGACACTAAAAAGGATGCTGACAGGGATGGAGTTATCGTTCCTACAACTCTTCAGGAATACTGTGTTAGTGTCAAACCTAAACCAGTAGATGACGTTGACTTTTATGATGATGATGACTATGTAGGAGAAGACGATGACGACGAAGATGATGATGATGACTTTTATCCTGAAGACGATGATGATTCTGGTAACGGAGGAGAATCCTGATAGAATATTTCGATGTTTGTTTTTGGATACCAATTATGCTGTTGATAATCTTTGGAGAAGGTTACCAATGTTCGTGAGGCCACAGCATCCAGTAAAATCAATTAGCCTGGATTGCTGTTTGGCAAATATCTTCTTGGTTAACATTTTGTTAGTTGAGATCTCTACATTTTGATGTGTTCTTCTTGTGGGTAGAACTTTAGTAGAAAATGATTTATATTTCTGAATTTGTTAAAACAGAGGGGTTCCTTTTTATGTACTTATATGTTGAACTTTGTGCAAATTGTACTGAACATTTCTCTCTAAGCTATTTTAAAAGTGAATAAGCTGGATCTTTTCACTTATTATACATGTAAGGGAGAATTTTTGTGGCATTAAAAATTAAGTTTGCGCTGTAAATTACAGCTACAGCTGAACATGATTTAGGGTATAATATTTGTCAAAATCTAAAATAATATCCTCTGAAAGACATTTCCAACAATTAACCTTCTAACATAGTGATTGCTCTGGGCTTGGTTATTTTAGTCATTTACATGTACTTAAAGCTTCTTTTCAAGTGACCAAAACTTTTGATAAAATTTCGATCAAATTTAGTCCAAATTATTACCATGTATAGTATACACAAAATTCTTCAACAGTTTAATTCAAAATTTTAGATAATGTAAAATTCATTTCTGACATGTATTTTACTTTCTTACAATATTTTAATACACTCTGTTAATTCACATATGCAGTTCCTTTTATTCAGACATTTCTGCTTTACAGTTTTGTGCTTCAAAGTCCCTTATGTTGTTTATACTGCTGTGATAAATGTATATAAAAAGGAAATATCACTTAAGAAAATTGCTCAGAGTATGTACATGTAAAAGGAGTTATTTTTTTTTAAATATCATCTGAGGATCTTGTCATAAAAGTGAAACACACTAAATTATTTCGCTCTACTAAGAACTGTCATCTCTTTGTTATAGCTAAATATTTAACAAATAATTTATATGAATTCTGGTTATTAATCCTCTAAATATTTTGCTAGTTAACATAAAAAAAAATGGATTTAAATGATTAGAGTAACTGACATGCAACAAAGTTATAACTTGTTATAAAACATTCAGAACATTCCATTTAAATAATAACATGTTACATCTACATGTATTTGAAATATTTTTATATTGATTTAGAATTACAAGCATATCAGTTAAACATTTTTCATTTTTTTTAACCTAGAAATTATTTGCAAATATATATATCTTGTTTAGCCTCTGACATTATTGAAGTTAACATTATGAAAATTGCAACAACAACAAAACATCTATCTATAACTCTCAATTTATATTTTCCTTGTGTAACTTTGATTTTTTTTTTATTTACTTTTGACTTTGGACGAAATTGTGTTTTTCTGCAATTTGGGATATAAATCCTTCCTGGACTTCTTTGTACAAATAATCAACCTTTTTTATTCATATCAGTATTAATCAGAATTATGTAGATTAATTAGAACTTCTCATTTAGTACTGTTTTTTTTCTCGCACAAGACAAAAAATGATGATTACACCAACAATACATGCTTTTTATCATGAAACAATGTGGGATTAGAGTTGGCAACATTTTTTTTTCCTTTTGGTATGATAAAACGATTGATATGAAAGATTAGAAATTATATTTATAATGATATGAAAATATGATTTTATGGTTATGATTATGATATCTAGAATTATTCATTAAATTCACTGCATGTTAGACATGCATGATAGAACTGAAAAAAAAAAACTTTTTGATTATTATTACTGAATAGTGTATATAATATTGATTTATGAATAATTAATTATATAGAAAGTTCATTATTAAACAAATAAATGGAACTTTCTGATTTTTGTAGTTCATTTCCTGAAAACTACAAAATAGGTATAGGAAGTAGAATGGTTCTTTAAAAGAATATTGTAAGAGTTTATTTTGATCACACTGGCTATCAATCTGTACAAACTGTCAATACCAGCACTTTTCTTGAAATATTGTATAAATATGTAATTGATTCAGAATCATATACATGTGAACTTTGAAAAATAATTATAGTATAACTAACGAATGATTCCGCATATGGGGAAATATTCAACGAGTGACCGAACAACCCAATATAAATGTTGTTTGGTCACAAGTTGAATATTTCCCATATTCGGAATCTTGAGTTTGTTATACTAATTATTACATATATAAATGTTCAATTAGGGCTTTATTTATGGTTGAATTACGAACATTTTCGGTTGGACTATTTTCATGCAGGTGCAATGGTGTTCGACGTCACAAACGACGTTATAGGTAACCCTGAATAACAGTTAATTAAATGTTCCCGCGTTTTTAGTTATTTCACTCAGTGAGATAAACGATTTCTGTTCACTCGGAAATCTCGATATTTCACTGCTATCTATGTAATAATAAATAGAAAATCTTAAAGTTTATAATCTCAACTGTCTGAAAGTAAGTGACTTTTAAATGAAAGAAGTTGTGCTAGCAATAAATATGTTTGTAATTAAAATTTGAATCAAGTGGTTTGTTGGAGCTTTTAAAAAAAGTCCAGATTTTTTATTTTTGCAAATACCAATTGATGTAAAATTCTTGTTTGTATAATTTGAAAATGAAAGAATGCTTAATTGGTGATGAACATTTGGTTTAGAGAACTACACATGTATTTAGTTGTACAGTAAGTCTGTGACACATTTATGTATTCCTTTGAAAAGCAAGTGTGTGTGTGTTAGTGTAAAAGTATGTGTAAATGATGAAAGTAAAATACAGTTACCTATTAATAAGTGTGTATTGTGTGTATGTAAATTAATTTTAATTTATAGCTAATACTGTTTTTAGTGTTTTTGTGTTATTTGTTGGCAATATTTTAATAATTTATTATTGAAGTTACTCCATAATTATGTCTATTTTAAAAAGCACATTTTGTTAAAACTCTCCATAAATGTCCATTTCTATTGAACAAAGAATATTTATAAATTCTATATTGTTTCTGATGTTTCCTGATATTCAATTCTCTGAAATTTAATTTTACGATACATGTATATTGATGTTGTAAATCATGCATTTTGTTATTAACTACAGTAAGAACCTGTATTTGCAGATAGATATACATGAGCTTGGCTATTGCCTTTTCTGTGACGTTTCAATGTGACTGATTTTACACAAAGCATATTCTTATTAATATTCTTTCTGCACTTGGCCTTTTTTTAAAGCCATATGTTAAAAGCATCTTTGTATGAAACAAGATAACCAGAATTCATAGAAGATAATGAGATGTGGAAAAGTTTTTCTCTAAGTCTTCAATGCAAACTTATATTCATGTATGGACATCTGCAGCATTCATATATTCAAAATTTTCATTTAAAATTTAGCTGGTTGTGCGTGAATACATAGCATCGCTTAAAAAAATTACATGTAGTTCTTTTGGTGTTTTTTGTTTTTTTTGCATTAAAGTTCAGCCAAAGATTTTTTTCTCCCCTTTACTATTGTAGTATTTTTAGTTACTGTGTTATTAAAGATATATAATATATAGATGATCAAGTGTGAAGAGACAGTCTGATTATGTGTTTATATTACTTTTGTGGACAGTGTACAAATGATGCTAAAATAAGAGAGGAATAAATTGTGAATTTTTAATTGAAATTGTGTTTATTTGATGACAATAAAATTAACAAAAGGAGTATTTTACAACTTTTGAATGAGATGTTTATCAGAGGTTCTCAGCTTCTACTAAAGGGATATATTTTAGAGTTGGTACACAGCTTTTGCAAGAAGAGTTCATGTGGCCCTCCTGTTTCCAGGTTAGCCAGTCATTCCTGTTTTCAAAATAGTTGATTTGGGTATGCTTAGTATGACTTACCTCTTGAAATACCTAACAGGGTATTGGCAATTTACTGAGGGACAATGATGGCTGACTTTTTACAAATTTTAGTTCACCTGGACCAAACCTTCATGTGGGCTATTGCCATCACTTGACGTCTGTATAGTCCATTCTCAGGTTGTCCTGCACAAAAGTTGTTACAAATTTTGATCTGTTATAAAAACATGGCCGCTGTTTCTAAAAACAGACCAGGGAGTCAGACCACTGATTTTGGCTTGTAAATCAAATAGAGAAAAATCTGATGCAAATTTCTTTCTTTAGCATCAAAAGCTTTACAAAATTCTTCAGTAGGTCAGGGCCGTATAGAGGTTATGGCCTTTTAAAGGTTAAAACTGCATTTTTGTTATGTTTTTAGTCTTTAAAGTGTTGCAGATAGAGAAGAGCTGTTGCTTGCTTAAATCCTTCAGCTTATTGAGCTCTATACAAGTCTCCTTTGCGTCATAGTTGTCAGATGACCACTTATAGTGGTAATAACTCATTAAAAAGATTATAGCTTAAGGACCAAGTGAGCGATTAAGGCTCTTGGGATCAGGGTCAAACGGCATGGTGCCAGTTGCGTATACCATAACCCCATCTGTCTGTATACCAAATATCAGATGCCTAGCTATTATAGTTTTCTTGTACCTGATACATTTTCCACAAAAGTCTAACAAAAAAGTTTACGCCGCCACCCCCGCCGGAAAGTAATACCTATGTCTTGCCTTTATCGACTAAAGTTGCAGGTGAGACAAAAATGGCCGGATTTCTTTTAACAGGAAGTATATGAGCCACAGACCTGAAATTGAATCCCACATTATGGCTAATGCTGATGCTGCATACCAAATATCAAGAGGCTGTGATATATCAGTTGCCGAGAAAACTGTTACAAAATTTTTCTATCATTGAACATTAATCTCAAAAATCAACTAAGTCAGTTAACAGGAAGTAGGTGAGCGACAGACCTGAAATTAAATCCCACGTTATGGGAGCCCATGCTGATGTTGCATACCAATTATCAAGAGGCTGTCATGAGTTATTACTGAGAAAACTGTAATGAAGTATTTTCCCTGTCTGCCCGCCCGTTGCTGACACTAACCATTTTATAACCCATATTTTCACTAGTGAAATCAGGCCAAAAATTGAAAGAAAACCAAGACAAGTAAATCTGTGAGCTAATGCTCACTAGTGATACCCCCACTCCCCAAACTAAGCCATGCATACAAGCTTGAATACTCTGCAGACAGTAGACAGGAAGTAGTTGACCTAGGAACATAAAATCACTAAACACCATATGGAACTATATATATATATGCATTTATGTCCATTATGTGTAAAAACCTAAGTATTCCGTAAACAGGAAGTAGCCTACCTACGACCATAAAATCGGTATACACCATATGGTCCTATATGATAAAGCTGTATACAAAATATCAGACCTCTATCTCATGTAGTTGCTTGGGAAAATGTGACGGAAATTTTGCATTTATGTCCATTATGTGTAAAACCTAAGTATTCGGTAAACAGGAAGTAGATTACCTAGGAGCATAAAATCGGTATACACCATATGGTACTATAGGATAAAGCTATATACAAAATATCAGACCTCTATCTCATGTAGTTGCTTAGAAAACTGCGACGGAAGTTTTGTTACGGACGGACGAACGGACAAGGGTAAAACAGTATACCCCCCTCTTCTTCGAAGCGGGGGTATAAAAATGGGTCAAAGACAGAAATGGCCAGATTTCGTTAAACAGGAAGTAAACAAGCAATAGACCTGAAATTAAATCCCACATTGTGGGACCCCACCCTGAAGCTGTATACCAAATATCAAATGGTTGTGATTAAAAGTTGCTGAGAAAACTGTTACGAAAAATTTCTACTTTTGACCATTAATGTCAAAAATTTATGAAGTCGGTAAACAGGAAATAGATTGAGAGACAAACCTGAAATCGAATCCCAGGTTATGGGACCCCACCCTGATGCTGAATACCAAATATCAAGTGGCTGTGATAAGTAGTTGCTGTGAAAAACTGTTATGAAAAATTTCTTACCACACCGCCCGCTGGACATTCACCATTTTATAACTCAGATTTTTCACTCCATAAAATCTGGCCAAAAAGGAACAGGTCTTAAATTGCTGTTATCCTGAAGTCAAAGTGAGATACTTTAATTTATCATGGGGAAACTGCAAGCAACCTCCAACTTTAGACCAGTTGCCATTTAAGATAACTGATTTTGCCATTTTAGATAATATCAGCATTATTGTTTTTTACTTTTTATTATTTTTTGATGTAAAATATGACATGATAGATATTTTCTTGTCTTTTGGTGGTGAAATCTGTTTTCGTGGAATATTATACTGTTTCAAAATGTCATCCTGCACATCTGGTGGAAATGAAATAAAGTCTTTAAAATCTATTCCAGCTGATAAAAGCTTTGTTCTCAATTGATTGTCATCCGAAGATGGACCACAATGAGATTTCTCATCATGACAAGTTAAAGATTTATCAGATAAAGGGAGACTATCTGACTCATGATTTTGTGAAGGTAATGTTTCGAGGTTGTTCGTTACAGCCTGCTGTCGTAATTGAGTTTGTAGTATTTCTTGCTGTATGTCAGAAGGAAGTTGGTTAAAGACCTCCATTTCAATTCCATTCACAGACAAACAGTTCAACTCTGATTGACCTTTAGAACTTTTTTTGGTCACAGATTCATTTTCTGTTGTCTGAGTAATTTCCTGAAAATTATCATGTTTTGTCTTTTTTACATTCTCCTCTGATATTGACGGAGACACACATTTTCTTTTCTTTTCAAGTTGTAAAGAACTGTCCTTGCAAGAATCTCCAGATGTTTTGAAAAATGAGAGAATTCCTTTCTTCATTTGAGGACTTTTCTCAGTCTTAACATTACTTACAGAATTGCTTAAATCTTCATTCTGAGAAGGATCAGTTGATGATTTGGTGGCACTTGACTTTTTTGGTGATAAAAAATTCTGTATTGAATTCTTAGGTTTTTCTGTCAAATTACAGAAGGCTATGTTCATAAGTGTTAGGTGAAATGGATGTGTTGTATCAATCATTTTTGTAAATAAGTTCATTGTTATTTTTTCCAGTTCCTGCAAGACGATCTCATCTTTGCCTGAAAAGAGAAAAGAGATCAGAAAATAAAATTAATTATTCAGATTCTTTAGGGCCACCTCCAAATCAACACCTCATATGTCGGAATTAATCTGGATCTTCAAATGGTCAGCAAGAATGAAGTAAATAAAAAAATTAAAATCCTTGCGGGATTTCCCCCAGGTCATTATCCAAAATTGCAGTAACAATTTCTTAAGCAATACATGCTTTTGAAAGTAAACACATGTTTGTTTTCGTGGTTTTAACAAATTCCATGTCGCTCGACTACATCCTGCCTGTCATTTTATTCCTTAATATTAAAACATGTAAGGCAAACATTAATTTGCATGTACATAATATATCTATATAAACTACATGTATAAAATGAGATCGTAAATTTTAGCACTTGCTTAATTTTTAGGAGATTCTTTGTAAAAATTTGCTTCCATCCATGATTGGTTAAATTCAAAAGTGCCTTCCCTGGGTACCATATATGTTTAAATAGAACAGCCCTAACAATGATATCAAATTCTTAGTTATTTTAGGTTTCTTTTAAACAAACATGTCTCAGCAACAAAGGTTACTGTACAAATTTCTTTCTATGTTATCTTCAAGATAAATATCATTACTCATATGTGTGAAAATTCTTGCTCCTAAAATTTTAATACATACAATATAAAGCTGAAATTAAAATAAAGGTAATAACAAAATTACCGAACTTGGATGTCTTAAAATCTTATAGAAGTGTTTTATGTGCTGTCAGTTTATATCTAACCTTGTTTAAGTTTGGTGTTGATATGACTTGGTATTGGACATTGACGACTTTCTCTATTGGTCCATTTATTTTCAGCTGTCAATCTTCTGATAGATAACCTAATAGTCTGTACTAATCTACCATCATCTTTCAACCTTTAGAAAATGAAACAAAATTATTTTTTTTTATTATATAAAATTATTCCATATATTCCATGAAAACATTACTGTTTGAAAGGTTTCAGCATTTGAGGTTATCATGTACTGTGGTTTTATTATTATTCGTGGGGTATTAATTTTCGTGGGTGTTCTTGACCCACGAAATTTGATACTCCACGAAAAAGAGATTTTATATTGGTTGGTATGTTGCAAACTACAGAACCACGAATTTAAGTTTCCACGAACTGACAATTATTCATCAAACCACGAAAATTGGTACCCACAAAAAAAATAAAATGGGTCAAAGACAGAAATGGCCGGATTTCGTTTAACAAGAAGTAGGTGAGCGACAGACCTGAAATCACATCTCACATTATGGGAGCCCATGTTGATGCTGCATACCAAATATCAAGAGGCTGTGATTAGTAGTTGCTAAGAAAACTGTTACAAAAATTTTCTACTATTGGACATTATGGTCAAAAATTAACTAAGTCGGTAAACAGGAAGTAGATGAGGAACAGACCTGAAATTGCATCCCACGTTATGGGACCTCACCCTGATACTGTATACCAAATATCAAGTGGCTATGATAAATAGTTGCTGAGAAAACTGTTACGAAAATTTTCTACTATTGGACATTATTGTCAAAAATTAACTAAGTCGGTAAACAGGAAGTAGGTGAGCGACAGACATGAAATTGCATCCCACGTTATGGGACCCCACCCTGATGCTGTATACCAAATATCAAGTGGCTGTGATAAGTAGTTGCTGAGAAAACTGTTACGAAAATTTCTTCCCCGCCCGCACGCCGCCCGCCCGCCCGCCCGTCCGCCCGACATTCACCATTTTATAACCCGGATTTTTCACTCCGTGAAATCCGGCCAAAAATGAATCCACAGTAAATAAAATTTTGATTGTAATTTTCTTTTTAAGACCTGAATCCTGGTTTGTGTGTGTGAGTGTTGGTGTTTAATGGCATTTATCGACACACCTGGGCCATGTAGGGCTGTCAGTTTTAATGGTGGAGGAAACCGGAGTACCAGGAGAAAACCACCACTGCAAGTAACTGACAAACCTAATCACATACAGTTGGGAAAGTCCCTTTTTTGTTTAATACAAATGGGACTCAAACACCAGCTGAGAGGTGATTGGCTAGTGATCAATAGTGTGGTATTTAAACCAGCGCCTAAGACCACTTGGCCACCCAGGCCCCTGAATCCTGGTTCATTGTACCACTAGTCTAATACAATGTAAGTTCATGTACCAGGTAATTAAAATCAAAAAGCTAAAAACCAATAAAAAGCTTCGCCAAGCGCAGCATGATACGACCGCAACATGTTGAACCCTGTACGTTTTAGGCCTAATATGGATAGTCTATTGCTCTGGACACATGCAGCCCATGGTGGACTGACAAAGGTTTTTGACACATGCTTCTCTGATGGACTTTCGACGCAGGGGGTAAAAATATAAATTTGAATGTTGTATTCTACTCTTTAAAAGAATAATGTTTGGGGAAAAAATTAAAAATCGAACCAGAATTTTTTCAAAATTATGATTACAGCCCCAAAAATTTATTCTTAAATTTAGAATCGCTACCTGACAAGAATAAATTTGCAAAAAAAATTTTCAAAATCGGACCACAAATAAAAAAAACCCATTTGGCCCCTAGTTACGTAATGGCGGGAAAAGGGGGGGTCGCAAAAGTTAATTCTTAATTTTGTATCCGCTATTTGACAAGAACAAACATGCAAAAACAATTTCAAAATTGGGACCAGAAATAAAAAAGTTACAATTTTGGCCCCTTTTGATCCCTAATAACGTAACAGTAAAAAAAGGGGACACAAAAATATATCTGCTACTTGACAAGAATAAACTTGCAAAAAAATTATCAAAATTGGACAGGAATTAAAAAAGTTTCAATTTCGGCCCCTTTTGGCCCCTAATTACGTCACAGGTGAAAAAGGGGTGGGGGTCGCAAAAATAAATTCTCAAATTTGGATTTGCTACTTGACAAAAATAAACTTGCAAAAAAATTTTCAAACAAACCAGAAATGAAAAAGTTTTGATTACGGCCCCTTTTGGCCCCTAATTACAAAACAAGTGAAAAAAGGGATGGTTTGAAAAAATTAATTCTCAAATTGGGATTCGCTACCTGACAAGAATAAACTTGCAAAAAAAAATTTCAAAATCGGACCACAAATAAAAAAGTTTCGATTTTGGCCCCTAATTACGTAATAGGAGGAAAAAGGGGGGGGTCGCAAAAATTAATTCTTAATTTTGTATCCGCTATTTGACAAGAACAAACATGCAAAAAAAAATTTCAAAATCGGACCACAAATAAAAAAGTTTTTATTTAGGCCCCTTATTACACAACGGAGAAAAAGGGGGCGCAAAAATTCATCAGGTTCATTCTTTTATTGTAAGAAACATTCTTGACAAATTTCACAGCAATGGGTTAACTAGGACCAAAGTTATGGTGGAAACAAGTAAAATATTTGAATTTTTTGCCCCTTTTTGGCCCTTAATTTCGAAACAAAAAAAGGGGGGACCCCCAAAATCAATCCCATTCATCCTTGTATGGTAAGGAACATCACTGTCAAATTTCATAGCAATCGGATAACTAGAACTAAAGTTATTGTGGAAACAAACAACAAGAGGCTCCCAGGAGCCTGAATCACTCACCTGGTCTCGATGTCGACCCTAAAAAGACTTAAATGAGCTGAACATTTAAGCAAGTAACAGATTTTCCTTATCTACTATAGTTTCCATTCTGTAGCCGTAGGCCCAAATCATGAAAAAACGTTATTTTAAGGGCCATAACCCCTATAAGGTGTCATCTGACAACTCTGACCCTATGAAAACTTTTGTAGAGCTAAATGAACTGAACATTTAAGCAAGCAACAGCTTCTCTCTATCTGCAATAGTTTTCATTCCATAGGCCAAAAACATGGAGAAACGTTATTTTAGAGGCTGTAACCCCTATAAGGGGTCATCTGACAACTTTGACCCTATGAAAACTTTTGTAGAGCTAAATGAACTGAACATTTAAGCAAGCAACTGCTTCTCTCTATCTGCTATAGTTTTCATTTTATAGGCCAAAACATGAAAGAACGTTATATTAGGGGCCGTAACCCCTATAAGGGGACATCTGACAACTTTGACCCTATGGAGACTTTGGTAGAGCTAAATAAGCTGAACATTTAAGCAAGCAATAGCTTTTCTCTATCTGCAATAGTTTTCATTCCATAGGCCAAAAACATGAAAGAACGTTATATTAGGGACCGTAACCCCTATAAGGGGACATCTGACAACTTTGACCCTATGGAGACTTTGGTAGAGCTAAATAAGCTGAACATTTAAGCAAGCAATAGCTTTTCGCTATCTGCAATAGTTTTCATTCCATAGGGCAAAAACATGAAAGAACGTTATATTAGAGGCCGTAACCCCTATAAGGGGACATCTGACAACTTTGACCCTATGGAGACTTTGGTAGAGCTAAATAAGCTGAACATTTAAGCAAGCAATAGCTTCTCTCTATCTGCAATAGTTTTCATTCCATAGGCCAAAAACATGAAAAAACGTTATTTTAGGGGCTGTAACCCCTATAAGGGGTCATCTGACAACTTCGACCCTATGGAGACTTTTGAAGAGCTAAATGAGCTAAACATTTAAGCAAGCAACAACTTTTCTCTATCTGTCATAGTTTTCATTCTATAATCCAAAAACATGAAAAAATGCTATTTTTCACCTTTAAGGGGCCGTAACTCCTATAAGGGGTCATCTGACAACTTCGACTCAATGGAGACTTTAGTAGAGCTTTTGATGCTGAAGCAGTGGCGTGGCATCAGATTTCATCTATCTCTTATACTTTTTGATTTACAAGCCAAAAACAGTAGTCTGACCCCCCTGGTCTATTTTTAGTAACGGCGACCATGTTGTTTGGACAGCGGTCACCATTTGTGCAATCTTGGTAGAGGACATCCCATAGATGAAGTGTGCAAAGTTTCAAAGCAATCCCTTCAGTCGTTTCAGAGGAGAAGATTTTCAAAGAAAAGTTAACGACGACGACAGACGACGACGACGGACGCCAAGTGATGGCAATAGCTCCCATGGACCTTGGGTCCAGGTGAGCTAAAAAAGTAGTATTTATGGCCCTTTTTTGGCCCCTAATTTCTAAACGAAAAATGGGGGGACCCCCGAAATCAATCCAATTCATCCTTTTATGGTAAGGAACATCATTGTAAAGTTTCATAGCAATCGGATAACTGAAACTAAAGTTATTGTGGAAACACTAAAAAGTTAACAGACACCGACGACGACGACAGCATCATACCATAATACGTCCGCAAATTTTTTGAGGTCGTATAAAAAGTCATTTTAAGTCCTGTAATACTTATTCTAACAAAGCAATAAACTCTTTTATAGCAGAAACTATTCAACAGGTTTAAATATTTCTTTTGATTTCATACATTTTAAAGGTTCTGATATACTTACAACTGATCAATTCAGCCTTGAAAATAGATATTTCAATGAAAATAATTTGATCAGTCTAAAAATATGTAACTGTGATAAATGAAATATAAACCTTTGTACAAGATTTCTCAGCAGAGATGTAGCCTTTAGTTTGACTTGTGGTACTGTGCAACAATTCCTGAATGAGTCTTCATCACTTAGGGTCTGAGGTCTACTATATGGTGCAACAGGGCTGTCATCTATACCCAAGCTAAGCTGTTTAATGGTATGGGCCTGGCTTTCTCCTAACTCTTGTATCAAGTTGCTGATATCTTTGTTTTGAAGATCAACCACACTGATTATATCCAATTTGGCCAATTTCTTAGACATTGCACTACCAATACCTTAAAAGAGAAAATATCAATGATAAATAAAATCTAAATCAATATTTACACAAAGAAGATCAATTTCATATTTGAACCTATAGTTCACAAAAAGAAGCTTAAACTAGAAAATGTGTCTATGAGCCACAGGACAGCCCGTCCGTTCTTGAAATACCATTGACCCTCAATGTGTATTACCTGGGATATGAACCTTTACCAAGAAATTAATTAAAAGTGTTCATGTATAAAAATAGGCTGCAGTGACCTAATTTCTGGTATGTGGTGCCGTGTTTCCAATATTATTGACCCCTAACATGTAGTATTTGAGACATGCACATTAACAAAGAACTTAATCAAAGTTATGCATGCATAAAATAAAGGTTGCAATGACCTAATTTCCAGTGGGTGGTGTCACTGTGCCAAAGACACATCTAGTGGGGAAATATCATTGTCCCCCAATATCTAGTATCCAAGTTATGGACCATAACCGAGGTCGTTCATGCATAAAATTTAGTTCAGAGTGACCTAATTTCTAGTGGTGTAGCCCCACCCAAGATCTATCTGATGGTGAAATATCATTGACCCCCAACATCTAGTATCTGAGTAATGGACCTTAACCAAATTGCTACAGACGTACGGACGGACAAGGGTAAAACTATATGGCCGATCCACATGAGCGGTCGGGCCATAAATAGAACATTGATACATTTGATGATACATTGTACCTTCAACGTTGACCTAAAATGTTGCAAATAGCCACATTTTTTTCTCTAAAATTTTCTTTGGAATATCACATCAGTCCATTGGAAAAGGATAAGTTTTTTGTGTTTCAATTGCATATTTAAGCTTAAATAACCAAATTGCATGCCTGAAAGGCACTCAATTAAATTTGAAAATAATCAAAAAGTAAATCAACCAACTTCAATCATTTAGGAGTGATTTGCATATTCTGCCAATATTATTCAATTTGCTTTTTAAACATTTTATTTATACCTGGAATTTTACTAGCTTTAGCCAAAGAAGACATAAAGAGTTGTGTTTCTCCAGAGAACAGTGTGGTTTGTTGGTTTGGTTTGTGTTTTTCTCCTATCTTTTTAGCCAGGAGTTTGTTATAAGATATTCCAGCACAACTTGTCACTCCCAACTCTTCATACAACATTGCCCTAATGTCCTGTGCTATCTGTGAACCAACAGTTAGTTGTAAACGACAGCCACAATCACATGGTCTGGTTACAGAGGCTAAAATAAAAATTAATTAAAAACTTTTATTTCTTAAAATAAAAAGGTTTCCTGATCTTTTCTCAAGGTACTCCAGTTTCCCCCACCATTAAAACTGAATGCCCTGTATGGCTAACGTGCATTGAAAAGGAAATTAAACCCAAACACCTACTCACTAAATCACTATATGAAAAGAAAGCTAATCACATTTGGATAAAACAAAATGGGCAAGTAAATCTGTCAGCTTATGCTCACTAGTGATACCCCCACTCCCAAAATTAGGCTTTGCTTAAAAACCTATGTATTCAGTAATTAGGAAGTAGATGAACTAGTAGCATAAAATCGGTATACATGTACACCAAAGGGTACTATAGGGTAAAGCCATATGCAAATTATCAAACCTCTGACCCATGTAGTTGCTTAGAAAACTATGATTGAAATTTTGCATGTATGTACACTATGAGTTAAAACCTAAGTATTGGGTAAACAGGAAGTAGATCACCTAAGAGCATAAAATGGGTATACACTATGTGGTACTAAAGGATGAAGCTACATGTATATGCAAATTATCAGACCTTTAGGTCATGTAGTTGCTGAGAAAATTGTGATGGAACTTTTGTTATGGACTGAAGAATGAACGAAGGGACGGACAAGGGTAAAACAGTATACCCCCCTCTTCTTGGAAGTGGGGGTATATTAAAGGCTGCTAGTATTGAAGCAGGTATTTCAAAAGCGTATAATATTTTGTCAATGAATAGTACAAAATTGTTTAATTGGGTTATTTCAACTGAAATTTATAATATGTTTGATTGCTTTATCACTTAAAAATTCAATTTACCACTGTCATCTTTTGTTTCAAAAACATGACCTTTGACTTCATTATCGTACTCCCTGGAATCAATTCTTTGGTTCACGATTTCAGTGACGTCTAAAAAGTTTTCATCAAATCCAAGCCTTTCTACATTTGGTGTGTACTTCTGTAAACATTCTGCACAATGCAATAAGGAAAATTAAATAGAGAAAAATAGCACATGTATTATTCTACAAATAAAACAAAATAACATACCGATAAAAGGCTTTTTAATTTGACATAATGTGTACAGATGTTAAAGCTGAAAGTTCTTGATGTTGTGTACAAATAGTTGATTCTATAATGGTTCCTTCTAGTAACATATGTACATCACTAAATTAATGAAACAAGAGGCTTCCATGAGCCTGAATAGCTCACCTGACTTCAATGACAGATGGAATGAAAATAATTTGGGGTACCTAAGGGGAAAAACCCCAATTAAGTATCAACATAGATGTGTATAACACATATATCCAAACATTCAAGCAAACAAAAGCTTTTCTTAATCTTTTATAGGTTTAATCTGCAAGGCAATAACCCAAAACTTGACCATTAGGGGCCAGAACTTTTATAGGGGGTCATCTGACAGCTTCAGCCTTATGGAAATTTTTGAAGAGCTAATTGAACTGAAGATTTAGGCAAGCAACATTTTTTCTTTATCTGTAACAGCTTTCATTCTATGGGTCAAATACACAAAAATGAACCCTCATCCAAGCATCTGCAGGATGTGCTGGATGAGGATTATTCTCTGAGTAAGCCGTAAGGCTTCGAGGGTTTAATATGAAATTGTGTCAACAAAGTAGCCACGTGCCTTTCTATTTAAAGTAACTAAAAACAAATAGAATCAGCTGATTGCTATGCACGGGTGATTCTACCCATGCTGTATAAAATCCCGAGACACCCTGAAGGCGCGCTTAATTTAAAGATAAATAAATGATTTGGTAAACTAAAAGGGAGGGAATGCCAAAGCAAATTCGGGAGGGTAATTAAACCCTCGAAGCCTTACGGCTTACTCAGAGAATAATCCTCATCCAGCACATCCTGCAGATGCTTGGATGAGGGTTCATTCTCTATCATAAAGCCTCCAGGCTTTCTCTGGTTTAATATGAAATCTTTAAAGAATCAACAAATCATTTTTTATGACTTCTGAACACTTAACCACATCTCTATCAATTTACCGGTAAGATCATCAGATCTCCTCCTGCACAACTACATATGTAGCATGATGTAGATATATTTTGTAAGTGGAAATAAAAAATACAATAACCCAACTTTTATTTTATCTTCCCACATATTACTTCAACAAAACATATATTGAATATCAAGAAAAAATAAGTATTCTTTCCCTCTTAATGTTCTTCAAAATAAAATGTCCATCTAGAAACAAATCCTCTGACTTTCCACTGAGCACTATCCAATAATCACTTCAGCGATGACTCCCTGTCAGCTAAAAAAGATGAGACAAGAATCAATCTTTAGGAATGTTTAACACAGCATTAGAATATGAGGAATCTGACTGTCTATTGTAGAATTTGTAAAATGTATTGGCATTCGACCAGTTAGCAGTTTTTAAAATCTCCTTCATAGAAACTCCACACGCTAAAGCTTTAGATGTTGATGCACCACGAAAAGAATGAGCAGTAAAAATTGCTGTATCAATTCCTGACATATCTAAAACTATTTTCAACCACCTAGACAAAGTTGAAGAAGAAACCTCTTTATACGTTTTGAATGAAATAAGAAGCTTGTCACTTTTTCTAATATTTGCAGTGATTTTCAAATAATGTTTAAGTGTGTGCAACGCACATAGTCTTTTATTTGTAAATTTCTCAATATTTATTGCCTACGGCACCTGACTTGGTCTGGATGTTTTTGTAAGTTCATCCAAGGTAAAAACTATTTTGTCTCCAAAATCTGAGAGCAGACTTAATTTTAACTTGACCAGAGATTGAACTCTCTGTGCTGTACACAAAGCCAAAAGAGCTACTAACTTCAGTGTTAACTCCTTAAGAGATAAATTCTCTAATGGCCATAGAGTAATTAAATAATTTAGCACTTTATTCACATCCCATGTGCAACTGTATCTAGGTTTTGGTGGTTTAGCAATATAAACTCCCTTCATAAAACGGGATAAAACTGAATTATCACTAAATGAAAAACCACATAAAGAAAGGGTTTGACATAATACAGACTTGTGTGTATTAATCACACTATACGATTTATTCTGTAATGCTAAGTCGCCTAAATAATTTAAAATTTGACCCTCAGTCGGCTGTAAGGCACTAATTTTCCTTTGGTTACACCAAATAAGCCATTTGTTCCATGCCAGGTCATACTGCTTCGCAGTTGACCTTCTCGGATAGAGTTTTTTGAAAATCCTCTATTTTTGAGTGCTGACCTGATACTATGCATGCGACAAGAAACAAATGGTTTCGGCACAATGGATGTGTCTTTTTGTTGTGTACCAATCTTAGTAAACTTTTTACATTTGGAAGCATTTTTGGAATACCAATTAGCAAACTTAATAAAGTGGGGTACCAATGCTGTGTAGACCACATCGGTACAATCAAAATTGCTTTGCTCACCTGATCGTCTTGGATCTTGCTTAGCACTCTGTCCACCAAGCTGAAAGGAGGAAATAAATAGGGATTAAATTCTGACCATGAAATACTAAATGCATCTGAAGCAAAAGCATTTGGTTCTGGGAACCAAGAAACATACTTAGAAATTTGAGAATTCAATCTGGAAGCAAATAAATCCACATCAGGCATAAAATTTGATCTACAAATCTTTTCAAATACCTTTTCATTAAGTTTCCACTCAGTAGAATCACTGAAATTTCTTGACATATAATCAGCCGAAACATTTGCTTTGCCCTTTATATGAACAGCCGTAAGAAAAATGTTCTTCTCCTCAGCCCAAAGCCAAATTTCTTTAACCTGTGAGTTCAATGACAAAACTGAGCCACCCTGATTATTTATATAAGCAACGGTAGTACTGTTATCACTACGAATACACAAATGGGTGTCATGTAAATGATTGCATAAACTAAGCAAAGCAAAAAATACTGCCTTACATTCTAATAAATTGATATGCAAAACGGATTCACTTTCTGACCACCTACCACCAGCTCTGTTTTCTTCAAATTCTGCACCCCAACCAGCCTTAGACGCATCAGTTTCAATATAATGCTCTATTTTGGGGGGCCTTATATCTTTACCATTCTTTAATAAAATATTTTGCTGCCACCATTCAATCTCTAGTTGTGACTCTTTCGACAATGACATAATCATGTCAAAATCATTATCATTAACAGATAAAGCTTCGACCTTGTCCCTATTTAAATATCTATAAAATAGAGGACTTAATCTTATTGCATTCCTGGCCGATGTAAAAAGACATATTCAATGAGAAACTTTTCTAATAGTAAGTCTTTTTTCTCTCAATACTTCGGTGCATACCGATAATATTTTTTGCAACTTTTCATCTGGTAAAAATACTTTAAACTCAACAGAGTCAATTAGATGGCCCAAATAAACTATTCTAGTGGTAGGAATGAAGTTTGATTTTTCCCAATTTACATAAAAACCAAGATCTGATAATGTACTGGTCAAAATAGTGGCCTGACTCTGACATATACTTTTATACTGTGCCTGAACAAGAGAATCATCAATGTAATAAAAAGATGAAATACCTATTCTTCTGATGTAGGCAAAAACTACCTTCATTAGTTTTGTAAACACCCTTGGTGCACAAGATAAACCAAAACATAAACAATTAAACTGGTAAAGCTTTCCATTCCACTCAAATTTTAAATATTTTCTATGTGATTTATGAATAGACAAAGAGAAATAAGCATTTTGTAGATCGCAAGAAATAAACCAATGATCTTTCTTTATTGACTTTAAAACTACATCAATTGTCTCCATTTTAAAATGCTGATACTTGATGAAATCATTCAACTTTTTTAAATTGATAACCGGGCGAAATTTACCCCCTTTTTTATTTACTAAAAATATGTTCGAAATAAACTCGCCAGTCTCATGATCACATTCTGAAATAGCCCCTTTGGCTAACAAATCTATTACTTCCTCATCTACAATTTTGTTACGGTCATGACCAAAATCAATAATTTTAGGAACAAATGATTGAAAAGGTGTGCTTAAAAAATCAATTTTTAATCCTCTAATAGCATTTAAAATCCATCTATCATCAGTAAATTTCTTCCAAACCACCAACTTTTTACTTAAGGACCCAGCTTTAAATTGGCTCACATTTGAACATGGTAAACTCACCTTTGGGTCTAAAAACGACCCCTGCCTCTGTACGACCCTCTTGATGTGGGACCTCTTTGATATGGTCTTCCTCTCTGACCCTGATAACCTGAATTTTGACCTCTCCTGTAGCTCCGACCTCTGAAGTTTTTTGAGCCTGATAAATGTGCATTCGAGTACTGAGCTGGTCTAATCTGTCTATTTATCTGAGACGCATCACTTATCTCCTTCATTTTCTTTGCAACGTCTTTTGGGAAGAGCTGTTCCTCTATGGGATAAGTAGAACTACACAGCATTTGGAATTTTTTGCTCACGTATGGCCTCATAAAATAACGCCTCTTAATGTTCATCTCAAAGAATGTATTACAAGCTAGTGCAATAGACTGAGTAAGCAATTTTTTGGCTTCAGACACGTCAATATGATTTGACTCAAAAATTTCTGCCAATTTCAGCATTGGCACAACTGCTTGTCCCAGAATTTTCTGGACATCCTGCATACTCCTATCACGTTGTTGGATGTTTGGATACAGATATCCCCAAACTTCCTGGTTTACAAGAGGTGGAACCAGTGACTTACAATTCAAAGGAATATTATTGGCTTCTAGAAAACTCGAAATATCTGCCTTTCTCGTACAACCCGACTTTATAAATTCAGCGAGATTTTCAGAGACCGCCGGGGAAAACTTAGTTTCATCCTCATAAATCTTAGGAACCACTATGGCAGAATTGTTGGTACTTATAACAATACGTTTCTCATTTGCATGCGTTTAATTAAATAAATTGTATCCCATCACAGGGCCATTTTCATCATTGTCAACATCTTGCGAAGCATTTGACCCACATTCAATCTCACTAAAATCAACTTCCTGATTAACTGGCGCAGCCGCAGCCGCTGTAATTGGGGATTTACTTGTTCCCGGCACATTCCTTAAATTCTCAAAAAATTCTTTAATCATATTGGCAACATTATTGTCAGATTTATCTGAGACTTTCATTTTCTTGGGCTTCGAACTTTTGGAAACAGGCGACTTACGTTTTTTGGCGATTTTCTTCAACATGGGGGCTTTCCCTTTGGATTTATTGACCTTTTTAACAACAGACTTTACTTTGGGCATCTCGGCCTCTTCATTTTCAATATCAACGGGCTCAAATCCGGAAAAACTACTCTTTTCCTCAGCTCCGCTGTCAAATAATTCTAAAATTGCATCGTCATTGTCAGACTCGTGTTCATCAACAGAACTAATATCACTATAATTCTCCGACATCGTAAATTAAATGATGTAATCTTAAAGAAATTTTCAAGTTGCTGCCACAGCGTAGCACAACGACTAACCTATACACGTGGCCTTTGTAACAAAAAGCGCGCCTTCAGGGTGTCTCGGGATTTTATACAGCATGGGTAGAATCACCCGTGTATAGCAATCAGCTGATTCTATTTGTTTTTAGTTACTTTAAATAGAAAGGCACGTGGCTACTTTGTTGACACAATTTCATATTAAACCAGAGAAAGCCTGGAGGCTTTATGATAGAGAATAATATTTTTCATCTTTAAAGGACCATAACCCCTATAAGAGGTCATCTGACATTTTTGACCCAGAAATCATTTTTGTAGATCTCAATTCTCCAATGCTAATACTTCCTCTAGCACTTACTATTTTCAAGATAAATTCCAAAAAATGTGAAAAGTAAATTTTGACGATTAAGTGGAATAACTCCTGTAAGGATTCGTCCCACAACTTGAGTTTTGTAGAGCTTTTAATGCTGAAGAAGGAAGGTTGCTTCAGATTTTCTCTATCTCTTATACTTTTTGAGCTATAAGCTAAATCACAAACTTGGTAGAGGACACCCTAAAGATCATGTGTACAAAATTTCAAAGCAATCCCTTCAGTAGTTTCAGAGAAGATTTTTTAAAATCAGTTAAAATTGATATAAAAAAAACGTTAAAGGGTTGATCTGACAATTTTGACCCTGAAATCATTTTTTTTATATCTCAATGAGCTTAACACTTCTGCAATGTTAACTTTTCCTGTAGTTCAAGATATAGCCAAAAGACTGCAAAAATTGTCAATTTTGATGATTAAGGGGAGATTACTCATATAAGGGGCTTCGAATCAATGGAGAGATTTGTAGAGCTTTTGATGCTGAAGAAGGATTGTTGCTTTTATACTTAGTGAGCTATAAGCCAAAAACAATGGTATGACCCCCCTGTTCTATTTTTAGCAAAAGCTGCCATCTTGGTTGGTAAGCGTGCATAAATTTCATAAAATTGGTAGAGGACATCTTAAAGATCAAGTGTACAAAGTTTCAAAGCAGTCCCTTCAGTGGTTTCAGAGAAAAAGATCTTTGAAGAAAAGTTTACGACGGACAGCGGACGCTTGACGATGACAATAGCTAACATGACCCTTCGGGTCAGGTGAGCTAAAAACCAAAATGTCTATCAAAGAAAGCACCAAAATTGATCTCTATGAAAATTATGTCTTATTGGATGTTATGTACATGTAATGTACACTTACTCCTCATTTCATCATTATCTTCTCCAATACACTCCCTACCTGATATTTTATAGGACATTTCTCTATAATGGGTCAGATCTTCACCATTGACCAGAACAAGCTGTGGACATTTCTCCTTCGCATCTTTTATTGTCATCAGCTTAGTCACACCAAACTCTCTTGCTTTATAGTTACATGTCACAACAATGTATTTCTGTTGAATACCTAAAATACAATACAAGAACACATGTAGAAAGTATAGGAGATAAGTGTTGAAACAGATTATTATTCTTATGTTATTATTGTTTATTAAGCTATCCTTTTCTTCAATCCTGGATAGTACTGGGAACATAATAATTACTAATTTTATTCCTGGTCATTAGTTTCCTGGATTCAGAAAGAAATTAATTCAAATCAATGGTAAATGTCTTCTACATAAAATCATATTAACCATAAAAACAACAAAAATGGGTCAAAGACAAATGGACAGATTTCATTTAACAGGAAGTATATGAGCCACAAACCTGAATTCCCACATTATGGGAACACATGCTGATGCTGCATACCAAATATCAAGAGGCTGTGATTAGTTGTTGCTGAGAAAACTATTACGAAAATTTTCTATTTTGGAACATAAATGTTAAAAATTAACTTAGTTGGTAAACAAGAAGACGTTTTTGGAACACATGCTGATGCTGTATACCAAATATTAAGTGACTGTGATAAGTAGTTGCTGAGAAAACTGTTACGCCCCCCCCCCCAACATTCACCATTTTTTAACCCAGATTTTTCACTCTGTGAAATTCGGTCAAAACTTGTACTCCAAAAGCAATAATACTTCAACAGTACTTTTGTTACTAATCTATGACCCATCTCAATATGTGTATGGGGTTTTTAAAATCTGTTATTACAAATAACAATCTACATTGTCAAATTGTTATCTTATTCAGGTTTTGTTCAATTATTCAAACACAAACCATTAATGTTACCCAAAGTTTAATTTCTGCTCAAGGATATTGTGGATTCATTTATTTTCGTGGTTGATGAAAAAAGAAACAAAAATCAGTTCTTGGATTCTTAAATTTGTGGTTCATGGGACTGCGGCATACAAATCAATGTTACATTTCCTTTTCATTTGGTATCAAATTTTGTGGGTCGAGGCCACCCACAAAACCACGAAAATTGATACCCTACGAATAATAATGAAACCACAGTACTTACCTAAAGGTTTGTCTCTTAAATGAGGATTTCTTATCATCTCCACTTGAGCATAAAAGCAGTCTATATCTATATGTACAATAGTTCGAGAATGCTTGAGCTTTGACACACCAACACTTGTTGGAATCTCTGAAAAACATAAACAAACAATAATGTAAAATAAATTATTTATATCATCACGAAATGCAAAAAAATAAAAAGTATTCTTAAATATGTTAATTGTTTAGACTGTGACATCAGTTTGTTCAATAGAAAGCTCAGTTTTTAAGTGGTAAAGATTCTGTTTAATTTCAACTCAGATTATCTTTTAAGATTTAAAAATTGCCAGAATATTTATTTAAACAATTCATGCACATGCTGGATATTTGGTCATATACATGTGTAGAACTGGATGGGACACACAGGTAGAGTTGTTTGTGAACAGACAATATACAATACTTTCTTTGGTCAATTATAAATTTTGGACACAAATATTGAGGTGTAACAAAAACTGATTCCCATGTGACCTAAGACAATGTCCCATCCTATTCTAATTATGCAAATAAATGGTGCCAGTGGAGAAGCTGTGTACAATTTTTTGTTATGTCAATATTAATTAAGCACTTAAGATTTTTTTCGGAATATATGATGAATTCCTTTAGTATCAATATACTGAATTGGTTATATTTTCTGATTAAACAGTGTTATCATGGTTATCAGCAAACATAAAAATGCAATAGAATATTCTAATCACCATGGATCAAAGAGGAACTTTTCTGTTTTTTGATTCCAAACTGTTTGTTATCATGACCATCAATCTTTTGGGATACATCCAAAGGATTTTCCCATTCTTTGTCTTCATCTGTTGGGTCTATATCATCAAAATCATCGTACATGATTTACCTGTTCAAAGAAAAAAAAATCTATAAAAAAGTATGATAACTGACTTTGTCCTATTTACATGTGTAATGGCTCCTTACAATAGTTTGCCTGTCAGTTATGAAGTTGTGATAGAGAATATTTGATCCAAAGATGAAAAAAGAAATCATATAAATATTAAGGTGGTTTGGGATATAAAAAAAATCCATCAGATTTTTTAAAAACTTTGTACAAATGAACTTTAATAAATGAACTTTGAAAAAACAAAAAAAACAAAATGTTGGACGGGCCTTTCTACAGATTTATGACCTTGGGAAGTTTTGTTTTTCTATAAATTATAATTACAGGGAAAGAGTTTAAATGTACATGTAGCATCAATATGAGCGGGAAATCCACAATATTTTAGCTATCTTTATCATGTTTATCAAATGACAAGCCAAATGTAAACTGTCTTTTGAGAAACATAATAAAAAGTTAGGGGCACAGTCCTTTTCTAGATATTTGAGAAAAACTAATTTTTCCTACACATTTCTACAATCATTTCTCCTAAAATTAGAACTTTTTGAACAGAAAAAGATTACCGGTAATTTCTTATAAGATATTTATATTTATTTAATTGATAAAATAAAATAAAAAATTAAATTTTGTGTAGGTCGTGTTGTTTTAAGTCATTTCAATTTAGTGCAGAATAAAATATTGCAAGATATATATATATATATACATTCCAAAAAATGCTCAGTTTTATACCTTCAAACCACTTAGGCCAAAACAAAATATATGTCTGTTTCCTGCTTCCTACTCTTGAAAATTAGGGTAGGTAGGTAGGAAAATTATTTTTTTGTTCAAAATTATTTTACATTGAGTCAATGGGGAAGCAATCCCAACTTTCAATCCCAACTTTAACAGTGCTTGTTCCAAAATGCCAATAAAAACTTTAGGGTATGGCCCAAAAAATAGCGTAGGTAGGGGAGCAGGAAACAGACATATATTTTTTTTGGACCTAAAATAGAGTATACAATAGTAGTGAATATGACTTCTAATGAATGGAAATACACTGGGTGCGATTTGCTTAAGACATTGCTCCATATTTATATAAGCACCACATATATCAATCCATTAGTCTTTTCTTGATATATAATGGATGAAGCTCGAAAGAAGATACATTTGGGTAATTTGGGAAAGAATAATTATCTGAAATCACAGGGACCCTGAGGTTAGTTTTGGGCTAATGATATATAATATACACAGGGGCCTGAGGTTAGTTTTGGGCTAATGATATATAATAATTGCCCCTGTGTCTGAAATCATGGAAATTAAGTATAAATGCAAGCATGGATGTGATTTCAAATGAAATAAAGGAGGCTAACAAAAATGCCTCCCTAATCAGTCTTTTTTATTTTTTCCCATATGTCACGTAAACTATAACCAAATGATGATAACCTCTCTAGTGTGGAAACACCATCAACAAGTTGAGGATTACGTTCGGGCGCATGCTGAAAGAGTTTCGTTTCATTTTTCTAAAATAGGTTTTAGTATTTACAATTTTATACGCTCCCGAAGGGAGCGATAATGGTAGAAATGTCAATATTCTAGTTGTACAATGGGCTCAATTTTCCTTCAACGTCCGGTAAATCACGCGCGGTTTCCCGGACTTTCTGCGTCTTTTTAACGCTTTTTTCTATGAAAATTCCTGACGTCATTAAGCGCACAAAGGACCCACAAGAAAAGCTACTTTGTTTTTATTTTCGAATAAGAATTTGTTTCAATTAATTGCCCAATAAACATTTGAAAACTTATTTTAGCTTGTAAAATATTTAAGGATACGTTCAAACTTCGGGAGCGTCACAGGTTTAACCTGCATCATATTAATTTATATTATCTAAGATTTACATTTTTTTAAAGTTTTAAAAAAGATAAAAACATGTTTTTACTATTTTAGGTGAGTGTATGTATCAAGGGGCACTTGGCAAGTGAGAGCTTCCTTGAAGCTGTCAGTGGACATACATGTGATTCTCCCGCCAGGAGACGAAATCTCCCGACTTTTTGATCCATCTCCCGTTCTCCCGACTTTTTGTGTAATCTCCCGCTTTTTCAAGACATGAGAAAATTTAAGTTTTATAGACATTTTAATCATTCAGTCATAAAACATTTCCGTTGTTTTAGGGGTTTGTCAATTAGGTAGACGTTAATTTAACAGGTAAAGGTGTTAATTTAAGGTTTATTTGCCATAATTGACCTGATGATTGTATAAACAGTTTGAGATTAATCAGTGAAGCCATGTATATTTGGCACACCCTAGTGCCCCCAATTAACATTGACATGCAATTTTATTGAGCGTTGAAAATCTCCCGCTTTTTGGTCCAATCTCCAGCCAAAAATATCAAAATCTCCAGCTTTGTCATCACAGATCTGTCACATGTATGAGTGGAATTTATGTTTGTAATTGTCTGGTGGTAGTTTGTTCCAATCTTTTATCTTTTTAATGTACGTGTTGGTTATGTAACGATCTAATCATTCGAAAGTTTGCTGAATGTTTTTGGCCAACAGGAAAATAAATGTCTTACTTGAATTAATGTTCGGTTAAAAAGCGCGCGAGATGAGAAATGTTCCGAACAGAAATTAAAAGCTAAATTATTGATCATTTGCCCGAAAAAGAACTTTGAAAACAAAATTTCGAACATGTAGTATTTATTACCGTAGTATGTTATTTCAAATATATTAGAAATTAATTCTATTGTCTAGATAATTAAATAATGTATAAAGCTTTAATGGTCAAAGATTGAATTATAATTCCGCAAATCAAAGTACATATCTGGTAAGCCTTTGTCCCTAGCAATGATATACGTGGGACAGCACATATATCTAATATGTTTTGAGTAGCAGATGATAAACACCAAGAAAAAATATATTTAATTTACCATGTGTGTAACTTTGCTATCTAGTTTTGACAAAGCAATGTAAATTATAACTTAATTTGTTATTAAAAAAAATGAAATTATGCAAGAATTACTTTAAAACACCTTTTAAATAACAGATTGAATATGTGAATATAACAAGTAAATTTACCACAAAAATGGATTTTATTGGTGTTAACGGAGAGTGATACATATTCTGCACATCTTGTTTATACATTTGTCACTTATGTTTTGGATTGCGGACATTAAAAGATCATGTACTATTTTTATTTTATTTGCCAAGGCCAGGGTCGATAGACCATCACTGCATATTTCTCAGGTTCCCTAGTGTACCAGACTGACATTCAAAATGTAGTTACTATTTGAGTATTGCGATTCAACGGTAGTTAAATATATAATAATTATTTAATACTTTAGTAAAAGTTAATGATAAAATTATTTATCAAAGATTTACTTTGAAAAAGGAAGACATCCTGTTTTAACTTTTTTAGAAAACGAATCAGAAAACGTGCAACTGAGGTATTAGGTTTTAGCACTATGAACGCACGTGTTTTCATTTTCATTTACTTTACAATTTTCAGTGCAGAAAAAATCAGTTGTAAAAGAGATAAAGTTTCCCTACGTAGATTGGATACCATCGAGCGGTAGAAGAGATTTGCGTTGTAGAGTAAAATGGGCTGTTGAAAAATGTGCTGACGTTCAATTTCCAATATTGTTTTGTTGCAGGGATGGGGTCGATTACTTTGAAATGTAATTGATTACATTACTATTACTTTGCATCTCAAATGTAATTGATTACATTACAATTACAAGCATTTTGCAATGTAATCAATTACAGTAGATTACTTTTGACCATTGTAATCATGATTACCAATGATTACTTATGATTACTCATGTTTATAAAGAAATCCAGTACAAGCCAAATTTGCACATGTACTTAAAGTACAATATATATAAATAAGAGTTATATAAACATATACAATTTATAAGTATTCACATAATTTACAGTGTTTAAGGTAGTTTATTGGAGTTTTCTAATTAAATGTTCTTAGAATTACACTTAATCATCATAAGCATTTGAAATGTATTGTCACTTAGTCTGCATCTGTCTGGCCGAAAGAATTTTCCTGCCACACTAAAAAGTCTCTCAACTGGTGCAGAAATTAAAAAAAAACCAAATAGTAAAAAATTATTGACTGTGCCTATATTTGTTTTTATAACCGATTGTATGGCTTGTATAAACATGTAGGTGACACATATTTTTATGTTTATTGCAATTAACAACTGTCATATCTTATGGCCTGAAGACACTTCTAATTCTTTTAATTAATTAAGGCTTCTCATTCATGTCCTTCAATTATAGAAATTTCTTTCTTGAAATCACAAAATTAATGGTGAAATATTTACATTAGGAAAACATATAATGTTATGTATATATAATTAGTCTCAAAATAACTTTTTTTATTTCACAATATTGATTTCAAAGTTGAAATTTGAATTTCTAAAAATTTAGTAGCTACATGTATGTTATTTAATATTTTATTCAAATTAATACGAAAAGACTAATATCTGTCCATATATTCTTTTTAATTCTTGCAATATCTTATTGAAATCAAGAAGCTTTTAACATAATCATAATTATTGTTAAATTAAAAAAAAACAAAAGACTCACCTTCAAATGAGTAGCAAAATTGGATGTGCTTTTGATGTTTCCAGAAATGAAGGTGTCTGGACAATGTTTGCATTTTATTTTTATAATTCCAGAATCAGGTGGATTATTAGGAACTTCAAAATGTTTCCACACATAAGACATTATGCTCTCACAAACTTTTGATCAAGAATGAAATATTTATTTGAAAGTGAACAGTTTCATGAGTTTTATTCAATCTAAAATCTTTCCCTGAAGGTTAATATGCCTAAGGGTCTAATCTTGGTAGACAAATTTGTGAATAATGAAAAGCAATCAATATTTCTAAAATGTTTTACTGCAAATCTACCCTACTAACAAATATTTGAATCAGTATTCAAATATTTCATATTTCATAATATCATTTTATGAAGTTTAGAATTATAAGCAGGAAACCTCTCAGTCAGTCTGTAACAATTTCTTCAACAAAAACTTGGGAGTCTTAAAAAGAGTATCTTGAAATAGTTTTTGATAATGTAATCATAAGTAATCATAAAATAATCATGATTACAGCTCTTTTTCATTTTGTAATTGATTACATTACAATTAAAAGTAATCATAAAATGCATGATTACAGATTACTTGCGATTACATATCAAAATGTAATCAATTACAGGATGATTACGATTACAGATTACGATTACCCCATCCCTGTTTTGTTGTGCTTGCACATCAAAGACACTATGGCAAATTCGTGGGACAACTTCTCGACTTTATTTAGAGTATACTAACAGGAACGGAATTTCAAAAGTGGTGGGAAATGACCTTTATCTATGGAGAGATAACTCATAAGTTCGGGTTTCTTAGAATGATGCCCATTAATTTATGTAACTATACTAGCATAGTGCTCATTGATGTATCACACAATCAGCTCGGGTTTCTTACAAGCTTGTCTTGTTTGGTTAACCTAGATACACTAGACTTCAGCCACAATGCCATCACGTTCCTTTCAAATGACACTTTTAGAGGAATGTCGAACCTTCGAATAGTACGTATGTCAAATAACAGATTATCGTCTTTGGATCCATTTACATTACAGGAAATTTACCGAATATTATGCGTATAGATGTTTCTTCAAACTCTCTAAAAGTCTTAGATGTAAGTAACTGGATACATGAAAAAGAATTCTGCTGGTATGATTTTTCTTCTAATTCTATATCTGAATTTGTAAATGAACAACACATGACCTTAAATCTGAACAAACAGTATTTAGGTGGTACGGTTCATCTTATAAACAACAATTTCTACGAATTCTTTAATTTTGAGAAGTTGGGAATTCATGATTTGAAACACTTTGGGAAACTTTTACATTTTCGTTTTTCATTTGGCAGCGGAAGATGGGATTGTTCGTGTTTACTCGTTCCATATCTTACATATATGGGACCTGTTATCGCAAGGATTGGGTCTGCACATCCTTTTCTTTGCGACGGACCAGAAACATTGAAAGGTGAATCTGTTATTGATATAGCAATAAATTGTCGTCTTGACGAGCTCATTTGTAATATTAAAATATATAAATAAATGGATGGTGAAGCCACATTTAAAAGGTAAAAACTAAATAAGAAATATAAAGAAATAAAACCTTTAAAACAAATAAAACAAGAATGCCCAAATTTTCGGACATAAAGTCCTTCTTCAGGGGCTAAAAAGTAAAAAAAAAGATGTTCACACATCGACTGACGAGGACAGAATGGTTGTAATATTACTGAAAATGGACAGAATGGTTGTAATATTACTGAAAAGAACAAATGCCCAGTTCATTGCAGATGTTTTGAACAGCCAAGTAGAAAAAGAACAATTGTAGCCTTGTTCTAGTGCTGGTTTACAACAAATGCCAAAATATTTACCGGAAAAGAATAATATTGTACTATATCTTCAAAACAACAGTATTGAAAAAATGCCTTTTAAAGACTACTTACAAAATGTAACTTCGATTGATATTTCGAAAAACTATGTAGATGAAATATCTGCTGATACTTTATTGTTTTTTTTTTTCAAGTTTTTCCTTTGTCGACATGAGTCAAAATAGATTACAAATTTTGAACAGGGAATTCCAGTTACTAGACCCCTGTGTTGTTGCTTTGGGAAATTTTACTATTTCTTGTGGATGTAACGACGTTTGGATAGCAGATTGGTTACGCAATAAAGGCAACAATCATTGCAAAGACACCACATACATCATTTGCGAAACACAGAACGGTTTTATTCCGGCATTGGAACTACTACGAGAACATGTTTGTTACGTTAACGATTTCACACCTACAGCCGTTCTAATAACGTTGCTTTTTCTTGTTTTTCTTTTTATCGGAATACTATATATGTTTCAAAACGAAGTACTCATAATAAAAACAAATGCTCTGAGAATGAAACAGAATAAGACTTGCGCAAACGGTTTAGAATTTGATGCAGTTTATTTATCGTTTGACGAGGCAGATGACGCAATAAGACAGTGGATACTAAGAGTTTTTGATCGCAAACTCCGACGTAAAGGATGCAAGACCTTTATATCATGTCGAGATATAAGCTATGGCTCCGTGTTTGAAGAGGAAATGAAAAGCAATGTTCAGAAATGCAAGAATTTCGTTGTGTTTTTGTGTCAAAACTACATTTCCGACTACGGTAATTACACATACAAGGAATGGACATCATTTTGGTACGACTTTTGTCAAAGTAAAACTAAAAACATTATCATAGTAAATTTAGGACTGCTTAAAACGTCGATGGTAACAAATTCTCAACTTAAAGCTTTCTTAAGACTTGGACTAGATCTTGATTTTTCAAATCGGCGTAATTGTCTGTTGAATGATATCGTAAATCGCCTGGGTCTTCCAATATGTGATCAATATATGTTCTGAATCAGACTAATCCACAAAACACTTGACGTGTCTTAAATTCACAAGACTGAAGTTGAATATTAAATGCCTGATTACATGTAGCATCAAAGTTTTTTAGCTTGACCACTTGTGAGCTTGACTTTACTAGTAACACAATTATATTTGAAATAAACACAATTTGTTGTTGGGTCTCTTTAATCAAAAGAATCTTTTTTTGTATTTATAGGGGATAAACCATAAGAAACTTTTTAAAAACATTTCATAGTTGTTAACAGTAGAGAAGCGCCAAATGCGAGTGCCAATGCACTTGTTTTAACAGAAACAACATTTCTCTATCTGTTGAGCAATATTATCTAGTTCTCTTGAGATGAGACTTTTTTGCGTATCACACTCCAAACGATGTGATATTCAAATTCAAGAAATTTGATTGGCCGTCTGCGCGATACACCGCAGTTAGATACGCATCTCGTGGAAAGCGTGCTTACTATTGTTTGAACACCTGTTGATCTCGCTTTGAATATAAAGACAAACAAAATATTTCCAAAAATGCACAAAAACGTTTTTTTATGTCATGTATGTTATAAAATCTACTTTTAATTAAAATTTATAATAAAAAGGTGCTTGGCACTTTTTTATTTCCCTGCTTTTTTACATGTTCATATGAGTTAAAATTAAAGAAGTAATTTTTGGGCCTTTACTTTCACGTTAGACAGTTAGAGAAAAAGAGTTCACAACCACAAGTGATGCGATATGAATTTTTATCACACTCGTTAGATATTTGTCAAAGGAAACTCGCAAATGCTCGTTTCCTAATTTGAAAAAAATATCTAACTCGATGTGATAAAAATCCGTATCTCATCACTTATAGTTGTGAAACCTGTAGTTATCGGATGTAGCTAGGTTAGTAGAACACGAGTTACGGCTGTTGTTCGATTGATTTTGAGTGTTCGAGTGCGGAGAGTTCGAGTTGAAATCGGAGCTCACTCGAAACCATTTGTTTGTTCGTTCTGTTCTCATCCATATTTACTGGTTTTGTCGTTGCCCTTTCGGATTTTTGACACTCGGATGCCCCATAGGTGCCTCTTTGCTTATTGATTTTAATGGTAATATCAATGCGAGAAAGTAATTCACTCCCAGCATAGGGTTGACACTTATGAGTTAGCGGGATTAGATATTAACATTTTTTTCGGTATACTGCCTGTATGTGGATATTGACGTATCGACGCTAACGCTAGGGGTAGCTGAACGTCGACACTCGGGAGTCGTTTTGACTCAACTATCGTACACGTTATAAACGGAATAGGTGCAGTAAGTCTGTTTTTATTGTATTTTATCATATATTTAGTATAAAATACAGCCTTTTTGCATATGTGATACAGGAACGTGGATTCTGCCTGTATCACAATTCTCTAAGCCTAACCTTTATCACATACCCTATATCACATGGTTACCCTTTATCAAACACCCATTATCGCACCCCTAAACCTTTATCGCACCCTTCAACAATATCAGTACTCTTGGGTTGAAAAATATATGATAAAGTGTATAATTCATGATATCACAATTCTCTAAGCCTAACCTTTATCACATAGCCTATATCACATGGTTACCCTTTATCACACACCCATTATCGCACCCCTAAACCTTTATCGCACCCTTCACCAATATCAGCACTCTTGGGTTGAAAAATATATGATAAAGTGTATAATTCATGATATCACAATTCTCTAAGCCTAACCTTTATCACATACCCTATATCGCATGGTTACCCTTTATCACACCCCCTTTATCGCACCCCTAAATCTTTATCACACCCTTCAACAATATCAGCACTCTTGGGTTGAAAAATATATGATAAAGTGTATAATTCTCTATGTAAAACTAGCACTACTTAATACTTATATACTGTACTTATGTATGAGAAACAGTTTATTTAATTGATAAAATAACATGTAAAAAGATATTGATAATGGCAAGTATATTTTGAATGGTGCACAGGGCATATACTGTATGACTAACATTTACTATCTAGTGGGACTTGAGATAGAGGGTATAGTAAGCCCAGGGTTCAGGAATATATAAGACTCCTGGGTATTTCTGTCTCAACACTTTGTCATTCCACAAATTGAACACCCATATAACCACTAGGACCAATGCACTGGCAAAGGAATAATACAAGAATTTCCCATTGATGTCTATAGATTGTCCCAAAGTCTTTTTTCGTATCCACACAACAGTCATGCTTATAAAAGTTAAAATATAAACTGAAAATATCTGTCCTTCCGTAACTAAGTACCTGAAATGGAAAAAAACAAACCACCTATAAGTTCACTTAAAAAGGCTCGAAATAAAAAAAAAATATGATAATCTACGTAAACAAAAGTCGCCTTTTAGGCTGTATGTATTCAAAATCATATTAAATGTTAAACTTTGTTTTCTCGAGTGATAAAATTCAGACCCGATAAAGAGGAACGCAAGAGATGTGAACATACCAATTCCTTTGGAACTTTTGTTAAATTTTGGCTGCAACCCAAGAAGCGTGGCCAAAAGGTGCGCTAAAATCAGGAAAATTAAACATTATACTTCAAGACTATATAAGGTGCTTATTCAACCTGCCTGTGCTTCATTCCGATTCTTAATAGTTCCTGATTTTCCATCCAACTAGTCCAACTACAACTATTTCCTTTTCAAATTCTTTTACTTGATCTTATCTCTGTTTGAAAAACATTGTATGCATTTTACGTACCAATAATAAATTCCACTTATCAGCATAAGACTCCACCATTTAATCCCAGTCTTTTGTGAAGGGTCATATTTAGATGTAAAACAACCATTGAAATATAGAAACAAACTGATAAAGAAAGGAATGTACCTGAAATGAAAAAAAATCATTTCTGTCAGAAGAAGTAAAAATATGCGAAAAGTGCAGATTTGCAAAAGAACTAACCCCTCAAACCCCTAGAATACATGGGAGATTAGTTAGATGTATTCTTAATTCTTGGTGTCTTTTTAAAACTGTTTTGAAATGCATGCAATATTCATCTGAACATCGTGAAGTACTTTTAATACTCTTAGGTAATTTTCAAAATTGTAATTTTTTTTTTCAACCACAGGCCTAGGTTGATCTTAGCATTTGCATTCCATTTCGATACTAGTGTTTCATTTTATTTTTCTTATATGTTCTTCATATTAAAAGTATTTAGCACTTTCAATCATTTGGGAAGAGCGCCTCTGGTGAGTCTTGAATAGACGAAACTCGCATCAGGCGTAACAAAATTAATTGCCGGGAACTTTGTTGTAATTTTTATGTACAACTAAATGAAAATACTGGGCGGCTTGGGTTTTTTCACTATATATAACTTACCACATGAGATGTCCAATTACTTCGTCATAAAGATATAGCAATTCGAAAGAGTCAACCTAGAAATATACCAGAATGAAGAGATGAAACAAAAGACCTACAAATTGGACGAAGCGAAGTGTTTAATTGACCTTTGATTGGAAATTAACGGTAAAGACTAAAATAAAGATATGAAACGAACAAAATAACACATATACTATATTTAATATGATATATTGGTAAAAGTAAGCAACGTTGACATATTTTTTTTTAATCTTACCACATTATTGACTTTTTATTTGGAATGCTACATCTTTTGGCATTATAGAGGCCAAGTTGTACTACATGTGTATATTTAAAAGTTACGAGCATAAGCTTTAAAACGGCCGTCCGGCAAAAGGCTGACGGGGAAAATGATAGAAACTGAATACTCACAAGTCCTCTCGGTTGGAGCTGCTGCATCATGGGATTGTCCCTGACTGATAGGTGAAGTTCGTAACCCAGTAGTACAAGTCTGTGATTGATGGAATCTCCAACCAGATGTATACTGGCACCCATGACAAACGTGATTACACAAATCATGTTAAATGTTGATGATGTCTTATTCGGGGAGCGCTCAAAAAGCTGAAAACAGATGACTTTGAGATGAGGAATAAATGTACATGAAACGACATCCATAAAATAATAGCAACGAAGACAATTGAAACACTCAGATACTATTCAGTTTATTATACAAAATCGAAGACTTTATTACAGAAAGTTGCATATTTTCATATACCAGAACAAGAAGGTAAACGAATGTACATAACAAAAGGAAAAGGGGTTCATTTTTACGGAAATTAGCCGAAACGCATTCAAAGAAAGGTGTTAAGGTCAATGATGTCAAACACTTATTTTATGCATGGATGAAAGATCATATGGTCTCGCTTATATAATTTTTCTTCTTCTTCATATATATACAAATTTGATGAAACAGTTTGCTCTAGATAGTTCAAGATATATCCCTAAGTGGCAATTATAATTCATCTCAGACAGTAGAAAATGTATACAACTTGGGGTGCAATATGTACGACCATAAGTTCATGAGTATACATGCATTCTAAACCCAGTGGCTGATGTTGAGTGATGTTATTTGATAAAGTTCTTAAAGTCAAAAAGTCTATTTTACACACCTTCAGGAGACAGAAAGGAGTAATGACATTATAAGCCATGTGGCAGTAATCTCCGACACTCGGGTACTTCATCGGAAACCATTCCTGTGGCACAAATAGCTGTAAAAATATTTAAAAAAAACCAACATTATATTCTGAGATGAGAAAGAAAAACACGTTTAAATTTAACTGTTTGGTACAATTTTAGTTTAGAAACATGTTCGGCTCATACAGACTCAAAGTGTATAGAAAAGAAGAAACTAAAAATATGTTTAGTTGTACATTTATTTAGTTCTTTTTAGACAGGTTTAAGAGGTTCTTTTCCTTAACAATATTTCATGATCTACCCATTTTCATAGTTTATGGATACGTACAGTGGCAGACTTCATACAAAACTTTATTAAAAATAAGTTAAGAGGCGTAATGATTTGGACAAAGTGTCTGTTGTTACTGAATTTTACTTACAGCAAAAATTGGTCTTCCAAAATCGAAAAGCCAGTTTTCAACAGCTAATAAAAGCCATATATCCCAATGGAATCCATGTGAATGTGTCTTCTTTTCTTGTCTAGAAAGAATGGAAAAATTGGTATGATTTTATTAAAAGAAAATTTAATACAATCGACATGAGGAAAAATGTATGCATTAATCATGTTAATTACAACTCTACAAAGAGTTTCGTGGAATAAAATTTTGTTTTTGATTCGATATGTCAAAATACTTTGAAAAATAGGGCATCTAATGGGACATTAAATGATACCCCGCCACGATATTCATCAATACTATACTGTATATACTATACATCTATATAGATACAGAAAAGAAATGAGTTATCTTTCTTTGATCAGAAAATTTCATCATTTTCAAATTTGGAAAATTCACAAAGTGACAAATCTTCAAGATCGTTTTTCGGATCATAATGAAAATTGAACTTGATCTGTATTTTATTGTACCCAACAGCTGTGCAAAATATGAAATTCCTTTGACGCGTTTTCAAGTTATCATTCGGAAACCTTCGGGGGACGGACGAACGGACAGACACCGAAAAAACTGAGGGTATAACATAATACCTCGTGTGGCGGGGTTTTAAAACCATGTACATATTATTGTCCCCAGTATGTTTATAACCTCATGATACACTCAATATGATACACTGTCGTATGACTGTTGGAAATTAGAGAATCTTTATCAAAGCTTAAGACGTTACGTTAGATATTGCTACTATGTCGAAAAATGTTTGTATTACGTCGAATTATTGTTAATTTTTCTTTTTTTGTCAAGAAGATGGTATTTCATTGCACTTTAGGATTGGGCTTGAATCACATGTAGTTTATCTTCAATCCATTGCCAATTAAAAAACAGCGAGCAGCGATCACTGGACACATTGAAGGCTGCTGGCTGTTTTCCATTGTGGGTTTATATTGTAGCCGGTTGTGTCGCGTACACTTATTCCACATCTCATCATCTTCTGTTTAATAATTCAGACAACTACATACGTTCAACCTTATTATCAAAACCCTTACCTTTTGCCATTAGAGTATTGATCTTCAACGTCAACATATTGTAAATTTTGTCCTCTTTTCCGTACTGTTTGTGTATTCTCCATTTTCAGATAAGAGTAGTGTTAAAATGTTTGAAGTACACTTTAAAAATAAACAAGATAAATAACATGTGTAATACACTAATCATGCCAGATTAAATGAATGTTTGATTAAATGTTCTCGTTTATATCTTAAACCAAAATTATCTGATTGACACTAATTAAAATAAAATAAACCTCAATTAATAATCGCAAGGGGTCATAGTCAGGTTACAATAACCATAGACCTGTATATTAAATATTTAGGTCTATGCAATAATGAACCAAATTGCTCAAGTTTTTGATATGTCACTTCTGTTATTTATAACCGCTTCAGGGATCAGTTTATCCAGAAGTGGTTTTCGAATATATTAAATTCATCTAGAGGAGAATTTTATGGTATCTTTAAGGCGATATTCGTTATTGAGAATTACCATAGATCTGTATATAAATATATATGATAATATATATAATATACAGATCTATGGAATTACACATTAAGACTACCCGAATCAAAGCGAAAATACATATCAAAACTTAAAACATAGAATATTAAATTTCCAAATTGAAACGGGAAGATGGAACAAAATTCCACGAGCAGAGAGATAGTGTCATTAGTGTAGAAACGGTATTGGCGACGAATATCACTATCTTTTTAATTTTTAAATGTAAAAACGAATCGGTTAATCAGCTAAGACAAAAATATATACCAAGGTATTTTCATACGAATCCTGATTCAAATAAAATAAAAGATATGTTATCATTTTGTAATGTAAAACTTTTATCAAATGTTGCAACTGTTGTAAACCAACTTAGCAAATGTTTAGTGTAATTCCTGTGCCATGTCAACTTATTCATCCTGTCATTATGCCTCTGTATCATATTATTTACCTCATGTTACCTTTCTTGTGTCTGTGTGTATCAATAAAATCTTGTAAATCTCGATAACTAGATATAAAAAATGCATTTTTTAACTTTGGTGTTTTTATCACCACAAAAAAATCATGTAATATTTCCTTTGCAATGAAAGCCAATACATGAAAACTTTTGAATAGTTTCGATACGGGTACGGGATTGTATATTTTGTTACCACCGTCATAAGGTACATTGCATTCCACTCCCTTGTCTGTTTTATCCCATTATTTTATGTGGGAGAAGATCTGAGGAAATGTCAAAACAAATCACAGAAGAGACTCTTAAAGGCTTAAAAGCCAAAGTTCATGCATGCGCCAGAGACAACATGGCAATTAGTATTTTTGCCATGCTATGGAATTCAGATAAAACTGTCATTGATGAAGTTTTAAACCATATCACCGAAGAGAATGACCAGAAAACTACGCCATTAATAATCGCAGCTAGAAATGGGTCCGAAAAAGTTGTCTCAATTCTTTTAACACATTTTAAAGTAGACATTGAACAAACTGGTACTGTTAAATTTGATGGCTACACAATAGAGAAGACAACAGCCCTTTGGTGTGCCTCTGGGGCTGGCTACTTTGGAATTGTAAAGCTTCTAATACAACATGGTGCTGATGTGAATCACCCAACTAAAACTAATTCTACTGCTTTAAGAGCTGCATGTTTTGATGGGCGAATTGACATAGTCAAATATCTTGTTGATCACAATGCTGATGTGAATATTCCAAACATTTATCAAAATACATGCCTTATGATTGCATCTTACAGAGGACACTTTGAGGTGGTGCAGTTTCTTTTACAAAAGGGAGTAGACCCAAACACAATAGCTCACTGTGGAGCAACTGCATTACATTTTGCAGCTGAATGTGGCCATTTAGATATAGTAAAAGAATTGACAAAATATGGAGCAAAACAGATAAAAAATGACCATCAGTTGACTCCACTGCTAGCAGCAGCAGAGTGTGGAAAATCTGAAGTTGTTGAGACAATGATTTCTTTTCCAAGCTGTACAAAGGAAAGCAAAATAGATGCATTAGAACTTTTAGGTGCATTTTATGCAAATGACAAAACAGAATATGATATTGGCAAAACAATGCAGTATTTTGAAGAAGCTATGCATGTACGATTTAGTGACCCTGGCAATATTATCTTAAAGAAGCCATATCCTCCTGTTCCTGCATATGAAAATGTTGCTGAATGCCAAACACTAGAAGATCTGCAAAAAATAAAAGGCCAGTTAAATGCAATACACATGCAGTCACTTACAGTGAAAGAGAGAATTTTAGGGCCAGATAATCCAGAAGTTGCAAATGCCCTAGTTTATCGTGGTGCTGTATATGCTGATAGCTCTAGATTTCAAAGGTGCATTGATTTGTGGTTACATGCTCTCAAACTTAGACAAAGAAATAAAACTTCAGTATCAAAAGACTTGTTGCGCTTTGCTCAAGTATTTTCACAAATGATTCACATTGAAGAGAAATTAAACCTTAAAACTGTCACTGACATATTTGAAAGAGCTGTTACAGAACTAACAAATGACGTTGAGAGGATGAAATCGGAGGACAATTTAACTAATGCTAAGGATTATTTTCAGATTAACATTCATTCTTGCCTTTATCTCCTTGTGATTGCTCAAAACTGTGATAAAACTGAAGCTGAAGACTTTGAAGAACTGAAGGCAGTAGTTTATCGATTTGTGAAGCTTGATCCTAGACTAGAAAATGGGTACACTCCCTTGCATATGGCAATTGATACAGCTACTTTAGTTGATGATTTCCACGTAGAAGAAGTGGTTTATTTTCCAAATGCAGAACTTGCAGATTTGTTACTGCAATGCGGTGCTTGTCCAAATGTTATTGATTGCCATAAAAATACACCTCTACATATAATTGTGAAGCATGCTGATCCTGATGTTATATCCAATATTGTAAAAAATCTTATTGCTTTTGGTGCACATACTGATATGTGTAATATTTTAAGACACACTCCTTTAGACTGCTCAGAAAGTGAACTTGCCTCTTGCCTTATCAGAAGTCAGTCTGATCTTTCATTAAAATGTCTTGCAGCAAGAAGTATACAGATTAACAAAGTATTTTTCAAAGATTCAGTTCCAACTTTTTTACAAGAATTTATAGAAATGCATTGATAGAAAATATTTATATGTTTATGGTTAACTGAAATGATACATCTTTCAACAGTTAGAGATTTTAAGAGGGTATGAATGGAGGTCCTCCATCATATCAATTATATATTTTTTTTATCATTTTTAGGAATGTTTAACTCTCTTTTTCATTTTGGGGCCATTATTATACATGTTCGATTTCTATATCTGGGAATTTTTATGCCATTAATATTATAAATTCTCTTTTCTTAAAACCCCATTCTCTCCCTCTGTTATCTTGCCATTGAATTACAGATCATGTGATTTGAATGCATATTACATGTATTTTAAATAATTACAGTAATAACTGTTACATTCTGAGTATTACCACTGCTCTACATTTGTACATGTACATGTAGTCATTATTTTTTTGTTTATGATATGCATTGTAATTCTGTAAAAATATAAATATACAATAAAAATGCTTTGTAAAGTTTAATTAATTTTTTTTACCCTTTGGAAGCTGTAAGGATTCTGTAAATTTCTTATATAAAATGTTTTATTGCACACAACTTACATTTTTCTAGGAATTTTGTTGAAAAAAAAAATAGAACACTAATTTTGTCCAAATAATCTCAATATTAAATATCTATAACAAAAACGTTATTAATTAATTATGGATACATATATACACATAATATATGCAAGCAAATATTATAAAACATTTTCTGTTCATACATGTACATGTCCTAGAGAACTACTTTGTTGTGTTTAATACATGTACATGTGAACTTATTCTTATTTAAATGTATTTTTTTTGGTGATTTACTTCTGAGATACATTGTAGATCACAATTTCTAGTTGTTATACTGTTTTTTGGTTTGTTGCTATGATTAGCAATCTTTGTTTTGTTCATACAGTTTGTGATTTTTTAAACATTTATTTATTTGATGTCCACAGAGTGAGACTTTACAATTGTAAAATTGTTTTCATAATGTTTTCTTTGCTGTATTTATTCAAAAGCTATAAATGGATTTTTGTTTGTTGTTATATATTAAAATGCTTTGTGCTGAGTTTAACATACCTGTTTGTCTGTCTGTCTGTCTATCCTGAAATGTAAGGAATACTTATCGTTATGCACTGAGTAACTGCCAACTAACAGAATACTAAAATGTATGTACTAACATACATGTATGATAGTCTTACAAAATGTACAACTACAGAAAACAAAGTTTTAGTTGCACACATGAAATTAAATTAAAAAAATGCTCAAATGATTGGCTTGTGTATTCAATATCCAAGGAGACTCATCAGATATGCTGTAGTTGATAGAGACCTGTTTCAAAGCTTGCTGTTTTTTTTTGTCATCTCAAAACTGTCATCACACAGATAAATAAATGAATAATCATGATAATAGAGGATTAAAACTTAAATACAAAAAATAATGCTATGGAGTAAATCTATTAGGGTTTAAGGATAGTTAAATATGACATTTTATTTCTTAAACACAGATTTTCTTCTTTCCTGCAAAACAGTTTGAGACATAGGTATTGCTTTATCAGAGGTGTAAACACTCAATGTTAAAGTTTTATCTCAAGAACTATTAGATTTATGAAGATGAAACTTGGTATGCATATGCCCCACTAGTAGTTAAACACAGTTGCATCCCTATCTTAATTAAATATTAAACCAGAATCGCTTAGGACGTATAGTTTGTCATACTCAACCATCCTACCAGGTTTCAAATCATTCTCATGTATGGTTCCTGAGAAAAGCTTGACGGAAATTTTCATAGTCATGTTCACATATTGTAACATTGGCCTAAGTACCAAACAGGAAGTAGATGTCTGACAGGTCTCAAAATCGCTTAGGACATATATTAGTAGTTTCAAATCATTCTCATGTACGGTTCCTGAGAAAGGCTTGACAGACATTTTCATATCATGTTCACATACTTTAAAATTGGCCTAAGTCCCAAACAGGAAGTAGATGTCAGACAGGTCTCAAAATCGCTTAGGACGTATAGTTTGTCATACTCAACAATCCTACTAAGTTTCAAATCATTCTTATGTATGGTTCCCGAGAAAAGCTTGACGGAAATTCGTACGGACGGACGGACGTACGTACGTACGTACGGACGGATGGACATGAGTAAAACTTAATGCCCCCCCGACATGTCGTCGTGGGGGCATAAAAATAATTTAAAATTGGGGTGTTTCTTTGACCTCGAATGTACAAGATCCATCAATTCCCATTGCTCCTATATGAAAATGGTGTTGCAATTGATCAACTTCATGTGCTAGAACATTTCAGCAAAATATGTTATATGTCACAGAGGAGTTGCATCCACGAACTGTTCCAATAACATAAAATGCACATAGTCTAAAATCAAAATGGTGTTGCGATATGATCAACTTCATCATCATGGTAACAATCCTACCGATTAACCAATTAATTATTTTGATGTGAAGGTGGTTCGGTGGTAAGCAGTATCATCCATTTTTTTTGCACCTTTCTAAAAAGCGAAACCGGATATATAAGCGGTATCATAGGAGTAATGCGCACAAAGCGTTCCTGTGAACTAAATTATACAAATCCCATAACTCCTACAAAATTTGTCAAATCAAAATAGCGTTTCAATGATAAGTACATTTGGTGACAAACAAAATCTACAAAAATCTAGCTATAAAGTCTGTTTAATGGTCCAATGGTCTCGGGGGCCTGAGTTGAGCCTATGCATTGTACCTATGACCTGGAATGCACAAAGTCGATAAAATAGAATTTGTCATATCAAAATGTCACAATATGATCAATTGCAAAAATATTTGGCGACAAATAAACTTACCAAATTTCAGCAAATTTTAATACGTTTGGCGGTTTCAGAGGAGTTGCGTCCACAATTAAAGTCAAGCCGTATGAACTGATTGACTAATTCGGTGGAATTTTGTGACAAAAAACGGCATAGTTTACCAGTAATTTCGTGAAACTAAAACCCAATTATTGATATATGAAATCATCTAATTCGCATGCACACACTAAAGTTTTCAAATTTTCTAAAACTTCCATCATCAGAAATCAAATTATTCGTAGAATCCTTAAATACTTAAAGACCACAGTAAATGTAATTGGAATTTGTGAAAACACGGTGGTTGTTTTATTTTTTATTTTTTTACATTAACGGTCAATTCTAGAACTTTTTTTTTGGCAACAGTTGAACTAGTATCGAAATGAGGTTCCATACGGTAGGATTCTTTCCCTTCCCAACCATGTGCGACGTCCTGTTTTAAATTTACGAAAGTCCAGACTGTTCACTCTTTAAACAATTTATGTCTGTTTTAAATTTATATAATGCAATATTACTAAAAAAGTAACATAAATTTTGGTTTTTAATTTTACCCCAGCTATAAAGTAAGTTAGATAAGAAACTAGAAACTAAGACCCACCATCAGGTTGTACTAAGGCCACTAATATGCTTAGCTAAGTCTTGAACCCTGAAAACAACACGATAAAAAAGGATAGTGATTGTGTTTGTATTGTGCACCCCATGGTGATCGTTTCAGTAAAGTCTTCATAGGGTCAAAGTTGTCAGATGACCCCTTGTAGGAGCTACAGCCCCTTAAAGGCGAAAAATAGTGTTTTTGCCTGTAAAATGAAAACTATTGCAGATAGAGAAAAGCTGTTGCTTGCTTAAATGTTCAGTTTATTTAGCTCTACAAAAGTCGTCAAGGGTCAAAGTTGTCAGATGACCCCTTATAGGGATCACAGCTCCTTGAAGGCAAAAAATAGTGTTTTTGGCCTATAGAATGAAAACTATTGCAGATGGAGAAAAGTTGTTGCTTGCTAAAATGTTCAGGTCATTTAGCTCTACAAAAGTCGTCATAGGGTTGAAGTTGTCAGATGACCCCTTATAGGGGTTACAGCCCCTTAAAGGCGAAAAATAGTGTTTTTGGCCTATAAAATGAAAACTATTGCAGATAGAGAAAAGCTGTTGCTTGCTTAAATGTTCAGCTCATTTAGCTCTACGAAAGTCATCAGATGGGTTGAAGTTGTCAGATGAGACCTTATTGGGGTTACTTCGAGGCGAAACATAGTGTTTTTGGCCTATAAAATGAAAACTATTGCAGATAGAGAAAAGCTGTTGCTTGCTTAAATGTTCTGCTCATTCACCTCTCCAAAAGTCTTCATAGGATCAAAGTTTTCAGATGACCCCTTATAGGGGTTACAACCCCTTAAAGGCGAAAAAATAGAGTTTTTGGCCTATAGAATGAAAACTATTGCAGATAGAGAAAAGCTGTTGCTTGCTTAAATGTTCAGCTCATTTAGCTCTACTAAAGTCGTCATAGGGTCGAAGTTGTCAGATGACCTCTTATAGGGGTTACAGCCCCTTAAAGGCGAAAAATAGTGTTTTTGGCCTACAGAATGAAAACTGTCGCAGATGGAGAAAAGTTGTTGCTTTCTAAAATGTTCAGCTCATTTAGCTCTACTAAAGTCTCCCTAGGGTCGAAGTTGTCAGATGACCCCTTATAAGGGTTACAGCCCCTTAAAGGCGAAAAATAGTGTTTTTGGCCTATAGAATGAAAATTTTGCAGATAGAAAAAAGCTGTTGCTTGCTAAATGTTCAGCTCATTTACCTCTACAAGAGTCGTCATAGGGTCAAAGTTGTCAGATAACCCTTTATAGGAATGACAGGTGAAAAATAGTGTTTTTGGCCTATAGCAGATAGAGCAAAGCTGTTGCTTGCTTAAATGTTGAGCTCATTTAGCTCTATGAAAGCATTCATAGGGTTGAAGTTGTCAGATGACCCCTTATTACAGCCCCTTATTAAACATGTTTTCATAATTTTGGCTTATAAAATGAAAACTAAAGCAGATAAAGAAAGGTGGTTGCTTGCTTAAATGTTCAGTTCATTAAGCTCTTAACAAAGGTCTCTATAGAGTCAAGGTGTGCAGATGGCCCTTAAAATAACATTTTGCCCGTTTTTGGCCTATAGAATGAAAACTTTTGCTGAAAGAGAAAAGCTGTTGCTTGCTTAAATGTTCAGCTTATTCAGCTCTACAAAGTTCTTCCTAGGGTTGACATCAAGACCAGGTGAGCGATTCAGGCTCCTGGGAGCCTCTTGTTTATTAACCCATGTAACTCGAGTCATGTCGGTAGACTGAGTGCAGAACTTTTACGGAGTTCTTAATTTCATCACTATTATGAACTAGAGAGCCTAAAAGCTTATCACCTATGAACGTTTTCTCGGTAAAGGCTCCTTAAAGCCTAAAAGAACATTCTTTATAGCAATCATCTGCATAATGCTTTTAATATTTTCTACTGCTATTGAATAAGACCTTAGTTATTTTAGTATGAAAACTTTTTAAGTTTCGAATGAAACAATCAAAATGATGGTGGAAAACAGATTATAACATTAAAGTGGAGAAATGAAGCAAAGTGCCCTTTACTTTTTTTCTAGGTTGTTTTCGTTTTTTTCTTCTTCTTTCTTTTTTTTCAGTTTTGAAAACTGAGGAGGCAGCTACCTCCTCCTCTGCCTCTATGTAATTTACGTCCCAAATAAAAACAAGAGTTAAGATTAGAGTTATCTCGCCTGCCGGCACCATCAGAAACAATAATTCTTTCTAACTTTCACTATATTTTGAATTTAAAAGGCTTTTCAATTGCTGAACTTTCAGTTTCTAAGATCAAAAGATGTTTATAGAACTTAAACATTACTAATATATGCAATGAAAATAATCAAAGTCACTCAACCGGAAAATCAAGGTCAAGGTCAAAAGATGAGGATGCATCTGTGCTAAGCTACTACTGGGGCATATGGCTAATGCATACCGAGGTTCATTGACCTAGGACTTATAGTTTTGAAGATATGGAGGTGCTCGCAAAACTTTAACATTGCCACTATGTGTATTGAAAATTGTCAAAGTCACTCAACCAGAAAATCAAGGTCAATGTCATAAGATGGGGATGCGACTGTGCTAAACTACTACTGGAGCATACTCATACCAAGTTTCATCTACCTAGGAATTCTAGTTCTTGAGATATGGAGGTGCTCGCAAAACCTTGCAATTGCTATTAGTATGTATTAAAAATTGTCAGAGTCAATCAACCGGAAAAACAAGGTCAAGGTCGAAAGATGGGCAGGGGCGTAGCTAGGCAGAAATGAAGTATACACAAAACTACGGCGAGGGGTCTGGGGGCCGCTCAAGGCCCCCAGTGGGTCCAGGGCAAAGCCCTGGTAGGGAGTCCAGGGGGGCGAAGCCCACCGGAAGCTCCTTGGATTTAGCAAAAACGAAGGCTAAAATCGTTGTTTTCCGTGATAAGGAACCGACCATTTAACTTGGAAGGTGGGCCTTGGTTTTTCCTAAAAATATTTTGAGTACAAAAAATATATTACGGCAGCTGAAGTTCATATGAAATAATACTTTACAAAAGGTTTCTTCCTGATATATAAAATACAATGTAATGCTTATTATGAAAACAGAAATTGTCATGCCAACATTGAAGGCTGTTGGTTGTTTTAAATTGCCGCTTATTATATATGTTGGTTGTGTCGTATAAACGTGTTCTAAAGCTCATCTTCTATTCAAAAATAAATAAATAGTTCTTCCTTGCGCGAAATAAAAATCTGATCAGAAAAAAAACAATGCCTCCTTCCTACAAATTGGTCGGTCCCTAAATACAGTCTAGACTTAAATAAAATCGATAATTTTTGTATAGTTGTTTAATTTTATAAAAAAAAAAAAAATAGAACTATGTGAAGTCATGGCTTGTTTCTTATATACTGTAGAGATTCTTGACCTATGAATGTTTGTGCTCAAGACGGTATTTTTTCTGTTTCATTTAAGATGCCAAACGTAAATGCGGCACAACGAATTTATTTATAGTCAAACAAGTCAACAAAATCATTTTTGAATTTATATTTTCAAGTTAAAGCAATGCATACAATTTTTATGTAGACCCCAAATAAAAAAGATGTGGAGAGGGTAGAGAGTCGCTGAAATCACAATGTTTATGTTACTCGGTCTTACTCCTAGCTGTAGCTGTGTTCTGTCCTTACAGTATTTTGTGATCTTTTATGGGCACTTTGTTCATGGAATATTTATAGGAAACATCATGTGATGGTACATGTATACTGAAAATACGCAATTTCGATCACCTGGCCATGGCATGGTCTTGGTGTTATGGATTTTGAAATTTTTATGCCCCTTTAATACTTCATAAAAATGGAAAACTGCACACAAATACATGTAAGAACCACTCGCACTAAGATAAAGCAGGCGAACTTTCAACATGGGAGGTGCACAGCTACATGTACATTAAGTTACAAAGATTGTGCAAACTGAGTTTCACCAAAATCCATGATGTATGAGTTGAGGATTAGGAAACGGTACCCTGAGATGTTGGGTGTAAGGCTAACGGGCGTGCGTACAATGATTCACCCTATCAAAAGTAGTTACATGTACACATACACTTTCAAGCGGAGGTACATGTATAAACAGATTGTAAATAATAAAATTGAAAAGCCTCCTAACAACATATGGAGGGGTTAGCTCTAGTTTAAATCTTTTTAATTATTATTTTGGAAAAGAAAAGTGTGTCCTTCAAATGACAGTTATCATTACTTACATGACGTAGGTGGGTAAAAAATGTAATATTTTTTTATCAACAATTCTGTTGGAGGTGATAGGGGTCAGGTGGAGAAAGGATGAACAGTAAAGATGATTTGCTTTTGATTTAAAAACAGCATTTTTTATTTTTGATGAGCACTTTCTGAGAACATATTGTAAATTTAAAAATATTTTCCAAAAAGAACCATATCTCCAATTTGTTACAAACTCCCAGGCCAGGAAATCTCTTACCAAGTTTAGAATAAGCGCGCATGATCTGGCAATTGAACGTGGTCGATACAGAAATATTGATAAGGATAAAAGATTATGTAAGCTATGCCCTAAAGATGCTATAGAAGATGAATATCATTTTCTAATTAATTGCAAAGCTTAATATGATAAAGAAAGAACAACCCTTTTCAAATATGTTGATAATTATTGTTCCAACTGCAAATATCTTAACAATGACCTTAAATTCATATGGCTGCTATCCTGTGAAGACAAATCAATTTGTAATAAATTATCCTCATTTATTCATGATAGCTTTGATATGAGAAAAACTAAACTAGATAATAATTAATGTGTTGATTTTCATTGATCACTTTTTTGTTTTGTTTGTTAAATATGTCTATATCTTTTGTTTAAGCTATATGTTTGATGTTTTTTCAATTGTATTCATGTATGTATATATATATATGCCCAGTGATGGGCCCATAATTGGTTTAATAAACTATTCTATTCTATTCTATTCTATTCTTTCGGTTGGTTCCTTTTTTTCTTTGATTTGTCTGATACTTTTCTTGCTTTAAAATAACTTTATATATATAAAAAAAAATTATTTCAAGAAGAGAACCTACGGTCGACCCATCTGCAGATAAATATATAGTTGGGTAGTGATTGAAATTGCTTATACAAAGCTGTATCTAAATTAGTAAGTTTGTTTATTAACACATTAGAACCAGAAACATTTTCAGACATCTAAATCTATGCTATCTCGGTATTTACAAGAAACATAAATAGTAAAACAAAGTATCGCTCTATCATACCCATCCCGTGCGGGGCCTGGATGGCGAATAGGCCTGCAACAGAGTCTAGCTTGTTGTAAGAGGTGACTAAGGGTCTTGGAATTTTGACATCGTGTTAGTGCTCAGCATATAGAGCGACCAAGTGTGTACCCTAGGCGGCTGAAAAAGAAGGCCCTTGTCCGCGGGGGCTGTCAGGTGGGCCAACATGTGTTTTGAGTGCCATGCACGATTCATTAACGTAATGATCTCTTGGACCGTCAAGTAGTACACCACATGGGCTAAATTTTTTGCCCCTACCCATCTCTCCCTTTTTCTGTGAACTTCGAAATTTACAGTTTCTGTGTTTCCCATTACACTCCATATTTCTCATTATCATTTCATGTTCATTTTATCACTCTCTTCATTTTCATCGCCCTATATAGTGTTGCTAGGGCGTAAAAAACCAACTCACTTGCTCACTGGCGCTACCATACCTAGCAGGAGCATGGCTTTAACGCGAAACGCAGTTTATAAACTAGTCGACACAATACGAATGTCAAAGTTGTGGGCATCGGATAAAAAAGCAACTGAAGTAATGGCATTCAATTCAGGAATATGAAGAGTATATATAGCCAAAATATACTCAACTGCTATCATAATTTTTAATGTCTTAGATCAACCTATGCCCGGACTGGGATAGGTTAAACAATTTCGAAATTCAATGTAGATAATATAATGAATGTTATCTTAAGACACTTGTTTGGTTATAAAAAACCAAGACCCATGTTGACTTTGATACCTATTTCATATGGTTAAGAGACGTATTCTGTGGCCTCTAAATAGCTAGAAATCGTTTTCGGCTGGGGGGCTTCGCCCCCCTCGACCCCCTACCAGGGCTTTGCCCTGGACCCACTGGGGACCTTGTGCGGTCCCCAGACCCCTTGCCGGTTTTGCCTCACTTTTAAAAAAGGCAAGCTGGGGCATATGCATACTAATTTTCATCAATCTAGCACCTACATGTATAGTTTTTGAAATATGACTCCGATTACGTTTCTATCCCGAACAAAAAGATACCCCCGATGGCGATCAATGCAGTGAATTTTTTTCTTAAACATCCACACTTGGATCTTCACCATGCACTTTCAGTAAGAAGATTCAGATACTTGAATGCATACAAAGGTATTACTTTCGACGAAGCAGTAGTTGAACTGGAACCAGATGACATTCACCACAACTACGTGATTCGTCTTGAAAAAATCTTTCAGGAAGGATTTGCTTGTTTGGAAAAATATAGAGCAAATGAAATTGACAGACTTTCCGAAGTCCAGAAAGATAGCTTGAAGTGCCTTGAAAATTTCTTTGAAGATAAAGGTATATTGTCATAACTGAACAACATGTAAAATTGATGCACATGCTAAAGTCAAAATCTGGGACATGCATTCCCTATGTAAATACACAGGTAAGGTAAAGGCAATATTTAAGTCAATTACTATATAGAAAAAGAATTTTAGTTATAATATATTGTGCAAGCTACTGATATTTTGTTGAAAATTTCACTTCAATAAAGTAAAAATTAAATGAAATATTGCTGATTACATTTTACAAAAGTCAAACGCACCCAAACATTTATTTAATTTTTATTTATATAAATACATTTTCATCAAAATATCAGTAGGTTGCACTAGGTATAACCTAGAGGAATTTATTTAAACAACTTTTGAATCGAAAATTGTTTTTGATTTTCCTGTGTAATTCTTTTCAAATTTACATAGGAAATGCATGTCCCAGATTTTGACTTTAATGGAACCTTAAAGCATAGATCTGTATCTTAAATATTCTAATATACAGGTCTATGATTAAAGTACAACAAAGTTACAACATGAACAAACAGCAGAAGATCCAGAAATTTTACTTAGTACATGTTACTGATGTAAAGAGTATTTTGATGGAGACCTGTAATAAGTGAACAGAGAAGTTGTGACCAATCCAGAGAGAAAGATAGAGATTCTGGGGGTCTTCCTCGACAAATTTTGTATTTTTTTCCATGCAGATTTTCAGCCAATATTGGTCTGGAACACCCATTTTGACCTCAGTACACTTTAAGCAGACCCACTTTTAAAAAATTTTGTTATCTGTCCCTGGAGAGGGGTCAGACCTTATCACACAATAATAAATGTCTATAGTCAACCAAAATTTGATTTTATAAGGTAGGCATAGGCCTTGATCTTTAGCCAGGGGGGTCCATAAAATTTCAAAGTGGGGATGGGGGTTGTCACATATAGTCCATTGTGGATGTAAGAGGGAGTTAAGACTTATTTTGCTGAAAATATACATAAAAATTAAATTTTTGGAGGAAAGGGGGTCTATAAATCTGTTAAAGATCAGAAATATTTAGCCTACATGTACATGTAAAAGTGATGCTATAATGGTCAAACTGACACACTGCAAACTTACATAAATCTATTACACCCTGTTTTTGTCTTATTTTAAAGTTTGTTAGTGATGTAAACAGAAAGAAATTTAATATTAAATTTTTAATTTCAAAAACAAGTAAAACTATTTTATGTATGCATGGTTATTTTTGATTTTTCAGATTACCATTTGGAATGTTTAGTACCTTTTATGTCCAGACCCAAAGCAAATGGAACTGATAAATTTTCAAATGCAGAAAAATACACATATTTGCTTGCAGAGCATCTGTTTGCTCCACTGACGCCTGGCAGCTGTTATATGAGTGACAAAGTTGGCTTTCCATCATTGCTAAGAGAGTGTCCTGGGGGATGTTATACTAAGCATCCATATATGGATAGAAATATTGAACGGAAACCTACTGGAATAGGTTAGTTCCATTTGTCATTTTTGTGGTTTTTGGAAGTCAACCAAGAAAATGAGAATACAACGAAGTGGTTTCTTTTTCATTGATTACTTTTAGAAACATGTGCAAACCACAAAAATTGATACCCAGGAAAATAATTTTTAGTTTTATGAATTTATAACCAGATCAAGGCATACAAATACAAACTCATTTAGAAACCCCAATGTCACCTTTTACATGTTTTACTGAATCCTGTTTGATACGTTGTACATTTGATTAAATGTCTTAACTTGTCATTGACATTGATTAAATTTTTGCTAAAGCACTCAGCATCTCTATAATGATTAATAGGGAATAAAATGTTCTATTGCCCCAAGCTGAACAGGACCTCATCAAGGTACTTTGGAGTACCAGTGCTTAATCCTCTTATTGAAGTTTTAATATCTCTCTGATCAGTTAAAATTCACATCTATAGAAAGGAGATTATCTTGTTGAATGAGGAAAAATTTTCTTGGTATAAAAGATTTATCTGTAAAAATTTCACAATCACATTGGCAAATTTCTGAAATACATGTATGGTATTTATACAAAAGAAAATGTGCAAAAAAAACTGTCAAAGAGTTGTTTAAAACATAAAATTTATTAGAAAAATAATTATTTAGTTGCAAAGATCATAGATTTACTGGTAGGCAATATATCTCAGAGATAAGAGTTTTTTTTCTTCAGATAAAAATCATCTTCCTATGAGTAGTTTTTATTAGCTGACCTGACCCAAAGGGTCATGTGAGCTATTGCCATCACGTGGCGTCCGTGGTCGTCATTAACTTTTCTTTGAAAATCTTAATTCTCCTCTCAAACTACTGAAGGGATTGCTTTGAAACTTTGCACACTTGGTCTATGGGATGTCCTCTACCTAAATTGCACAAATGGTTACTGCTGACCAAAAAAATGGCTGCCATTGCTAAAAACAGAACAGGGGGGGGGGTCAGACCATTGTATTTGGCTTATAACTCAAAAAGTATGAAAGATAGAGAAAATCCGAAGCAACCTTACTTGTTCAGCATCAAAAGCTCTACGAATCTCTCCATTTAGTCGAAGTTGTGAAACGACTCCCTATAGGAGTTATTGCCCTTTAATCATCAAATTTGACCATTTTTGCAGTTTTTAGCTCAGTCAGGTGAGCTATTGTCATCGTTAGGCGTCCGTCGTCCGTCCATCGTCCGTCGTCCGTTAACTTTTCTTCAAAGATCTTCTTCTCTGAAACCACTGAAGGGATTGCATTGATACTTGGTATACATGATCTTTAGGATGTCCTCTACCAAGTTTGTGAATTATATACACGTCGACCAACCAACATGGCCGCCGTTGCTAAAAATAGAACAGGGGGGGGGGGGGGCAGACCATTGTTTTTGGCTTATAACTCGAAAAGTATAAGAGATAGAGAAAATCCGAAGCCACCTTCCGTGTTCAGCATCAAAAGCTCTACGAATCTCTCCATTGAGTCAAAGTTGTGAAACGACTTCTTATAGGAGTTATTGCCCTTTAATCATCAAAATTGACCATTTTTGCAGTTTTTGGACTATATCTTGAAAACCGTTAGAGCTAGAGGAAAAGTAAGCATTGCAGGTGTTAGAGCTAGAGGAAAAGTTAGCATTGCAGAATTGTTTAGCTCATTGAGATTTACAAAAATGATTTCAGGGTCTAAATTGTCAGATCAGTCGTTTAAGCGTTATTCCCCTTTAACTGTTTTTAGCTCACCTGACCCGAAGGGTCATGTGAGCTATTGTCATCGTTAAGCGTCCGTCGTCCGTCCGTCGTCCGTCGTCTGTCGTCCGTCGTCCGTTAACTTTTCTTCAAAAATCTTCTTCTCTGAAACCACTGAAGGGATTGCATTGATACTTGGTATACATGATCTTTAGGATGTCCTCTACCAAATTTGTGAATTATATACATGTCGACCAACCAACATGGCGGCCGTTGCTAAAAATAGAACAGGGGGGTCAGACCATTGTTTTTGGCTTATAACTCAAAAAGTATAAGAGATAGAGAAAATCCGAAGCAACCTTCCTTGTTCAGCATCAAAAGCACTATGAATCTCTTCGTTGAGTCGAAGTTGTGAAACGACTCCTTATAGGAGTTATTGCCATTTAATCATCAAAATTGACCATTTTTGCAGTTTTTGGACAATATCTTGAAAACCGTTAGGCCACGCCGAATTAATTACTTGTTCGTCGGACCGCCCGCATGTGAAATTGTTTCCTTAAGAAAAAATATAAATTTCTTCCGCCCGCATTTACCGGAAACCCGCCCGCGTCCGGAGCCGGAAGTTGTGTTCAAAATTTTTTTTTATCTCCGCGTTTGAAAAATATTTGTCTTTTGCAAAAGTAAACAACCAAAAAATTGCCGATTTTCAACCTTGTAATCTTATAAATTGTCTAATCGCTTGTTAGTTAAGTTTAGTGCTCCAATATTGGAGATACATTCAGGATAAAAGACGTTAAACTTAAACGGTTGAAACTACGTTTCATTGACCCGAAACGGGGGAGGTCTAAAACCCGGCCGGGAAAAAACCGGCCAGGTATTTTTTAGTACGTTTTGTGATGTAATTTTCGTTCTTGTGCACCGATTTTGAAAAATTTAAGTGATTTTAAAAGAAGAAATAAATATCTATCATATGATGCATAGTTTTTGAATTTTCGTTGAAAAACAAAGACAGAATCTTGACCGGACGGCCTAGAAATGGCCTAATTGACTGGAGAAAAATTCTAACCTATACAATAAAAACGTAGAATATTCACATAAAACAGATTTAAATTCAGCTAAACTTTATATATTCTTAAAGAATATATATTTTTCTATATTTCTATAACAAATTTTACAAAATTTTGTACTTAGTTTTAAAAATAACTTGACTGGACGGACCTTCAACCACATGCAAATCTTCTATATTTGAACGACATTAGACTTTTCAAAGTACAATATTCTTTTTTGTAAAATAGTCTGGCAAAATATTTGTATATATTCTAAAAGCAAATGTTTTAATCTTCATTTTGGTGTGCAACTTTTCAAGATTGGTTCAATAATTTTCTGTAAATCTTGACCGGACGGACAATTTTCCTTCTAAGAAATGGCGTAATTGGCTGGAGAAAAATTCTAGCCTATACAATAAAATCGTAAAATTTTCGCATAACACAGATTTAAATCAAGCTAAACTTTATATTTTCTTAAAGAATATTTATTTTTCTATATTTCTATACGAAATTGTACAAAATTTTATTCATAGTTTAAAAAATAACTTGACCGGATGGACCTTTAACCACTTGCAAATCATCCAAATTTGAACGACATTAGACTTTTCAAAGTGCAATATTCTTCTTTAAAATTCTATTCTTTTTGTTTTTAATTATTCATATATGTTTTTTTTTTCGTTTGCATGTTTGCTTTTAAACTTGTGAAAACAAAACATTTGAAAATAAAATTTAAAAGATATATATTACGGTATGGTTTAAATGTTAAGTAAACAAGCTGACACGATCGTTATTTCGAACAGCTTGACACCTCTACCACATACACCAGTTTAATAAACAACTAGGAGACAATAATCTTTTTTACAACTTCCTCCATATCGTAAATGCTTGTACATGTAGTTTGAAAATTATTTATGTTTATAGTTAACAAATATCATAGACCTGTATATTAAATATTTAATATACAGATCTATGCAAATATTAAGTAAATAAAAAATGTAAAATAATAATTAAAAATTTGATAAATTACAACTTACAACTATATTCATATAAAATCATAGTTTATAAGAAAAACAATTTAAAAACTAAGGAACCTGGAACCGACGCAATAAATACAAAAATATTTCTTATCAAACAAAACTTGATACAACTCAATTTGCGAAACATGAAATAGAAATGCATATGAAGTAACTTAAAAAAACGACTTTTTTCCCCATCGTTAACATTGATGTGAATCAAAAGAATATATATGAATAAAGCAATGAAATATTGTGAATACAACCCAAATAAAAAAGATGATAGCAAAAACATTACTACTGTGTAGTATTAAACTGTTTTCTTAATACTAGGACATATCAAGACAGTATTAACCAATTTGTACATTTTAAAATGTTCCTGATGATCTTTCAAATCTTTGGCTAATATGACGAAGATATACAAAGATCTTTTTTGAAAAATGTAAACAAATATATAGGAAAGTGTTGAAAGAAAGAAACAAGTGTAAAATCATATATATGACTTTTTTATTCATTGAGAAATATATATATATATAAATGTTTAATTTTGATATTTTTCTGCCTACATATCTTTTTTTTTATCATTGTTTATAATATTTAAATATGTTACAGTAAATTCGTGTAATCAGTAAATACGTGAATTTCCTAAAGCTATCAGTAAATTCGTGTATTTACTGGGCAATTTAGGAAATACATGTATTTCCAGGATTGACTAGTAAATACGTGTATTTACTGATGTTCAACTACAGAGCGTCAAGAGGCGTCAAAAAATGCAATGTTTGGAAACACAAGTCATGTGCTGGGAAAAATAATCCTGAATGTACTTGGTATTGTTCAAAACACAAGCAGTCTTGAGTTTGAAAATTCTTTTGTAATTAAACGTCAGGAACGTTATGTTTCGTTTGTGAGTTTTTTTCTTGCATTTTCATGTATATAATATATAAAACTTTTATGTATTATTTTTCTAAAATGTATAATCCTATATATAGATTGACTTATTAGGCTGTAAGCTTATAATAAAATATATAATAAAAAATGGACCTCGAAGTAGAATCACGTCCACGTCGTGAGGTATGGTAACGCATACATTTTTTGTAAGCGGCTAAGAATTCTACTCTTTATTTATTTTTATTTTCTTTTCAGTTTAGCTTTTTCTAAACTATCAATTTTTTGTTTCAATGTAAAAAAAACAACAACAACACTAATTTATTTTGATTGTGGTGCACAGTAAAGCAAAAAACCATCATCAGTAGAGTCGATTAAATAAAAGTAGATCTTGAACTTTTGCCGTTCATTATGGGTACCTAGTGGACTAAACAGATCAAGGTCTAGTTTCAATTGGATTTTATTTGGCATTCTTATTAATTTAAGCTGAAAGAACAATATGTTGATATAATCTTCAGTTTTCATACCAGGTGGCTAAGAATTCTACATATTCTGTATTTGGGACACTTAAAAACTATTAAAATCACAATTTCTATATGTATACTTTAAAGTTAAAAATCAATTTTATACTTGTAAAACAATGTTTAATTAGATTAAAAAATAACTATTATAAATTTTGTCAAACAAAATAAAAAAAATTCACACATATCATATGATCTATAAAATGATTGTTTATTGTTCCTGTAAATGTATATTTGCAGAAAGGCAATAACCCCCATGATTTCTTCCGGTGATAGCCATAGTTAATTAAAAAATCAATGTGGGTAATTTATTTATGATTTATGTCGTAAAGCAGTATGTATGAAAAGCCATTTGTGAATCATTAAAAAGTCTGAAAAAGAAAAATAAGCAACGATAAACAAAAAAATAATATGTCAAAGTGTAGCTTTAAACCTTTAGTTTAGTTTAGTCAATGTTACATGTAAATCTACTCGCTAGATTGGTATACCAATGAAGATTTAATCTTCGAGTATATGTATGGTCGCTAAATTAAAGATACAAGCGGATACATAGTAAGTCCGTCCAGTCAAGATTTACAGAAAATTATTGAACCAATCTTGAAAAGCTGTATATCAAAATGAAGCCCTAAATATATGCTTTTATAATATATAAACAGATATTGCTAGACTATTTTACAAAAAAAAAAGAATATTGTACTTAGAAAAGTCTAATGTCGTTAAAATTTGGATGATTTGCAAGTGGTTGAAGGTCCGTCCGGTCAAGTTATTTTTTAAACTATGAATAAAATTTTGTACAATTTTGTATAGAAATATAGAAAAATAAATATTCTTTAAGAAAATATAAAGTTTAGCTTGATTTAAATCTGTTTTATGCGAACATTTTACGATTTTATTGTATAGGCTAGAATTTTTCTCCAGCCAATTACGCCATTTCTTAGAAGGCAAATTGTCCGTCCGGTCAAGATTTACAGAAAATTATTGAACCAATCTTGAAAAGCTGCACACCAAAATGAAGATCTAAACATATGCTTTTAGAATATATAAAAATATTTTGCTAGACTTTTTTACAAAAAAGAATATTGTACTTTGAAAAGTCTAATGTCGTTCAAATAGGAAGATTTGCAAGAGGTTGAAGGTCCGTCCGGTCAAGTTATTTCTAAAACTATGAACAATATTTTGTAAAATTTGTTATAGAAAAATAGAAAAATATATATTCTTTAAGAATATATAAAGTTTAGCTTGATTTAAATCTGTTTTATGTGAATATTCTACGTTTTTATTGTATAGGTTAGAATTTTTCTCCAGTCAATTAGGCCATTTCTAGGTCGTCCGGTCAAGATTCTGTCTTTGTTTTTCAACGAAAATTCAAAAACTATGCATCATATGATAGATATTTATTTCTTCTTTTAAAATCACTTAAATTTTTCAAAATCGGTGCACAAGAACGAAAATTACATCACAAAACGTACTAAAAAATACCTGGCCGTTTTTTTCCCGGCAGGGTTTTAGACCTCCCCCGTTTCGGGTCAATGAAACGTGGGACATAGTCATACTTGTTTGGTGTAATTGACTTTCTCTTGGTCTGCTTGAGGCTATTGATAGTAAGCCAAGATAGCAACTCTTCAGAGAAAAAAAAACAACTAAAGACAACTATTTCCTGCTTGAATAATATATTAATCAATTGATAAAGCCATAAACCACTGAGAACAAGCATTTGTTATACTTTAAATAGAAGTTTTTTAATATTTCACTTATTTTCTTCAAAAATAAAAATAATCGCTCGCTCGCCTCACTTTTACATTAAAAACCAGGAAAAAAACTTTTTAAAAATATAAAAACAAGTCGCTCGCCTAAAAAAAAATCAGTCGCTCCTAAAAATCAGATTTTCAGAAAAAAAATTAATAAAAATAATTTCGCTCGCTCGCACCTTTTTTTAAAAGTCAAAATCCAAAGAACAAGAAATTAATTCTGTGTGGCCTTAGAGCTAGAGGAAAAATTAGCATTGCAGAATTGTTTAGCTCATTGAGATCTACTAAAGTGATTTTCAGGGTCTAAATTGTCAGATCAGCCGTTTAAGAGTTATTCCCCTTTAACTATTTTTTCCCATTAATTTACACTGATTTTCAAAAATCTTCTTCTCTAAAACCACTGAAGGGATTGCATTGATACTTGGTATACATGATCTTTAGGATGTCCTCTACCAAGTTTGAGAATTATATACATATCGACCAACCAACATGACCGCCATTGCTAAAAATAGAACAGGGGGTCAAACCATTGTTTTTGGCTTATAACTCAAAAAGTAAAAGAGATAAAGAAAATTGGAAGCAAATTTTCTTGTTCAGCATCAAAAGGTCCTTACAGTAGTTATTGCCCTTTAACTGTTTTTTCTATTAATTTAAACTGATTTCCAAAAATCTTCTCTGAAACCACTGAAAGGATTGTTTTGCAACTTTGTATACTTGAAAGTTTGTGAAATTTATTCAAACTTTGGCAAGAGATCAGGTGAGCGATTCAGGCTCCTGGGAGCCTCTAGTTAGCCTATAGAATGAAAACCATAGCAGATAGGGAAAAGTTGGTGCTTGCTTAAACCCTCAGTCTATTACTGCTAATAAAGGATTATAATCCCCGTGTTTATATTGGTACTCCTTAATGAAATTAGGTAAACTACAACTTAATCCCTCTATTGAAATTTGCAACAATGGAAGATGATTACTGTGATCAGTAAAATTGACATCTATACAGAGGAGATTAACTTGTTATGGGTATGAATTTTTTTGCTTGAAGGAAAAAAACTCCTACACTAAGGTAAAAAAACTCCTACACTGTAGGAAGAAAACTCCTACTCTGAAGGAAGAAAACTCCTACATCAAAGATGGTAATATGACCATCAATTTGATAGTTATTTACTTTTCAAATCAAAATCTGATTAATATAATGTAACACTAAGGACAAAATCTTTTTACTTATGCATCATTTACATTTTACACCATCAAAGACCATACCATTTGATTCACATAGAATTGAAAATACATGTACAACATGAAGCAAATATGGAAACAGCTTCTGCTCATATTTTATTAATGGGAAATTTCAATCCTGATATGGGATATTGGCACACATTTTTTTTTTCGGAAATGGAATATTTGATAAAAGATTGGGGGGAATATTGGTACCCCTTCTAAACGAGCCCAAAAACTATATATACAGATAGACACTTAAACAATCAATGTAATTTTAAGTCATTAAACAGTATACTTTCGATAAGAATGACCTCGTTTATGACTACAAATGTATAAGAAATCTGAATAATCATTAATATCCGATATTTCAGATATATCTGAGGACAAACTATGATGAGTTGTAAAAACCATTAACAAAATTTGATTATTAAAGCATTTCATTAAAAAAAAAATTTTTTTATATTCTAAAAGTACACCTATATAAAAAATAGTTTTTAATAACAAGTATTTCCTAAAAACCATGTAACCTACTACAGGTACTCTGTATAGCATTTCATTAGTTCAGTTGGTACTATTCAATTTCTACAGGTAAATTTTTCAAACAGGTAAAATTTTCATACAGGTAAATTTCTCTTTCCTAAAACAAGATAATCTTGTTTGTATAGCTGTTAATATAACTGATCAAAGAGATCAAGTTCCATTGTTGCAAATTTCAACAGAGAGATTAATCTCAAGTTTACCAGAGTTCACCGGGGTCATGCAACCCAAGGTCAGGGATTGTTAGACTTTACTTGCTATAAGTTCTTCAAAAATATTCATTAGGCTGAAGAAATTTTTAAAGTGAGGCTCTAGACTTTGATATGGCATATAAGCCCACTTTTGTGCACCCAAGGTCTTGATATTGCCATATTTGCCCACTTTTGTGCTGGCAATGGTTTGATATGGCAAAAAAAGTCCCTTGTCAAGATATGGTTTGTAAGTTTCCGTCTGTTACACACGGACAAATTTAAAGGTATCAAAGCTAAATGTGTCGTATGATAAAAGAAAATATCAGGTAGGAGCACTTGATAACTGACGTCATGAGATGAAATTTTACATAATTTGTGACGTCATGTGACGTTATTGTACTGAAAACTTCTTAAATGTGTGTGTTTTTTAATTACCGATAAATATTATATACTTTTCTTTTTGATACTTTCTACATCTAGTCTCATATCAGCTAGTCCTACTGGACTTGTCTGATACTCACCTAGATAAAGATACATGTAGTATCAAAAAGGAAAGTACATAATATTCTATATATCTTACACATTGCAAATTTTTTGTTTTAACCTTGAACCCACCTTGATATAATTAGATGTATTTATTTTAGGTCATCCTGATGTATGGCATGGATTTGCAGGTATTATTTTAGAAACTGGGGTGTCTGTGGTTGTACGAAATGAAAACAGCTCTAATACTCCAGAAATAGAGGAACCTGAGACTTTTGGAGAGGTGTCAGATGAAGGACTGTCTAGAAAACAAGAATGTGTAAATAATTCGGCTGTCCTGAGAACTGATAAGATAATTAGCCAGTCTGCATCCCAGACCATAGTTAATGGTCTTGTAAACAAGGATAAATGTTTGTTTATACCGACATTATGTGCCTCTTTTGGTTCAGTTAAAATATATATGTATGATCCAGTGCATGATATTTTCTTGATGACACCTACAGATTGTGCTTTAGAAATGCTTGACTTTGACTCTAAAACATTTTTAAGTGATGTTAACATCATTTATTTATGGATGGTTCTGAATTATGATGTCTTTTCTAAACAGTCAGATAAAATAATTGAAGATATAGAAAGCAACCATCTTCATTCTGGGTTTCCCATCTTTGCAGAAAACAAATATGGAATATACAGGGAACACTTAGAACATGAAGTTAGCACTTTTCCACTAAAAGGTACCAGTCCACCTGCTGTTATGCATATATTTCTTGGTTGATGTTCTACTCAAAGAGGTACTGTCAGGTACATGTAAAAAAATAAAGTAAAATCTAATGATGACCGTATGAGCACTTAAATTAAGGTAAATTGCTTTAATAGATGCTGTCTATAATTGAAAGTTTATGAAAACTGCATGCATATAAAATGCTTTATATTTCAATATGTAAAAAAGGGCACCATAAAGTCAATTTACCAAGAGTACAAATGTACCAGTTTTTGTGCTTAACATGTTTACTTCATTAGCTAGTGCATGTTGATATTAAATAAAAATGTTTGAAATTCATTTTTGTCTCGCTTGCAAAGTAGAGCAAGCCTTAATTGCCTTCTCAAGTCTTAGGTTGATGAAACTTGGTAAACTTATGCTCCAGCTTTACCAGTAAAGGTTGCCCCTGAAGTAACTTTGGGACAGTTGTATTCTTATCTTTTCACCTTGATCTTGAAATTCCTATTGAGTGGTAGACGAGTTTTAATACATTACTTAAAGACTAGTACAACTAATTTCTAGATATTTTATGAAAGGATAATGGAGTAAATGAAAAGGTCCATGTGAGCTATTTCCATGACTTGGCGTACGTTGTCTGTCGTTCGTTTACAATTTTTCCAAAAATCTGGGTACTGTTAAACTGAGAAACGAAATGTAACCAAATGAGGCGGAGAGAAAACGAAATCGGTAAATTAAGAAAAACGACTGGTGTCGGCTAAAATCGATTCAGTTTTCTGTTTTTACCAGTTTCGCTTGATTTTGTTTCCTTTCTTTACAGATTTCGGTTGCTTATTTTACTGTTTACGTTTCTTTCTTTACCAATATGGTTTTTGTTCAGCTCTGTTTCGTTTGGTTACTTTTCATTTCTCAATTTACCAGTACCCGCAAGTGTTTACATTCTATAATTAGTTTGTCCTCTTGTTTGACACTGCGTTTTTATACCCCCCGCAAACAAAGTTTGGGGGGTATATAGGAAACACCCTGTCTGTCGGTCTGTCCGTCTGTCCGTCTGTCTGTCCGTCTGTCCACATAACTCATAAGCGCTTCTCCTCCTAAACCACTGGGAGGATTTTGCTGAAACTTTAGATGAAGGAAGTACATCATATGAAGATGTGCATGAAGAATTTTCATCGCACTTGGACATCATTCAGGGGAGATAATTGGACTTAGACTTTTTAAAATACATAATTCAATGGGAGACCTGGTAAGCGCAACTCCTCCTAAACCCCTTGATGGATTTTGATGAAACTTTACATAAAAGAAGTACATCATAGGTAGATGTGCATGAGGAATTTTCATTGCAATCAGACATCATTCAGGGGAGATAACTGGACTTAGACTTTTTAAATACATTATTCAATGGGAGATCTCATAAGTGCAACTCCTCCTAAATCGCTTGATGGATTTTGATGAAACTTTACATGAAAGAAGTACATCATCTGTAGCTGTGCATGAAGAATTTGTATTGCTCTTGGTTATTACTGAGGGGAGATAACTGGACTTGAGATTTTTTTTTACATTACGGAGTCCAATATGAAGCGGGGGGTATCCTTTTGTGAGCTCGCTCACAGTATTACTTGTTTACTTCAGTTTTCCCTTGAAAAGAATGCTTTCTTGTAGGTTTTTTGAAAACGTAAGAGTTTCTGCAAAGGTTTTACACTGCATTCTTCAAATAGTGTGAATTTCATTATCTTTTAAAAATTGCGAAATTGATAGGTTCTATGTCTTAAAGCTTTCAATGTCAAATAGATTTTGCCTAATAACCTTTTTTCAGGCGCATATGTCAGGTGAGCAATTCAGGCTCCTAGGAGCCTCTTGTTTCATGTTGGGGGGGGGGGGGATACAGGTTTTGGTCTGTTCGTCCGTTCGTCACACTTTAGTTTTACACACTTTTTTTTCGACGTCCTTGCATATATTCAAAAGATTTATGGTATGTGAGTCGACCATGATGAGTTATAGGTCAGGTATGAGTTTCATTCTGGTCTACTGATTTTGACCTAAATTACGGCTCTTGAACTTGAAATTCTGTTTTAGTGATAGAGGAGTTTTAGTACATTACTTATAGACTAGTACAACTAATTTCTAGATATTTTATGAAAGGATAATGGAGTAAATGAAAAGGTCCATGTGAGCTATTGCCATGACTTGGCGTACGTTGTCTGTCGTCCGTTTACAATTTTTCAAAAATCTTCTCTAAAATTACTGAACAGAATTTAATGAAACTTGGTATGAATGATCCTTTGGGTGTCCCGCACCAAACTTGAGTTTCAATTTTTGATCAGTCAAAAAAACATGGCTGCTGTTACTAAAAATAGACCATGGGGGTCAGACTACTGTTTTAGGCTTGTAAATCAAAAAGTATAAGAGAAGGATGAAATCTGATGCCACCCTAGTGTTTTTAGGCCTATAGAATGAAAACTATTGCAGATAGAGAAAAGCTGTTGCTTGCTTAAATGTTCAGCCCATTTAGCTCTACAAAAGTCTTCATAGGGTCGAAGTTGTCAGATAATCCCTTTTAGGGGTATATGGTGTGGATTTTTTGCACTTGTTAACTCAATATCTTGAAATGCATATTGTTAAGCACTTAGAACCTCAAAATTGAGCATTTTTACAGCATTTCCTGTTTATTAGCATTAGGTGTATTGAACTGATGTGGGGATTTTTGATTGGTCATAAAACATGGCCGCTGTGGCTAAAAATAGAACGTAGGGGAAAATTGGGAGGGATATTTTGCAAATAACTCAAAAACGGTGACAGATTTTTAAATTTTGATTGAAACAAAAGTGATCAGCCCCTCAAGATCTTTCCAAGATCTACCATTTCTAAAATTTTGATGAAGATCCAACAACCCACAAGGTTATTGCCCTTTTTTATACCCCCACTCGTAAGAGAGGGGGCTATATTGCAATCACCTTGTCCTTCTGTCCGTCCATCCGTCGGTCCGTCCGTCCGTAACAAACTTTCGTAACAGATTTCTCAGCTTCTACGGAAAGGATTGATTCCAAATTTGGTATACTGTTTTATCATGATGAGTTGTATGGTGCCTCCCCATTCCAGGTCAGTCAAGCATCCACTTCCTGTTTCCTGAGCCGACTTAGTCTTTTTTAAGGGTAAAAAATAGACAATTTTTCGTAACAGATTTCTCGGCTTCTACAGAGGGGATTAATTTCAAATTTGGTATACAGCTTTAGCATGATGAATTGTATCGTGCTTCCCCTTTTCAGGTCAGTCGCACATCTACTTTTTGTTTTCTGAGTGGTCGAGTGGGGGTATCCTTAGCACGACTAAGTGCAATCCCTTGTTGATTTTTTTGCTAATTTTGCACCTAATTAGCTAATATCTTGAAAACTTTAAAAGATATTTGAGAAGTTTAAATTGCATATTGAGTAGCACATCAAGATTTACAAATCATGTAATAGGGTCAACTTTGTATGACCCTTCCTTTTAGGGGCTATTCCTGTTAGAACATCAAAATTGATTGGTTTCAATTGCTGTGAAAATAAACTAATTATGGTTATTTATTAGCATTATGTGTATAGTTCTGATGTGGGGATTTTTGAATGGTTGGCAGTTGTAAAACATGGCTGCTGTGGCTAAAAATAGAACATTAGGGTAAATTGCATTTTTTTGCTAATAACTTGAAAAGGATGACAGATTTTTAAATTCTGATTGAGAACAAAAGTGATCAACACCACATGATCTACCATCCCTGAAATATTGGAGAAGATCCAACAACCCATCAAAGAGTTATTGCCCTTTTATTTTAGTATTTTTATGAATTTTGCACTTACAAAAATGTTTTAAGCTCAATATCTTAAAAATCTATATGAGATATTTAAGAAATGTGAATTGCATATTGTTTAGCACATCATGATCTACAAAATATGAAATAAGGTCAAGATTGTAATACTGTTCATGTTAGAATGTTAAAGGAAAGAAAATCAATAAAAGGTTCAATTGCTAAAATATTACTCTGTACAGTCATTACTACATTAAGGTTAAACCATATTGTCAGATGACCCCCTTATTAAAGACATAGAACCTATCAATTTCGCAATTTTTTACATTGAATAAAAAGTACATTTTTTAAAAATATACTATCTAAAACTTACCTTTACCAACATAAAATCTCAATGTTTTGCAGTTTTCTTTAAAATAATTACAGCCCCGCATCAAAGATGCGGACGCCCTATAGTTTTCACTTTGTCCGTCCGTCCGTCAACAATTCTTGTGAACACTAAAACTCAAAAACTGTTAACACCACAGTTCTGAAATTCTGTACAGCTACTAAGTAGCATGTCATTATGTGCATATTAAAATTTCATGGAAAAATGTGAAATATTTTTGTAAAAAAACTTTGTGCAGCTGCTAAGTAGCATGTCATGATTTGCATGATAAAATTTCGTACAAATCGGTTAAAAAATTTTTGGAAAAAACTTCATTTTTAATCGCAAATCACAGATTTTGAGAATTGGACTTTGTTAACACTAAAACGCAACAACTGTTAACAGTACAGTTCTGAAACTTTGCACAGCTGCTAAGTAGCATGTCATGATTTGCATATTAAAATTTCGTGCAAATCGGTTTAATATTTTTGGAAAAAAATCACAGAATTGGAATTTTTGAACAATATAACTCAAAGGCTATTAACAATACAACTCTGAAGTTTCATACACATTCCAGTGATCATGCCTTAGTGGTTATAATCATAGTTAATATAATTTTGAAAACATTAGATTTTTTGCCGAGGGGCCCTTTCTGACTTTGTCAGTAATCTAGTCTTATTTTAATTATTCGCGTATATTTAGTATTGTCCAGCATAAATATTTACTTTTGGTAAACTGGGTACTGTTAAACTGAGAAACGAAATGTAACCAAATGAGGCGGAGAGAAAACGAAATCGGTAAATTAAGAAAAACCACTGGTGTCTGCTAAAATCGATTCAGTTCTTTTTTTACCAGTTTCGCTTGATTTTGTTTCCTTTCTTTACAGATTTCGGTTGCTTATTTTACTGTTTACGTTTCTTTCTTTACCGATATGGTTTTTGTTCCGCTCCGTTTCGTTTGGTTACTTTTCATTTCTCAGTTTACCGGTACCCGCAAGTGTTTACATTCTATAATTAGTTTGTCCTCTTTTTTGACACTGCATTTTTACTTCAGTTTTCCCTCGAAAAGAATGCTTTCTTGTAGGTTTTTTGAAAATGTAACAGTTTCTGCAAAGGTTTTACACTGCATTCTTCAAATAGTGTGAATTTCATTATCTTTTAAAAATTGCGAAATTGATATGTCTTTAAGCTTTCAATGTCAAATAGATTTTGCCTTATAACCTTTTTTTCAGGTGCATATGTCAGGTTTGTGGGGGGGGGCATACAGTTTTTTAGTCTGTTCGTCCGTTCGTCACACTTTAGTTTAACACACTTTTTTTCGACGTCCTTGCATATATTCCAAAGATTTTTGGTATGTGAGTCGACCATGATGAGTTATAGGTCAGGTATGAGTTTCGTTCCGGTCTACTTATTTTGACCTAAATTACAGCTCTTGAACTTAGCAAATTTTGTAAAAAAATAACAGTTTTTCACACTTTTTTTCAACATCCTTGCATATATGCAAAAGTTTTTAGTATGTGAGTGTACCATGATGATTTAAAGGTCAAGTTTGAGTTTCGTTCTGGTCCACTGATTTTGACCTAAATTATGGCCCTTGGACTTAGCAAATTTTGTAAAAGTAACAGTTTTATTTTATTTGCCAGTGGGGCATCAGTATGATCTTGACACATTTCCTTGTTGGCTTATAGAATGAAAACTATTTCAGATAGAGAAAAGCTGTTTCTTGCTTAAAAGTTCAGCTCAATTAGCTCTACAAAAGTCTCCATAGGGTCGAAGTAGTCAGCTGACCCCTTATAGGGGTTACAGCCCCTTAAATAAAGGTTTCATATCTTTGGCCTATAGGAGGAAAACTATTGCAGATAGAGAAAAGCTGTTGCTTGGTTTAATGTTCAGCTCATTTAGCTCTACAAAATTCTTCTAAGGTTGAAGTTGTCAGATGACCCCTTATAAGGGTTACGGCCCCTTTAAGGTGAAAAATAGTGTTTTAGGCCTATAGAATGAAAACTATTGCAGATAGAGAAAAGCTTTTTTGCTTAAACATACAGCTCAATTTAATTGATTAATTATTAGCTCTACAAAATTCTGCATAGGGTTGAAATCAAGACCAGGTGAGTGATTCAGGCTCCTGGGAGCCTTTTGTTCCCTCATGTTTTGTTCTGTTCCAAAATGGCTTTGACATACTAAAAATTCATACAAGATTTTGACAGGACGCGAGTTTGATCCTTTGACAAATTATCTAGTAATGATAGTTGTTTCCCCTCTTGTTACTACAGTCTATACATGTAGAATAGTTTTGTATGTTTTTGAATACTCCTTTGGTATTTCTTAGTTTCTGTGAAGTATTTTGAACTCATTTTGTTTTTTAACCAGGGTAGCCATTTAGGGCAATTTCCTGCATTCATAAATTGCATAATCTGCTACATTATACAAGATGTTGTGTGGAAAGTTTATCAAAAATATTTTTTGAAAATTTAAGATGATTAATAAATCAAATAAATGTATAAATATTTTATTACAGTCTTTCCTCATGATTACTACAAGTTTTGTTCTAATACACAGTCCAAAAGCTAAAGATTTAATACACAAAAAATTAAAATTATAGAACAAATATATTTAGTTATTGCATAAATATTTGGTAGCAGAATTTTCATATATCATAAGGCGGGTAATTTTAACGAGTTGCAAATTTTGTGATTTAAATCCAGAGGTGTGTTTTATTTTAATTGTCTAAATATTTTGAGTTTTCAGAATACTTTCAACAGTGGATAACTTTAATTTTGTGATTCCTTGGACCTGATGAATAAAGTGAAAATTAGAACCTCGTTAAAATATTCCGCCATACGATATTCATGCAATAAAATTCCATTGTATAGCAAAGAACCAACTCAGGGACAGAACTTACAGTTAATATAGATAAGTTTTAGTTATCGATACAATTAGACATCAACCATTTTATTATAAAGAGGGGTCTAGGTACTATAAAAACAAAAAAACCAAAAAATTTTTCATGAAAAATTTAGCACCTTAATCCCTGGTTAAGACATTTCTGTTTCCTTACATCATTTTTTTAGCCAAACAAGAAATACTGTGAGCATGCTCAGAAAAGGATACCCCACGTCATATTGAACTGTTTATGTAAAGTTTAATTAAAATCCATCAAGTGGTTTAGAAGGAGTTGCATAGCCTTATGTTTTATGTGGACAGACAGAGTGATTTCTATACACCCCTCCCAAACTAAAAGTCCAGAGAAATATTCTTTTTTGTGTCAAAAAATTTCTTTGAGTAATCCTAGGCATGCTCTCTTTAAAAATAAAGTGGTTTGTGTCAAAATACATTCAAGTATTCAAATAAAAAAAAACCCAAGTATTAACCTGGTTTATCCATATACTCTTAAAAAAATCACATTAATAGCACAAAATTCATTTGAATTACTTATCCATCTTCAAAATTTTTGGGTATGAAAATTGAGTAGTAGTGTATAATTAAGGGCTTTTTCAGAAAAAAAAAATGTACTGAGATTTCATTATTATTCGTGGAGTATCAATTTTCATCATGTTCATGGTTTTTGTGGGTGGCCTTGACCCATGAAATTTGAAACTCCATGAAAATTAAATAGAACATTGATCTTTATGCTGCAGACTTCAGAACCACAAATTTAAGAATCCATGAACCTATCAATTCTCATCAAACCATGAAAATTGGTACCCACGAAAAAAAAATGAATCCACAGTATGTTAATAGCCCTTAGATAAAATATCATGGAAGATTTCTAGTTTTCTTTCTTTGTATTTGCTTATACAACCTGAATAGTAAAAATAGTACTAAAGCTTGTGTCAAGAAAATAGTATATTTGACATTGCTGTAGATGCATATTTCAAGAAGTATTTAAACACATTTCATGCATTGTAATAACCATTTGCAATGACACAAGCTTTGGTACTTTGTAACTAGAATTATTGAAAACCCTTTATATGGCATGATTGTGTTTGGATTTATTTTATTTTAAGTTCTTAAAAAAACTAATGATTTTTTAACCTGCTCTCTTTGACCAGCGAAAGAGGGCATGAAAGACCCTAGCAAATGGGGGGGGGGGGTGTTTTATTAATTTCTTTCTAAAACAGGGGGGAATGGTGAATAGGGAAGATGGTGGCAACCTAACAATTTAAGTACATTAGTTCAAACTCATTTAAATTTAATTTTTTTTTAAATAGTTTAATCTTTATTAGAACTTATTATTTCTAATAAGGGTCACAGTGAGGGATTGGGAAGGAAAAAGGACAACTAGCAAAAGAAAAATGATGTTTTAACTTAAATTAAATAAATGATTACTTTAATGAATTGATTCAAGAAAGAGACAGGGTGTGGGGTGGGAAGGAGCCTACAGGAGGCAAACTAATAACATTATGTACATAATTATACATATTTGTTATCTATTAAAAAAATAAAAGACGATTCAATGAATGAATAAACCAGGCAACATTTTATAGAAAATATTCACAAAACTAAATTCATGGTCACCTGAACATAAAAAAAAGCTTTTTGTGGTTTCATAAGTGCAGAAAAAAATAGTTTTAAAGGTCACCCTTAAGAGGAGGAAAATGTGGCCACTTATGACAAGTGGCTGCTTAATCAAGGTTTTTTGTTGTTTACTTAAGGGGACAAAAATATGTGGCCGTCTAAAGCAGATGATTTGACTGTACATATAAGATCTCAATCATGGTGGAATTTAAGCAAATCAGTTTTCACTTTATTTATTTATACTGAAAAAAAACCAAAAAATTCTAGCAGACAAAATTAAGAATTTTTTTTTCTAAATTAAAAAAAAAATCTTTCGAAAAATTCACTTTACTTATGAAAATAAATAAATTACCACCTTTGAAAAAAAGTCATAACATTAGTCACAAGATAAAGAACAAAATTAACAAAAGATGTATTTATCTTGAAATAATTTGATGGAACACACTAAAATAATGGTCGATGCTGAATGAATCAAACTAAAATAAAAAAACCCTAATTATTTCAAGATAAATACCATATACACACATTGTTAGAAAGGATTAAGCTTTATTTTGTTACCTCAGTAAAGAAGAATGCATGATACAATGCTAATGCATTTCATCTGTTATTGGGGCTACAAATAAACTTAAGCTTTCTAATCTGTGAGCATATCTAGTATGTCACTAATGACAAAAAGTTAAGATAACAGGACAGTAGAAGACAAGTTAATCAACGTGGACAGGTTAAACATAATCATGCCATTCTCCATCAACTCTCCATTAGCCAAAGGGGAGGGGGGAAGCCAAAATAAATACTTTTTTGAGCTCTCCACTGTCCCTGTCCTAGGTTGTCTCCCTTTCTGGAAGATCTTACCCGTCATCGGTGACAGACTGGCATCAGCTCACTTTTAATTTTGGGGGACTAATGATATTTACCAGTGGTCGTTCACTGGCCCTGCCCTAGGTTGTCTCCCTTTCTGGGAGAACTTACCCGTCATAGGTATCATATTCTGGCACCTGCAGGGCATCAAGAGAATGCTATAACATGTTCAACACTGACCAGGGACGAACTTGTCTTACATACTTCCCAATACCTATTACTTTCATCATTAATGAACTTAATTTTAGTCAAAATCAAGCATTTTTGATTTGAACATTCTTTATTTTGTGGCTAATGTTGTATATAAAAAAAATCCTATTTTAGAACAATAAACATTTAACACAACATGAACAAAATATTCTCTAAAGATCAATATAAATTTAATGAACATATATAGTTTCAAAGTATTTATACAAGCAAAGGTTTTCTAAAATAAAACTTAATGTTAAAAAAAAATAAGGTTAACATTGGAAAAGGTTTTCAAGATTGAAAAAAAAAGCTCACAGTAAATAATAGAAGTGGACATTTCAACTAACATATATCATACAATGAATAAAATAATAAATCAATATTTCTTATTTTTGACATGCATGACTATAACAATTTACTATTTTATATTAACCAATGTCAAGAAATTAAAAACTTTGAACAAAAGAAAGTTGACTGATTATAATAACTAATTTGCTAATTTAATGGGAAAGTTCTTAACCTAAGTCACAAGATAAAAAACATCATTTGAGCAAATCAATTTATCTTGAAATAATGGTTTGATACTGAATGAAGCAAACGAAAATGAAAAACAATTATTTCAAGATAAATACAATATACACACATTGTTAAAAAGTGTTAAGTTTTATTTTGTTACCTCAATGTAGAAGAAATGCAGAAGACAATGTTAATGCATTGAATCTGTTATTGAGGCTACAAATAAACTTAAGCTTTCTAATCTGTGAGCATATCTAATATGTCACTAATGACAAAAAGTTAAGATAACAGGACAGTAGAAGACAAGTTAATCAACGTGGACAGGTTAAACATAATCATGCCATTCTCCATCAACTCTCCATTAGCCAAAGGGGAGGGGGGAAGCCAAAATAATTACTTTTTTGAGCTCTCCACTGTCCCTGTCCTAGGTTGTCTCCCTTTCTGGAAGATCTTACCCGTCATTGATGACAGACTGGCATCAGCTCACTTTCAATTTTGGGGGGACTAATGATATTTACCAGTGGTCGTTCACTGGCCCTGCCCTAGGTTGTCTCCCTTTCTGGGAGAACTTACCCGTCATAGGTATCATATTCTGGCACCTGCAGGGCATCAAGAGAATGCTATAACATGTTCAACACTGACCAGGGATCAACTAGTCTTACATACTTCCCAATACCTATTACTTTCATCATTAATGAACTTAATTTTAGTCAAAATCAAGCATTTTTGATTTGAACATTCTTTATTTTGTGACTAAGGTTTTATAAAAAAAATTCTACCGGTAATGTGTTTTAGAAAAATAAACATTTAATTACCAATATTAATACTAGCATTATCTTTATTATTTGTATAAGCAAGTTTTACTTCAATCTCTTATTTCATGTATTTCTTATTAACAATAGAGTTGTGTAGACAGTTCTTCTAAAAAATATAAAATGTTAAAAGATTGAAAAAAGTATTACATTTAATTTAAAAAAAATTAAATTGTATTATTATAAGGTCTCTTTTTAAAAGACTTCCTAATATAGTATAGAGACAATTTATAGCTTGTGGTTTGACAAAAATAAGATTGAAAAATAAAAATAAAAATAATAAAATAAAATAATAAAAATAAAAGTGAACAAAAAGAAATAATTCAACTTGACCAAATGTTTAATCTAAACAAAATCAGAAGAAAAATGATGCAGTTTAAAAGGTGACCATGATAATCACACAGTTTCAAAAATAAATACCAAGTCAAAAGAAAAATGTTAATACTATACCATAAAATGGTAGTATAAATAATGAAAAATGGTAACAATATAGGATAAAAACAAGACTAACAAAAAACCCCAAAAAACTAAACACAGTGTTTGCACAAAGTTGCATAAAGTTGCATTGTATAAAGTTTCATCAAAATGGGAGGGCTGAACAAATTTTTAAGGAAACAACTAAAAGATGGTCAGGCTTAATAAATCACATATGAACACTTTGAGATATTGCCATTTCTATTTTGACTTGTTATTGTACATAATTTTAAAACATTACAATTATTTAGCTTTTAACATATCATTTCTTCAGACACCAAGTTTGATAGTTACTTAAATTTGGTACCAAGTAGTTATAGGAAGATAAATTAATTCACATGCTTCAATTCATGCTTTCTTACACGGGAAGCAAGTTCCAGAAAAATTAGATAATTAAAAATAATTAAAAAATAAATTATCTTGTGGTCTGTAGAAATGATATGTTTTACATTGTTTTTTTTTTCTTTCTTGATATTTACATCAATTCTTTACATATTGTATTTTCATTTAAATTTTTAGTGTTTCTTTTCTGTATTTTATACGTTTCTTTTAATTGTACATTTTTTATATTTATATTTTGTCTGTATGTCCTTCATCTTCCTGATTAATGTCATCTTTTAATATAGGTATAGTGCCTTTAGAAGTGTAGGATCACACACTTATGTCAACCATTTGCTGGAACACCATCATTGCAGAATGTTTCTTCAAACTTCACTTTAAGGTCAAACAGGATTGCATATTAAATAAGACATCATCAGTAAAAAAAGGTACATTATCCATTTGAAGATTGTGGAATGTTATATATCATCCTGAAATAAATTAGTATAGAAATTAAAGTGGAACAGTAACAAAGTGTAAGAAATATCAATTCTAAACAATGAATGAAATTGGCTTTATATAGCCAATAGGAGAAAGACCAAAGTAAGCTAGAAAATGGCAATAGAAAAACCAAAAGTATCTTTATTGGTTGACAAACATGATCTTAGACCCTACAATAAAATACAATAATTTTCAAATGAAGATGAGGGGGATTAAACCATGCAAGAAGAAAATTAAGCAGACTTTTGTAATACCAAAGTGCCAAATTCATATTCATTTTTGGTTCTTACATTTATGCCTATTTTTGTACCTAAACTGTCGTGGCAGCAAGGGGGTATGTGTTATAAACCACAACTTCCTTTGAAATGCCTGCATGTTCAAAGTCATTCCTATTGTAAATTTTTGAATTTAACAAAAGATTTTGTTATTTAAAATGTATCCCAAAACTTATTAATAGGACAAAACCAGTTAATGAACATGAAAACAATTTGATTTTTAAAAAGTACTTCATGGTTGATATACAAATGTATCATTATATTATGAATATGTTCTCACCTTATTGTATCTTTTAATGAACTTCTATGAATATCTGTCAGGCCTTTCATGGTATGTGGCATATTCCCTGCCTATTTTCCTAGAAATATAATTTTTTGTGTAAATCTTTGTATAAATGCAAATAATCTTGAAAAATGTTTTTCAACACTTTTTTTTCTTTTCTGATTGCATGTAGAAATAATAGGCATAACTGTCTCAAATACTGTGTTTGGCCATTCTTAAATGTAAAGTACAAATGTATCCTGTCAAGAACTTGATTTTTATATTTAAACTGTGCTAAATTACAAACTTTTCAAATGTACTTACATTGTATATAAATACTATGAAAATCTGTTGATAAATGTAAGCTTGTGAGTTCTTAAAAGAGTATTAAAGCTATGTCCCTGCTTTTAAGACAGAAAGTATATAATGATGTTGTTACCTCATTGTCTTTTTGCCATTATCCAATGAATTCTTAGTCTTTCATTGTCTGAATGCATTCCTGTAAAAGAGTTAATTGTAAGTTAATCATAGAGAAAAAATATGTCAAAATTTAATTGCTAGAAATTGAAGAAATAGCATTTATTGTCGATTAAGAAATGCAGAATGATTGTTGTTTAGTTGGTAGTTAGAATGTAATGTGGAGGTACACTGGTTTAATTGTTAAACTAATAAAATGTTACTAGTAAATGCCTAAAAAAGTATGCTAGTTATCAAAAAGTTATTATGAATATAGCTAATAATCAACTACTTCAACAGCTAAAATGTACTGTGCATTTTAATGTTTCAAAAATTGATCATCATGCTTAAACTATGTCAAAACTACTTTGATATTTTCTTTAAAAGTATACAAGTACATTATCATATATTTATAAGAAAAACTTACAGAAATACATAAACAGATATATATAAACTGTATCACTACAGGCTTTCTGGGTAGTGGTACATCTTTCTGAGGAGTGGAACATGTTGCTGGGGTGAGTGGAACATCTTGCCGTGGGGAACATCTTTCTGAGAAGTGCAACATCTTACTGGATAGTGGTACATCTTGCTGGATAGTTGGAAATCTTTCCATAGATAACATCTTACTGGGTAGTTGTACATCCTTTTGAGGAGTAGAACATCTTACTGGGAGTAGAAGGACATCTTTCTGAGAAGTGGAACATCTTACTGGGTAGTGGTACATCTTACTGGGAGAAGTGGGACATCTTTCTGAGGAGTGGAACATCTTGGTGGGTAGTGGTTCATCTTTTGTAGAAGCGGAACATCTTACTGGGAGTAGAAGGACATCTTTCTGAGAAGTGGAACATCTTGGTGGGTAGTGGTACATCTTACTGGGAGGAGTGGAACACCTTACTGGGTAGTGGTACATCTTACTGGGAGTGATGTGACATCTTTCTGAGGAGTGGAGCATCTTACTGGGTAGTGGGATATCTTACTGGAAGTAGTGGTACATTTTACTGGGTAGTGGTACATCTTGCTGGGAGTTATGCGACATCTTTCTGAGAAGTGTAACATCTTACTGGTTAGTGGTACATCTTACTGGTTAGTGGTACATCTTACTGGGAGGTGGGACATCTTTCTGAGGGGTGGAACATCTTACTGGGTAGTGGTACAACTTGCTGGGAGTCATGGGACATCTTTCTGAGAAGTGGATCATCTTACTGGTTAGTGGTACATGTAAATGAGAGAAGTGGGACATCTTGCTAAGGGTTGGAACATCTTACTGGGTAGTGGTACATCTTACTGGGAGTAGTGGGACATCTTACTGGAAGTTGTGGGACATCTTTCTGAGGAGTGGGACATCTTACTGGGTAGTAGTACATCTTACTGAGAGTAGTGGGACATCTTGCTGAGGGATGGAACATCTTACTGGGTAAAAGTACATTTTACTGGGAGTAGAGGGACATCTTGCTGAGGGGTGGAACATCTTACTGGGTAGTGGAACATCTTTTTGGGAGAAGTGGGACATCTTACTTGGAGGAATTGAACATGTTTTAGAGGAAATGGAACGACTAACTGGAAGAAGTGGGACATTTTCCTGAGGAGTGGAACATCTTTCTAGATAGTTAAACATCTTTGTGGGTAGTGGAATTTTTTGAAGGGAAGTGGCTTATCTTTCTGAGGAGTGGAACATCTAACTGGTAGTGGAACATCTTACTGAGCAGTGGTACATCTTACTTGGTAGTGGTACATCTTGCTTGGAGGAGTGGAATATCTTGCCACAGAGAACATCTTAATGGGTAGTGGTACTTCTTCTTTAGGAGTAGACATCTGGAAGTGGGGTAATCTTTCTGAGAAGTGCAACATCTTAATGGGTAGTGGTACATCTTGCTGGATAGTAAGTTGGACATCTTTCCATAGAGAACATCTTACTGGGTAGTGGTACATCCTTTTGAGAAGTGTTACATCTTACTGGGAAAAGTGGGACGTCTTTTTGAGAAGTGTTACATCTTACTGGGAGTAGTGGGGCATCTTGTATAAGAGTGGAACATTTTACTGGGAGTGGTGTGACATCTTACTGGGTGTAGTGGAACTCTTTCTGAGGTGTGGAACATCTTACTGGGTAGTGGTACATCTTACTGGGAGTAGTGGGACATCTTTCTGAGGAGTGGAATATCTTTCTGGATACTTAAACATCTTGATGGGTAGTTGAACTTTTTGGTGGGTAGTGGAGTGGAACACCTTACTTGGAGTAGTGGAACATCTTACTGCATAGTGGTACATCTTGCTTGGACGAGAAGAACATCTTGCCATGGAGAATATTTTTTTTCTTACTAGGTAGTGGTATTTCTTTTGAGGAGTGGAACATCTTAACTGAGTAGTTAGACATCTTTCGTAGGAGTGGTACATCTTACTGGGTAGTTGTACATCTTTATGAGAAGTGGTATGTCTTACTGGGTAGTTGAACATCTTTCTGAGAAGTGGCATGTCTTACTGGGTAGTGGTTAATGTTTTTGAGGATTGGAACATCTTATTGTGTAGCAAGACTTCTTTTTGAGAAGCGGAACATCTAACTGGGTAGTGATACATCTTGGTGGGTAATGGTATATTAAACTGGGTAATGGTGTGACCTCCTGAGGGTCAAAAGCTAAAGTGAGCTATTAGCTAGTGGAACATCTGACCAGGTAGTAGTTCATCTTATGGTGTAGCAGGACATCTTGTTAAGAAATGGAACTTTTAAGTGGTAAGTGCTACCATTGGTACATTTTGCAGAGAAGTTGAGCATCTTACTGGTTGTATATGACAAATCTGAAAATACAGAACTTTAACACTAAAACAGAAAAAAACATTTGAAATGCACAAATTCATGTTTTGATAATAAGTCTAAGTTACTTAAGCAATATCAAATTAGTCTTCTTCACAATAAAATATATTTTACAAAATACTTCAGGATACTTGCAATTTAGGTCAAGATTTATAGATTGTCAATTTGCAAAACTTAAATATTAAATTACATTGTTATAGAAGATCTTTCTGAGAAGAACATCTTACTTGGAAGTGAGACATCTTTCTGAAGAGTGGAATATCTTACTGGGTAATGGTACATCTTACTGGGTAATGGTGCATCTTGCTGAGGGTCAATACTTCTAACTTGGTAGTGGTACATCATGCAGGGAGAAGTTAGCTATAGGGTAGTGGAACATCTTACAAGGTAGAAGAATGTATTGCTTGAAATAGTGAGTTATTGGAAAGTGGAACATCTTACTGGGTAGAAGTACATCTTACTAGTTTGCGGTACATCTTGTTGGGAGTAGTGACCAATTTCTTGCTGAGGGGTGGAACATCTTTCTGGGTAGTGAAACAACTCCCTTAGGAGAAGAACATCTTATTTGCTTGTGGAACATGGAACTTGGTAGTGGTACATCGTACTGAGGAGTAGTACATGTTACTGGGTAGTGGTTCATCTAACTGGGTAGTGGTACATCTTGCTTGGTAGTGGTACATCTTGCTTGGTAGTTGAATGTCTTTTCTGTTTGTATATAAAAAGTACTACAAAATACAGACCTAAAACACCAACAGTTAGAAAAACAACTTTTTAAATGTAAATATTCATGGTGTTATATTAAATTAAGTTAATTCAGTCTACTTCAAAATAAAACATATCTTATAAAATCATTCAAGATACTTGCAATTCAAGGTCAAAATTTAACAATAAACAATTTATATGACAATCTTTCATTATCTGTTTACAGGTGTGAACTTAATTACATTGTTTTATAACATCCTAGTGGTATGTGGGACCATCTTTATGAGGAGTAATACATCTTAATGGATAGTGGTAGTGGTATGTCTTACTAGGAAGTGGTACATCTTACTGGGAAATAGTACATCATTCTGGTTTACAATACATCTGGGAGTAGTTAGCAATTTGTAAGTGGAACATCTTACTGGATAGTAGTACATCTTACTTGGTACAAGGACATCTTGCTGAGGAGTTGAACATCCTACTGGGTAGTGGAACATTGATTTTGGTTGTAATAGGTCTTGCAGGTTAGTGGAACATCATTTTAGTTAGTAGTATGTCTTGCTGGGTAGTTAGATGTCTTTTCTGTTTGTATATGAAAAATTCTGAAAATTAAGACCTAAAAGACCAAAACAGTTTAAAAAGACCTTTTGAAATGTAAATATTCATGTTGTAATAGAAAGTCAAATTTTTAAGCAATATCAACTTAGTTTAGTCTCCTTCAAAACATATCTTACCAAATACTCTAGAATACTTGTTATTTGAGGTCAAGTAGAATACTTGTTATTTGAGGTCAAGATTTAACTATAAATTATTTACTAGGCAAACTTTCATAATATGTTACGGTAATGAATTTAATAACATTGTTAAAGAACATCTTACTTGGTTATGGGACTTCTTTCATCAGAGGAGTGATTAATCTAAATGAGTAGTGAATGGTACATCTTACTTAGTAGTGGTAAATCTTGTTGAGTGGTTGTACACTCAAGTAGATTCTAGTAGATAATGGTACATCTTTCTGGGTAGTTATCTGTGTAGTGACACATCTAACTGGTTAGTTGTACATCTTGATGGGTAGTGGTACATCTTACTAGTTAATGGTACATTTTACTGAGGATCGAGTGGTACATCTTACTGGGTAGTCATATGTCTTTCTGTGTATTGGTACATCTTGCTGGGTAGTTGGATGTTGTTTTTTTCTGTTTGTATATGAAAAATAATAAGAATACAGACCTACAACACCAAAACAGTTAACAACCTCTTTTGAAATGTAAATATTCATGTAGTTATAGTAAATCAAGTTACTAAAGCAATATTAACTTAATTAAGTCTACTTCAAAATAAACCATATCTTACCAAATACTTCAAGATACTTGCAATTCAAGGTCAAGATTTAACAATTTTACATATATAAGGCAAACTTTCATAATCTGTTTACAGGTGTGAACTACTGTAAACGTACTTATTTTTGCGTGGTATTTATTTTCACGGATTTAGCGGTCACTTAATTTCCGCGAAAATAAATAACTGTGCAATTAAAAACCATATTTTGGGAAGAAAATATTGACCTTTGTTTTCATGTAATACTTATTGACTAGAGTGTACTCTCGATGTTGAAAGTAACGGTTCTATGTGAATGCCAAACATCAAAGGGATTGTTATAAAAAAATCTTTACAATCGACCCAAGCTAACCTTGATTTAAATTGACATTTTTATTGTACACAACCTTTGACCTTTCCAATACACGCTAGAAGTGAATGACCAAAGCTGACCATCCTTTTTGTACCTGATCTTTAACCATTCAATTGTGTGATAATCGATAACAGTTTTAAATGACAGACGGATTATAGAAGTGTAGCCACAATAAATTTTGATCGTTAATTGGGCTTCTGAGTAATTAGTAAATCAATAATGCTCTTCAATTGATAATTGACCAACAAACATATTTACAAATACGACATTTGAAAGAAATTAAATTAAATATTAAAGAACGTACAAATTCATAGCCTCAATCAATTAGTCAGTTGTTGTCAGTAAGCGAGCGTTATTTTAGATCTATATTAACTTTCAATCATTAATCCGAGAAAACCGTGAATGGTCAATGAGAAAAACCGTGAAATTAAGTACCCAGGATCTTGTTTCAAATACGGAAATCGCGAAAATAAGTACCCACGAAAATAAGTAAGTTTACAGTAATTTACATTGCTAGAAAAAATATCCTACTAGGAAGTGGGACATCTTCCTGGGGAGTGGAACATCTTACTGGGAAGTGAAACAGTGGTGGTATTAAGTGTATTAGGTGGTGGTGCATCTAATTGGGTAGTGATGCATCTTACTGTGTAACATCTTACTGGTTAGTGGTACATTTTGATGGGTGGTAGTCCATCTTATAATGGGAATCTCACTGTGAGGTTTCTTACTTGGTATTGGTATCCCTAGTCCAGGAAAGTAACATCTTGGTGGGCAGTGGTGCATCTTACTGGGGAATGGTACATCTTGCTGGGTAGCGGTGTATCTGACAAGGTAGTGGGATATCTTTCTGAATAGTGAAAAGTCTTACTAGGCAGTGGTAAATCTAACTAGATGGGGCAAAAAATACTAAAAATTCAAAACCACAACAAGAAAACATCTAAAAACAACTTTTGAAATATATTCATATAGTAAAAGTTAGTCAAGCTATTTAAGCAATATCAACTTAATAAAGTCTTCTTCAAAATAAAACATATCTTACCAATTACTTCAAGATACTTGCAATTTGAGGTCAATTTAAGATTTATTTATTCATCATTTATAAAGCAAACTTAATAATCTGTTTACATGTGTGAAGTAAATTATCTTGTTAGTGAACATCTTACTGGGTAGTTGGACATCTTTCGGAGGCATATATCTAACTTGGTATTGGTACATTTTACTTAGCAGTGGTAAATCTTGTAGGGTGTTTGTAGATAGTGGTACATCTTACTGGGTAGTGGAACATCTTTCTTGGTAGTAGAACATTTTACTGTGGAGTGGAATGTCTTACTGGGTAGTGAAAGACCTTACTGGTTATTGTTTCTTCTTAATGGGTGGTGGTATATCTTACTGTGGAGTGGAACATCTTACTGGTTAGTGTTTCATCCTACTGGGTAGTGGTACATATTTATGGAAAGTGGTTCATTTTTTTTTTTAAAGTGGCACATCTTACTGTGCAGTGGAACATCTTACTGGGTAGCCGTACATGTTACAGAGTAGTGGAACATCTTACTGGGTAGTGGAACATCTTACTGGGTAGCCGTACAACTTACTGGGTAGAGGTACATCTTACTGGGTAGTGGAACATCTTACTGGGTACTGGAACATCTTACTGGGTAGTGGAACATCTTACTGGGTAGTGGTACATCTTTCTGTGGAGCAGAACATCTGACTTAGTAGTGGTACATCCTAAATAGTAGTGGAATATCTTACTAGGTAGTGGTACATCTTACTGTGATATCTTTCTTAATAGTGAAAAATCTTAATAGGCAGTTGCATATCTTACTAGATGGGACATAAAAATACTAAAAATACAAAACCACAACAAGAAAACATCTTAAAAACAACTTTTGAAATATAGATATTCATGTAGTAAAAGTAAGTCTAGCTACTTATGCTATATAAACTTAATTAAGTCTTCTTAAAAGAATATATCTAACCAATTACTTCCAGAAACTTGCAAATTGAGGTCAAGATATATTTATTAATCATTAGTAGTGGTTCATCTTACAGAGTAGAGGAACATCCTACTGGGTAGTGGAACATCTTACTGGTTAGTGGAACATCTTACTGGGTAGTGGTACATCTTACAGAGAAGTGGAACATCTTACTGGGTAGCGGTACATCTTTCTGTGGAGTAGAACATCTGACTTAGTAGTGGTCCATCTTACAGAGTAGAGGAACATCTTACTGGGTAGTGGTACATCTTACTGTGATATCTTTCTAAATACTGAAAAATCTTAATAGGCAGTTGTAAATCTTACTAGATGGGGCATAAAAATACTAAAAATACAAAACCACAACAAATATAGATATTCATGTATTAAAAGTTAGTCTGGCTACTTATGCAATATAAACTTATTTACAAAGTAAGTCTTCTTAAAAGAACATATCTAACCAATTACTTCCAGAAACTTGCAAATTGAAGTCAAGATATATTTATAAATCATTCATAAAGCAAACTGAATAATCTGTTTACATGTGTAAAGTGGTACATCTTACTGGGTAGTGGAACATCTTACTGGGAAGTGGAAGATCTTACTGGGTAGTGGTACATCTTACAGGGTAGTGGAACATCTTACTGGGTAGTGGTACATCTTACTGTGGAGTGGAACATCTTACTGGGTAGTGATCTTACTGGGTAGTGGAACATCTTACTAGGTAGTGGAACATCTTACTGGGTAGTGGTACATCTTTCTGTGGAGTAGAACATCTGACTTAGTAGTGGTACATCTTAAATAGTAGTGGAATATCTTACTAGGTAGTGGTACATCTTACTGTGATATCTTTCTTAATAGTGAAAAATCTTAATAGGCAGTTGCATATCTTACTAGATGGGACATTAAAATACTAAAAATACAAAACCACAACAAGAAAACATCTTAAAAACAACTTTTGAAATATAGATATTCATGTAGTAAAAGTAAGTCTAGCTACTTATGCAATATAAACTTAATTAAGTCTTCTTAAAAGAATATATCTAACCAATTACTTCCAGAAACTTGCAAATTGAGGTCAATATATATTTATTAATCATTCATAAAGCAAACTGATTCTGTTAACATGTGTAAAGTGGTACATCTTACAGAGTAGTGGAACATCTTACTGGGTAGTGGAAGATCTTACTGGGTAGTGGTACATCTTACAGAAAAGTGGAACATCTTACTGGGTAGCGGTACATCCTTCTGTAGAGTAGAACATCTGACTTAGTAGTGGTACATCTTACTGGGTAGTTGTACATCTTACTGTGATAGCTTTCTAAATAGTGAAAAATCTTAATAGGCAGTTGTAAATCTTACTAGATGGGGCATAAAAATACTAAAAATACAAAACCACAACAAATATAGATATTCATGTATTAAAAGTTAGTCTGGCTACTTATGCAATATAAACTTAATTACAATGTAAGTCTTCTTAAAAGAACATATCTAACCAATTACTTCCAGAAACTTGCAAATTGAAGTCAAGATATATTTATAAATCATTCATAAAGCAAACTGAATAATCCGTTTACATGTGTAAAGTGGTACATCTTACTGGGTAGTGGAACATCTTACTGGATAGTGGAAGATCTTACTGGGTAGTGGTACATCTTACAGGGTAGTGGAACATCTTACTGGGTAGTGGTACATCTTACTGTGGAGTCGAACATCTTACCGGGTAGTGATCTTTCTGGGTAGTGGAACATCTTACTGGGTGGTGGAACATCTTAATGGGCAGTGGTACATCTTACAGAGTAGTGGAACATCTAACTGGGTAGCGGTACATCTTTCTGTGGAGTAGAACATCTGACTAAGTAATGATACATCTTACATAGAAGGAACATCTTACTGGGTAGTGGTACATCTTACTGTGATATTTTTCTAAATAGTGAAAAATCTTAATAGGCAGTTTTAAATCTTACTAGATGATGCATAAAAATACTAAAAATACAAAACCACAACAAGAAAACATCTCAAAGACAACTTTGAAGTATAGATATTCATGAAGTAAAAGTAAGTCTAGTTACTTATGCAATATAAACTTAATTAAGTCTTCTTAAAAGAACATATCTAACCAATTACTTCCAGAAACTTACAAATTGAGGTTAAGATATATTTACCGGTATAAATCATTCATAAAGCAAACTGAATAATTTGTTTACATGTGTGAAGTGGTACATCTTACAGAGTAGTGGAACATCTTACTGGGTAGTGGTACATCTTACTGGGTAGTGGAACATCTTACTGGGTAGTGGAACATCTTACTGGGTAATGATACATCTTACAGGGTAGTGGAACATCTTACTGGGTAATGGTACATCTTACTGGGTAGTGGAACATCTTACTGGGTAGTGGTACATCTTACAAGGTAGTGGAACATCTTACTGGGTAGCGGTACATCTTTCTGTGGAGTAGAACATTTGACATAGTAATGGTACATCTTACAGAGTAGAGGAACATCTTACTGGGTAGTGGTACATCTTACTGTGGAGTGGAACATTTGACTAGGTAGCAATAAATCTCACTGTGGAGTAGAATATCTGCCAAGGTATTGGTACATCATACAGAGTAGTGGAACATCTTACTTCTTAGTATATCTTACATAGTAGTGTAGCATCTTGCTGAGTAGGAGTACATCTAACATGGTAGTGGAAATTACTAGGTGGTTGTACATCTTAGTAGGTGTTGGTGTATCATACTTGGTGATTGTACACCTTACTTGGTAGTGGTACATCTTACTTGGTAATAGGTTATCTTGCTTGGTAGTGTTACACTTTACTGGTTAGTGGTACATCTTAGTAAGTCTTGGTACATCCTAATTGGTAATGGTACATTTTACAGGGTAGTGCAGCATCTAACTGGGTATCTTTTTGAGGATTTGAACATCTTACTAGGTAGTGGAAATGATACATCTTACAAGGTAGTGGTATATCTTCCTGAGTAATGGTACATTTTGCTGAGAAATGTGACATCTTGCTGGGTTTTTGTACATCTTTCTGTGTAAGTCATAAAAAAAGTTAAAATACAAAACTACAACAACAAAACAGTTATAAATGTACATATTTATGTTTTTATAGTAAATCAAAGATATGTTAGCAATATCAACTTTACTTAGTCTTCAAAATTAAACATTTATTACCAAATACTTTGGGATACTTGCAATTATAAGGTCAGATTGGTTTATAGAGCAAACAGGTGTGAACAAAATTACATTGTTATAGAACATCTTACTGGGTTTTGGGACATTTTTTTGAGGAGTGATACATCTAACTTGGTATTGGTCAATTCTTTCTGTGTAGTACAACATCTTACTGGGTAGTGGTAGTGAAACATATTCTGAGAAATGAAACATCTTATAAGGTAGTGGTACATCCTACTGGGTAGTGGTATATCTTAATGGGTAGTGGTATATCTTACTTGGTGGTGGTACATCTTGCTGGGTAGTTGAATGTATTTTCTGTTTGTATATGAAAAGTACTCAAAATACAGCCTACAACACCAATGGTTAAAAACAACTTTTTATTAAATGTAAATATTCATGTTGTTATATTAGATTAAGTTAACGGAGTCTACTTCAAAATAAAACATATCTTACGAAATTATTCAAGATCATTGCAATTCAAAGTCAAAATTTAACAATAAACAATTTATATGACAAACTTTCATTATCTGTTTACAGGTATGAACTTAATTACATTGTCATAAAACATCCTACTGGTATGTGGGACCATCTTTCTGAGGAGTGATACATCTTAATGGATAGTAGTAGTGGAATATCTTACTTAGTTGTAGTAAATCTTGTTGGGTAGTGGTATGTCTTACTAGGTCTTGCATGTTAGTGGAACATCGTATTAGTTAGTAGCATGTCTTGCTGGGTAGTTAGATGTCTTTTCTGTTTGTATATGAAAAATACTGAAAATTAAGACCTAAAACAACAAAACAGTTTAAAAAGACCTTTTGAAATGTAAATATTCATGTTGTAATAGAAAGTCAAGTCTTTTTAAGCAATATCAACTTAGTTTAGCCTCCTTCAAAACATATCTTACCAAATACTCTAGAATACTTGCAATTTGAGGTCAAGATTTAACTATAAATTATTTACTAGGCAAACTTTTTTAATATGTTAGTGAATTAAATAACATTGTTAAAGAACATCTTACTGGGTTGTGGGACATCTTTCATCAGAGGAGTGATACATCTAAATGGGTAGTGGAAGTGGTACATCTTACTTAGTAGTGGTAAATCTTGTTGAGTGGTTGTACATTCTAGTAGATAATGGTACATCTTACTGGGTAGTTATCTGTGTAGTGGCACATATTACTGGTTAGTTGTACATCTAACTAGTTAATGGTTCACTTTACTGATGATCGAGTGGTACATCTTACTGGGTAGTGATATGTATTTCTGGGTAATGGTACATCTTGCTGGGTAGTTGGATGGGTTTTTTTCTGTTTGAATAATGAAAAAAAACAGACCTACAACACCAAAACATTTAAAAGAAAACAACTTTTCAAATGTAAATATTAACTAGATGTGATTGTGTTGGGATGCCAACACAGAAGTTACCTCCCGTTTGAACTGCATCACCATATAAAATTGTGTTGAAATCTGTCAAATAGTTTCCGAGATCCCCCCTTTTTTCAATTTTCGATAGCGGCCATTTTGAAAATGGCGGCCATCTTGATTTTTTTAATTGGCCATTCAACTTCCCTTACTTCCATCCACCTGAAAACCATATTTCGTTGTAATCCATCAAATAGATTTAGAAATATCCCATTTTACAATTTTCGATGTCGGTCATTTTGAAAATGGCCAATGCGCAAACTTTTTTTGGTAAAAAAAACCATCTACATATGATGGTCTCTTAATATACCAAATTTCATGCAAATCCATCAAGGTTTAGGTAGAAAAATTTAGCGGACAAAATTTGGGTTAATTTTTGACGGTGGCCATTTTGAAAACGGCAGCCATCTTGAATTTTTCGTATCCACCATTCAACTTCCCTTATTTCCCTTCTTCATACCAAATTTCGTCGAAATCCATCCAGTAGTTTCCGAGATAATTTTTTGGTACCCCAATTTGAGGGCGGCCATTTTGAAAATTTTAAAACCATGAAGCCCACCTACATATGTGACCCTTTATATATTCCAAGTTTCATGAGAATCGTTTCAGACACTTTTCCGTAATCTTGGATAAAGCTGCGTCAGAGAAAAAAAAATAATAAGAAGAAACGGTGCAAAAACAATAAGACTCTGACACTTCGTGGTCGGTGACTTAATAACGTAATAGTAAGTCAAGCTACTTTAACATATCAACTTGATTAAGTTTACTTCAGATTTGAACATCTTACAAAATACTTCAGGATACTTGCAATTCAAGGTCAAGATTTATTTATAATTCATTTATAAAGCAAACTTCACAATCTGTTTACAGACAAGAGCTTATTTACATATACTTGGGTAGTGCTACATCTTACTGGGTAGTGGTACATCTTTCTTAGGAGTGGAACATCTTTTTGAGGAGTGATACATCTAACTTGGTATTGGTCAATTCTTTCTGTGTTTCTGTGTAGTACAACATCTCACTGGGAAGTGGTAGTGAAACATATGAGAAATGACACATCTTATAAGGTAGTGGTACATCCTACTGGGTAGTGGTATATCTTAATGGGTAGTGGTATATCTTACTTGGTGGTGGTACATCTTGCTGGGTAGTGGTACATCTTTCTTAGGAGTGGAACATCTTTTTGAGGAGTGATACATCTAACTTGGTATTGGTCAATTCTTTCTGTGTTTCTGTGTAGTACAACATCTCACTGGGAAGTGGTAGTGAAACATATTCTGAGAAATGAAACATCTTATAAGGTAGTGGTACATCCTACTGGGTAGTGGTATATCTTAATGGGTAGTGGTATATCTTACTTGGTGGTGGTACATCTTGCTGGGTAGTTGAATGTATTTTCTGTTTGTATATGAAAAGTACTCAAAATACAGGCCTACAACACCAACAGTTAAAAAACAACTTTTTATTAAATGTAAATATTCATGTTGTTATATTAGATTAAGAAAACTGATTCTACTTCAAAATAAAACATATCTTATGAAATCATTCAAGATACTTGCAATTCAAGGTCAAAATTTAACAATAAACAATTTATATGACAAACTTTCATTATCTGTTTACATTGTTATAAAACATCCTACTGGTATGTTGGACCATCTTTCTGAGGAGTGATACATCTTAATGGATAGTGGTAGTGGAATATCTTACTTAGTGGTGGTAAATCTTGTTGGGTAGTGGTATGTCTTACTATGTAGTGGTGCATCTTACTGGGAAATGGTATACATTCTGGTTTTCCATACATCTTGCTGGGAGTAGTGAGCAATTTGTAAGTGGAACATTTTACTGGATAGTAGTACATCTTATTCGGTGCAAGGACATCCTGCTGAGGAGTAACATCCTACTGTATAGTGGAGCATTGAACTTGGTTGAGATAGGTCTTGCAGGTTAGTGCAACATCATTTTAGTTAGTAGTATGTCTTGCTGGGTAGTTAGATGTCTTTTCTGTTTGTATATGAAAAATTCTGAAAATTAAGACCTAAAAGACCAAAACAGTTTAAAAAGACCTTTTGAAATGTAAATATTCATGTTGTAATAGAAAGTCAATTTTTTAAAGAAATATCAACTTAGTTTAGTCTCCTTCAAAACATATCTTACCAAATACTCTAGAATACTTGCAATTTGAGGTCAAGATTTAACTATTAATTATTGACAAGGCAAACTTTCTTAATATGTTACAGTAGTGAAGTTAATAACATTGTTAAAGAACATCTTACTTGGTTTGTGGGACATCTTTCATCAGAGGAGTGATACATCTAAATGGGTAGTGGAAGTGGTACATCTTATATATTATTGGTAAATATTGTTGAGTGGTTGTAAACTTAAGTAGATTCTAGTAGATAATGGTACATCTTTCTGGGCAGTTATCTGTGTAGTGACACATCTTACTGGTTAGTTGTACATCTTGATGGGTACTGGTACATCTTACTATCTAATGGAACATTTTACTGAGGATTGAGTGGTACATCTTACTGGGTAGTGATATGTCTTTCTGGGTAGTGGTACATCTTGCTGGGTAGTTGGATGGTTTTTTTTTCTGTTTGTATATGAAAAATAATGAAAAAAAACCTAGACCTATAACACCAAAACAGTTAAAAGAAAACAACTTTTGAAATGTAAATATTAATAACGTAATAGTAAGTCAAGCTACTTTAACATATCAACTTGATTAAGTTTACTTCAGAATTTAACATCTTACAGAATACTTCAGGATACTTGCAATTCAAGGTCAAGATTTATTTATAATTCATTTTTAAATCAAACTTCACAATCTGTTTACAGACAAGAGCTTATTTACATATACTTGGGTAGTGTTACATCTTACTGGGTAGTGGTACGTCTTTCTGAGGAGTGGAACAGAACATCTTACTGAAGGGTGAAACAGTGGTGGTATTAGATGTATGAGGTGGTGGTGCATTTAATTGGGTAGTGATGCATTTTACTGTATAACATCTTACTGGGTAGTGGTACATTTTGATGGGTGGTGGTACATCTTACAATGGGCATCTCACTGTGAGGTTACTTGCTTGGTAGTGGTATCCCTAGCTCAGGAAAGTAACATCTTGGTGGGCAGTTGTGCATGTTACTTGGTAATGGTACACCATGCTGGATAGTGGTACATCTTACATGGTAGTGGTACATCTTACATGGTAGTGGTGCAAATTAGTAGATAGTGGTACATCTTAGGTCTTGGTACATCTTACCAGGTAGTGGGATATCTTTCTGAATAGTGAAAAATCTTAATAGGCAGTGGTAAATCTAACTAGATGGGGCATAAAAATACTAAAAATTCAAAACCACAAGAAACATCTAAAAACAACTTTTGAAATATAGATATTCATAAAGTAAAAGTTAGTCAAGCTATTTAAGCAATATCAACTTAATAAAGGCTTCTTCAAAATAAAACATATCTAACTAATTACTTCAAGATACTTGCAACTTGAGGTCAAGATTTATTAATAAATCATTTATAAAACAAACTGAATTATCTGTTTACATGTGTGAAGTGGAACATCTTACTGGGTAGTGGTACATCTTTCTTTGGAGTAGAACATCTGACTTAGTAGTGGTGCATCTTACAGAGTAGTGGAACATCTTACTGGGTAGTGGTACATCTTACTGTGGAGTGGAACAGCTGACTAGGTAGCAATAAATCTCACTGTGGAGTAGAATATCTGCCTAGGTAGTGGTACATCATACAGAGTAGTGGAACATCTTACTTGTTAGTATATCTTACTTGGTAGTGTAGCATCTTGCTGAGTAGTAGTACATGTACATCTAACATGGTAGTGAAAATTACTAGGTGGTTGTACATCTAAGTAGGTGTTGGTGTATCTTACTTGGTGATTGTACACCTTACTTGGAAGTGGTACATCTTACTTGGTAATAGGTTATCTTGCTTGGTAGTGTTACACCTTTAATAATGGTTAGTGGTACATCCTAAATGGTAATGGTACATTTTACAGGGTAGTGCAGCATCTAACTGGGTATCTTTTTGAGGATTTGAACATCTTACTTGTTAATGGAAGTGGTACATCTTACTAGGTAGTGGTATATCTTCCTGAGTAATGGTACATCTTGCTGAGGAATGTGACATCTTGCTGGGTTTTTGTACATCTTTCTGGGTAGTTCAGAAAAAAAGTTAAAGTACAAAACTACCAGAACAAAACAGTAAAAAATGTACATATTTACCGGTATGTTTTTATAGTAAATCAAAGATATGTTAGCAATATCAACTTTACTTATAGTCTTCAAAATTAAAAATATATTACCAAATACTTCAGAATACTTGCAATAATAAGGTCAACATTGATTTAAAGAGCAAACAGGTGTGAACAAAATTACATTGTTATAGAACATCTTACTGGGTTTTGGGACATCTTTCTGGGGAGTGGTACTTCTAACTTGGTATTGGTCAATTCTTTCTGTGTTTCTGTGTAGTACAACATCTCACTAGGTAGTGGTAGTGAAATAGTTCTGAGAAATGAAACATCTTATAAGGTAGTGGTACATCTTACTAGGTAGTGGTGATACACCTAACAGTGTAGTGGAACAACTTACTTGGTGGTGGTAGATCTTGATGGATAGTGGTACATATTAATGGGTATTTGGGCATCTTGCTGTTTAATGGTCCAGTTTTCTGAGGAGTGGAACATCTGAATAGGTAGTAGTATATATTCCTGAGTAATGGTACACCTTACTGAGTAGTGGGATATCTTACTTGGTAGTGAGGCATCTTACAAAGTAGCGGTACATCTAGCTAATGAGTGTTACGTCTTGCTGGGTAGTGGTTCATCTTATTGGGTAATGGTACATATTGCTGGGTAGTGGTACTTCATAAATGGTACATCCCACATGGCAGTGGTAAATCTTACTGGGTAATGGTACATTTAACTGGGTAGTGGTACATCCAAGAAGGTGTTGGTACATATTATTGGGTAGTGGGATATCTATCTGAGGAGTGGATCATCATACTAGATAATGGTACATCTTTCTGAGTAGACTTCTTTCCTGATTGTATATGAAAAAAACTAAAACTATTCGAACTATTACACCAAAACAGTAAAAATCAACTTTTAAAATTTACATAATCATATTCATGTTTTTATAGTAAATCCAAGATATGTAATCAATATCAACTTTACCTCTTCAAAATTAATCAAATTTTACCAAATACTTTAGGATATTTACAATTTAAAGGTCCAAATTTATTTATATAGCAAACTTACATACCATGGATTCATTTGTTTTCTTTGGTACCAATTTTCTTGGTTAGATTAAAAATGATGAGGTTGTGGATTATTACCGGTAAACTTGTGGTTCTGAAGTATGTAGCACACAGATCAATGTTAAGTTTCCTTTTTGTAAGGTATCATAGCCACCCACGAAAATCACAAAAATTGATACTCCAAAAATAATTATGAAACCAAAGTAATCTTTATTGAAATGTGAACAAAATTACATTGTCATAGAACATCTTACCAGATAGTGGAGCATGTTTCGATGAGTAAAACATCCAACTGGGTATTGATGCATTCTTTCTGGTTAGTGAGATATCTTACTATATAGTGGTAATGGTACATCTTCTGGGTAGTGGAACAACAACATTCTTATTAGGTAGTGGTGCATCTTACAGGGTAGAGGTACATCTTACTGGGTTGAGGTACATCTTTTTGGGTAGTGGTACATCTTACTGGGTTATGGTACATCTAACTGGGTTGTGGTAGTGGTACATCTTACTGGGTAGTGGTACATTACTGAGTAATGGCACATCTTACTGGCTAGCAGGACATTTTGCTGAGTTTGGTTCTAACTTCTGGGTAATTGGAACTCTTTCCTACTTGTATATAAAACATTAAAAACCAGAATTTAACACCAAAATAGTTAAAAAAAAATTGGAGCATCTTTCTGAGGAGTGATACATCTTCATAGGCAGTGGAACATCTTAATGGGTATTGGTACATCTTGGTGGGGGTACATTTTGCTGAGGAGTGTAACAACTTTATGCAGTGGAAAAGGTTGGCAAATTTTATGGAATTTGATTACTGCATAGAATTGTAACATTAAAACTTATTTTGAAGATAAATGTACTCAAGATGTGTTTAAAGTTTACATTGATGTCTTCTTTTAAATAGAATAAAAGTGTAATGTGTCCATATAGGGCCCCAAACAGAAAAAAAACAAGCCCAACAGGTCTAAAAGTCACTTAATGCATAGTTTGTCACACTGGTCCACCCTGCCAAATTTTCAATCATTCCCACGTACCGGTACAGTTTAATAGGAAGCTTTTGATTTTTGAATTGTGTATGTATGGTCAGACACAAGTAAATCTTAATGTCCTCCCAGTGGCATAAAAAATAAATATCTTACCAAAATACATGACAATAAATCTATTAAATTCTTACTTACATCTGTATATATGCAGGTGTGACACTTACATTGCTTCTGGTGTGAAGAACAACTAACTGGGTAGTGGTGCATCTTGCTGAGGAGTGGAATCTCGTTCTGAGTAATGGGACATCTAACTGGGTAATGGTACATCCTGCAAAAGTTGGTGTTCATGCTAGGTAGTGCTGCGAAGAAAATGGCTTACACAGAACTACATAAAAAATAAATACTAGTTGGTAGCAAAGAGCATGTTAAATGGTGATTTGTATGTTTAATAGAAATTTATCAATATCCTTTGCAATGTTGCAGTAATGAATGTTTTCTGACGTGCATCATATCAAAGTTGTTGTGACCTTAACCTCTGCCACACTGACCCCAAAATTAAAATCAAAATGATTTTTCCCCATAAGCAATGTGTGAAAATATCATGCCATTGAACCAAGGTGCTCATTATGATAGCAAAATTTCACAAAATTGGGAACAATTATAATGGACCTTGTAAAGAATCTTGTTGGATATGTGTATTTTTCATGTTCTTACCTCTTAACTAATTGTTAGTGAGTGGGACATCTTTCTTGTAATTGGTAGTGGATCATCAAATTTGGTTGGTGGTTCCTCTTGCCATCTTGTTAGGCTTGTTAGGTAGTGGGACATATTGCTGCTTCATAGTAGAATATCTTGTTTGGTAGTGGGACAACTTGCTGGTTGGAAAGTAGGGCATCTTATTGATTGGTAGTGGACATATTGCTGGTTGGAAAGTGGGACATCTTGTTGCTTCATAGTAGAATATCTTGTTAGGTAGTGAAACATCTTGCTGCTTGGTTGTGGACATATTGCTGGTTGGAAAGTGGGACATCTTGCTGCTTGGTTGTGGACATATTGCTGGTTGGAATGTGGGACATCTTGCTGCTTGGTTGTGGACATGTTGCTGGTTTGAAAGTGGGACATCTTGCTGCTTGGTAGTGGACATATTGCTGGTTGGAAAGTGGGACATCTTATTGCTTGGTAGTGTGACATTCTGCTTGGTAGTGTGAAATCATGTTGCTGGGAACATCTTGTTGTTGGATGGTGGGATATCTTTCAGCTGGACATTGCTATTTTGGAAGTGGGACATCTTGCCACTTGACAGTTAGACATTGGTAATGGGCTATTTGACTGAAAAGTGGGACATTTTGCTGGGTAGGGGAATACATTTCTGTGAAGTGGGGAATATTGCTTGGTTAACACCTAAATGAAATGGAAAAAATTGGTTCCTAAAAGAAAATAACATATCTAATGCTGAAATGCTGCAAAAATGCAATGTTAAATACTGAAATAAATAACACAATTAAAAATTCTGAAAAAAAATTAATGATAAATTTTGCAAGTAAATTATAATAGTAAACACTGAAAAAGAAATGGCATAATTAGATGCTGAAAGAGAATGGCAATGTTAAATGTTAAATTCTTTTTGTCTATGTAGCAACATGTCTCATGTCTTTCAGTCTCAGTCTTAATGTTAAAGTTTGTCTTTTTTGAAGCAATCAATAATGCCAAGAAGCTCACACCCACAAAAGAGCAACCCAAAACTAGAAATAACAAAGCAAACTCATAACCACAACACAAACACCAACAAACTCACAACCAAAAGACATACAACACACAAGCAAAAACACTCACAACTCAGCACCAAAAAAACCTCACAACCAAAAGACATACAAGACACCACCAACAAGTTCACAATCAAAAAATATACAAGACACAACCAACAAACTCACAACCAAAAGACACACAAGACACCACCAACAAACTTACAACCAAAAGACTAAAGACACAACCAATATGAAAGAAAACCACCACCACCACCACCACCACCAATAACAAATTACCATCCCCTGAACTTCTTCTTTGCCTCTGTCTTTGCCTTTATCTCATCTTTCTGTGATCCAGTGGTGTACATATGCCTAAAAAACCAATGCAAATATAAACAAAAATTAACATTAAAGTATGTCTTGCCTGCCGATATCATCAGAATACCTACATCCCCAACAATTTATTTCAAATTATGACAGTAAGAGTTATCTCCCGTTAATTTATCGAAAGTCATCGATCTGGGATGTCATTATGTAACATTAGATAACATTTTATCACTGACCAAATCCCGCTGTGGTAAAATTTCTTATCGCATTTTATCAGTTTTAATCGTATAACTGGAAGGATTTTGAAGATACAAACATATCTGTAATGTTTTAGATTGAGGGTGCCGTTTTATGTTTTCACGCAATGTTAATCTTTAAATAGGGACCGTTCAATATTTATCGTCCCTTTATCAAAGCTGCTGGACCGGTGCAATTGAGTTTTTTGCATCTTCTTTCAGTTGGGCATAAAGATTTATTAGAATTGAACATGTGCTGGGCATTCAATTGAAGTCATTTCAACACCTTAATTGTTTAAAAAAATAATAACAGACTTTGATAGATTGAAGATATGAATATGAATAATATGGTCTTAGTACTTCTCGACATCCTATAATACACATGTAATAACTGAAGGGTCTTAATTAAAAAGGAAGATCTTTTGCTGGGCAATATTTTTTTTCTGCTTTGACAATAAACTGGGCCTTCATTTTTTTTAATGATGCGTCTGCTGGGTACATAGATATTTTGAAGAGGGGAAAAAATTACAACGGCCCAGTACTTTGATAAACATCGAATGGTCCCTTATTAGTTCTATAAAAATGAATAAAGTTCATATGTGGCAGCACTTTGAATAAGGATCGGTTTATGAAAAACTCCTTTTCATAATAATACGCGTGCATGTAAATATGTCCCTTACATCATAGATCTATGCTTACATCTTTGCATAAGCAGACTCTTAAAATATTTTCATTAGCTAATATTGTAAAAATACAATACACAAGATTCAATACCAATTCAAGAATTATCAACAAAATGACCATTTGTGCAATAAAACAATAAACACAAAGATGACAAGGACAAACAGAAGCTGAGACAAAGAATTCCTGTCTTAGGACAGGCTCATAAAAATATGGCGGGGTTAAACTAGTTTTTTGGACCCTACCTTCTCCCATTAATAATGAGGGGGGGGGACGAACCTTTTCCGGGACACTGAGATTGATCATATTTAAGCTCGGGATTTCTGGATTTTGGCAATTTATGTTCGGGATTCCGGGATAAATTTATATCGAGACTCGGGATATCAGTTTTTTAAGCTCGGAATTTTCAGTTTCGAGATCTGGGCACAGGGACTTGTTCCCCTCTATCAATTTTTTGTTAAGAGTCAATGTGCAGTACGAAAAAAAACATGTGTGTTTTTTTTTTCGTACTGCACATTGACTCTAACAAAATGTTGATAGAATGGAGCAAGTCCCTGTGATCCGGGATTAATATATACGACTGTACAAAATTTATCAATTATTACTAGTAGAATCAGCAAAAGTTTGCAAAATGCGCTCGGCATTTCTGTAAATATACATTCACTTTTTTTGATACTCTACTGCCCCCAAACATTAGCGATAGCTAGAAATTGTGAATGTCATATGACTACAAGAATCCCGTACTACTAAATTTCGAAGACTAGTATTGAATTGAATTTGGAGTGGAAACACTACGGACTGAACATTACAGTCTGTGCCGTTTGGTTTGTTAACAAAAAATAAAATAGTAAGATATTCAGTGAAATAAACCGTAGACATGACTCCAGGTAAAAATGTCTTAAAAAATAAAATGGAAAGAGATTCTTTGTCAACGTAAAGCAACAGTAAACTCCTGGCGGAACGCTTCTTCTTCTTAAGAGTAAATCAGTTCTACTTGTCGTTTTTCCTGGGGGGGGGGGGGGGGGGTTCTGTCGACATTAATTATTATACACATCTTTTCTTGTATCTGTTGCGACAGTTGTTCCAAAGATACCTTGGAATATAGCTGCGGAAACATAGCTCTTGTCACGTTGATTTTTTTTCGTTCGCAACCAACCATGCAACAGTTGTACCCATGCGGGTTCCGGGTGGTGGTGAATATAATTTCATAATAAAAAAGAAAATCCTGGACCCAAACGCCTGTGGTCATTTCATGTAATGTATCACCCTTTTCATGTTCATTTCCCGAACATAGCCGAAATCGTGTTGGAAATTTATTTTGCATTAAAAGTAGCCAATAATACTAGTTCCCTGTTGTACCTTGTAAATATACTGTTTGCCCACTATAAAGAGTCTAAAAAAACCTAGTGTATCATATTGGGTGTTCAGTGCATTATTTTCTTACTCCATGAATACAATAAGAACCTCTACGGAAGTTGTCCGGTAATATTCATCAAACGATCATAAAATGAATTTTACAACCACTGGGCTAGGAAGGAATCTATTCGTTATTAAAAGTAAGCCATGCTAACCAATAATATTTTTTGAAATATCAAAAACCAATTCAATAACTTTTAAAATATCATTGTTTAAGACTTATCTCTATTCATCATTCGAATAGCTGTGTTAATTGATAATTATACTGATAATCTTTATGACCTATTAAAATTCCAAATATCGCAGCACGGGCCCTTATTGTGATAAGAACTCAAATCTATATCGTTGTTTTTAGAGTGGATAAACGAAATAAGCACGAAAATGGATGTTCATAATCAATTAATTTTAATTAGTAAAAAATCTAAAAACTATAGATACGTTTTTTTTTACAAATTTAAATGTAGTTTTAGAAATGCCCTCATCTATGAAATGAAATAATTACCACTTATATAATTTCGCAGTGGAATAACTTGTTTGAATTTTTTATCAGTTCAACCTGGATGGTGCAATTTTTTTTTAATCTACAGACAATTCATTTTTATTTCTAAATATAAATTAATATCACTTTAATTTTTGAATTAACATCTTTTTTTTTAAATATCCTATCTTTTAACGTATTTGCTGTAATCTTTTTTTTCAGCATCATATAAAAAAATATAAGTTATTAAAAAAGTCCATAGCTGTCTACAAATTTCTAACTGCTCAATCTAACTACACTTGACATTGTTTGACATTGTACAACTGCCATATATTTCTACTAAAATACCATTTATACACAGTATATATAGTTTCCATATCAAGCTAGTGTGGTCCGATCGTATCTTATCTATGACAGATAAGATATCAAATACGTGTGAATTGGCTGCCACAGTGGAAGACTTTACAAAAATTGCCCTTTACTCGATTTTTGAACGAAAATGGAAGCAATTTATTCAAATCACAAAATTTTCATTTTTACATATTCTTAATCTGCAGAAGGTCTATTTTTGAAACATAACTATAAGGAAATTTAAATATGTAGTTTTGAGCCTATATTCGACCTCAAACATCCGACTCCGTTCATTTTCAAATTTTCTTACAATGAATTGTATGGAGAAAAAGGTACCCTACTTTAAATGAACATGGAAGCAATTTCTATACATCATGGAATAATAAAAATTATATCATCGGAAAGAAAGAAATTTTTTCTATTCAAATATAACTATAAGATTATTCTAAAACGAAAACTAATCCCACAATAGAATTTGTTTTAAAAAAGTCCTACATATTTCATATAAAATATTTTATCAGTGTCTAGCGGTTATCTCACGCATGCGCAATAGAAATTGTCTCCGATTGTTGACCATGGTTATTCCACTATACATTAAAAACCTGAACTCAAATTTTCATCAAATACCAATGAACAATGAAAGGCCAAACTTTAAGGATGATACAAAGTAAACCTATAATTTATTAATTCTTGCTCACAAAAACTAACACTGCTATTGTTAAATATTTAAAATCGGGCCTTTTCTTTGACATCTGCGGAAGGACCTTGTGGTCACATGTTTCTGTTTTGAAAATTTATGAAGTTCAAGATCAGATCAAGAATGTACAAATGAAACCATACTATGGACCAAGGGGTAATGGATGAGAAAGTCCTGGATTTCCGAGGATGCCTAAATTATTTCTTCATGCTATTCCTTCTTAAACAACTTACTGTTTCATTGTAATACATGTAATTAAAATATGATTACATTACAAAATATGCAATGAAATAAAAAAAAAATAGAAATTAAAAAATATTTAACACACTGCTTGACTTGTGTGCCAATGACTAGAATGTATATAGTTTCTAATAATAAATAAAATATCCCCCCTAAGTAATTTTAAAAAATTCACCCTAAATTATTTCTTCATACAATTCTTACTTAAATAACTGACTGTGTTTCATTGTAATATTTAAAATATATATTTGTATTTACCAAGTTGGTCTTGCTTTCATCAAATTGATGTTTATTGCAATTAGGATGTTTAATGTGTACATTTTGTTGTTTTGTTGTGGGCTTCTTATTTTCCTGTTTTTGTGTTGTCTTTTAAGATAACTGGTTTTGTTTTGCCTTCAAGGAATGCCTAATCAGTACTTACTTGCTTCTTACACAAAGTTGTTAAAGAATTACTGAACAACTGACTCTGTTTCATTGTAATATTTAAAAAAATATACTTGTATTTACCAAGTTGGCCTTCTTCAAAGTTTTACATGGACCTCTTCTTTGACATCTGTGGAAGGTCCTTGTGGTCTGTTGTTGTTCCTCTAGTTTGACACCACTGGAGTTCTGAAAAGATGCAAAAGAATTTAGGTGAATGCAAAAGATTTTGCAACAAATCAACTTATCATCAAATTGGAATTTATTGCAATTAAGATGTTTAGAGTGTATATTTTGTTGTGGGCTTCTTATTTTCCTGTTTTTGTGTTGTCTTTTAAGATTACTGGTTTTGTTTTGCCTTCAAGGAGTCACAATATTTGAATGCCACATCAGTACTTATTTGCTTCTTACACAAAGTTGTTAAAGAATAACTGAATTTAATGGAAAGAAAAGAACACAGAAAGTCAAGTTTACATCTACAGTTACCTTCCATCAAACTAGGTATTTTTTTCTTCTTCCATGACATCCTTGGAAGCATCTTTCGTCTGGTGGTGTGGGATCCCCCTCTTGATCTCTTCTGCGCGCGCAAACCTAGAGCAGAAAAATAAAATGTATTAGTCAAAACCTAAACAAATATAGGTTACCTCCTCCTTAGTCTGTGATTCTTTGCCTTTTTCTTTATCTTCATGCGTAGGTCTTCATCCTGAAGCGATGAAATTTTAATTAGAAATAAAAACTTTAGAAGCTTGAGTTGTGTCACTTGCAAAATTCACAAAATACATACAAAATATGCAATGAAATCAAACCAATTAGAAACTTACCAAAATAAGAATTTAAACTACTTTTTTAAAAATTGTTTAACACACACTGCTTGACTTGTGTGCCAATAACCAGATTGTATATAGTATCTAATAATGCATAAATTATCTCCCCCTTAGTAATTTTTAAAAATTTCCTCATACAATTCCTACTTAAACAACTGACTGTGTTTCTTTGTAATATCTAAAATATATACTTGTATTTACCAAGTTGGTCTTGCTTCAAAGTTTTACATGGACCTCTTCTTTGACATCTGTGGAAGGTCCTTGTGGTCTGTTGTTGTTCCTCTAGTTTGACACCACTGGAGTTCTGAAAAGATGCAAAAGAATTTAGGTGAATGCAAAAGATTTTGCAACAAATCAACTTACCGTATCATCAAATTGGTATTTATTGCAATTAAGATATTTAGTGGGTACATTTTGTTGTTTTGTTGTGGGCTTCTTATTTTCCTGTTTTTGTGTTGTCTTTTAAGATTACTGGTTTTGTTTTGCCTTCAAGGAGTCACAATATTTGACTGCCATATCAGTACTTATTTGCTTCTTACACATAGTTGTTAAAGAATAACTGAATTTAATGGAAAGAAAAGAACACAGAAAGTCAAGTTTACATCTACAGTTACCTTCCATCAAACTAGGTATTTTTTTCTTCTTCCATGACATCCTTGGAAGCATCTTTCGTCTGGTGGTGGGGGATCCCCCTCTTGATCTCTTCTGCGCGCGCAAACCTAGAGCAGAAAAATAAATGTATTAGTCAAAACCTAAACAAATATAGGTTACCTCCTCCTTAGTCTGTGATTCTTTGCCTTTTTCTTTATCTTCATGCGTAGGTCTTCATCCTGAAGCGATGTAATTTTAATTAGAAATAAAAACTTTAGAAGCTTGAGTAGTGTCACTTGCAAATTTCACAAAATACATACAAAATATGCAATGAAATCAAACCAATTAGAAACTTACCAAAATAAGAATTTAAACTACTTTTTTAAAAATTGTTTAACACACACTGCTTGACTTGTGTGCCAATAACCAGATTGTATATAGTATCTAATAATGCATAAATTATCTCCCCCTTAGTAATTTTTAAAAATTTCCTTATCCAGTTCCTACTTAAACAACTGACTGTGTTTCTTTGTAATATCTAAAATATATACTTGTATTTACCAAGTTGGTCTTGCTTCAAAGTTTTACATGGACCTCTTCTTTGACATCTGTGGAAGGTCCTTGTGGTCTGTTGTTGTTCCTCTAGTTTGACACCACTGGAGTTCTGAAAAGATGCAAAAGAATTTAGGTGAATGCAAAAGATTTTGCAACAAATCAACTTACCGTATCATCAAATTGGTATTTATTGCAATTAAGATGTTTAGTGGGTACATTTTGTTGTTTTGTTGTGGGCTTCTTATTTTCCTGTTTTTGTGTTGTCTTTTAAGATTACTGGTTTTGTTTTGCCTTCAAGGAGTCACAATATTTGAATGCCACATCAGTACTTATTTGCTTCTTACACAAAGTTGTTAAAGAATAACTGAATTTAATGGAAAGAAAAGAACACAGAAAGTCAAGTTTACATCTACAGTTACCTTCCATCAAACTAGGTATTTTTTTCTTCTTCCATGACATCCTTGGAAGCATCTTTCGTCTGGTGGTGTGGGATCCCCCTCTTGATCTCTTCTGCGCGTGCAAACCTAGAGCAGAAAAATAAATGTATTAGTCAAAACCTAAACAAATATAGGTTACCTCCTCCTTAGTCTGTGATTCTTTGCCTTTTTCTTTATCTTCATGCGTAGGTCTTCATCCTGAAGCGATGTAATTTTAATTAGAAATAAAAACTTTAGAAGCTTGAGTAGTGTCACTTGCAAATTTCACAAAATACATACAAAATATGCAATGAAATCAAACCAATTAGAAACTTACCAAAATAAGAATTTAAACTACTTTCTTAAAAATTGTTGAACACACACTGCTTGACTTGTGTGCCAATAACCAGATTGTATATAGTATCTAATAATGCATAAATTATCTCCCCCTTAGTAATTTTTAAAAATTTCCTTATCCAGTTCCTACTTAAACAACTGACTGTGTTTCTTTGTAATATCTAAAATATATACTTGTATTTACCAAGTTGGTCTTGCTTCAAAGTTTTACATGGACCTCTTCTTTGACATCTGTGGAAGGTCCTTGTGGTCTGTTGTTGTTCCTCTAGTTTGACACCACTGGAGTTCTGAAAAGATGCAAAAGAATTTAGGTGAATGCAAAAGATTTTGCAACAAATCAACTTACCGTATCATCAAATTGGTATTTATTGCAATTAAGATGTTTAGTGGGTACATTTTGTTGTTTTGTTGTGGGCTTCTTATTTTCCTGTTTTTGTGTTGTCTTTTAAGATTACTGGTTTTGTTTTGCCTTCAAGGAGTCACAATATTTGAATGCCACATCAGTACTTATTTGCTTCTTACACAAAGTTGTTAAAGAATAACTGAATTTAATGGAAAGAAAAGAACACAGAAAGTCAAGTTTACATCTGCAGTTACCTTCCATCAAACTAGGTATTTTTTTCTTCTTCCATGACATCCTTGGAAGCATCTTTCGTCTGGTGGTGTGGGATCCCCCTCTTGATCTCTTCTGCGCGTGCAAACCTAGAGCAGAAAAATAAATGTATTAGTCAAAACCTAAACAAATATAGGTTACCTCCTCCTTAGTCTGTGATTCTTTGCCTTTTTCTTTATCTTCATGCGTAGGTCTTCATCCTGAAGCGATGTAATTTTAATTAGAAATAAAAACTTTAGAAGCTTGAGTAGTGTCACTTGCAAATTTCACAAAATACATACAAAATATGCAATGAAATCAAACCAATTAGAAACTTACCAAAATAAGAATTTAAACTACTTTCTTAAAAATTGTTGAACACACACTGCTTGACTTGTGTGCCAATAACCAGATTGTATATAGTATCTAATAATGCATAAATTATCTCCCCCTTAGTAATTTTTAAAAATTTCCTCATACAATTCCTACTTAAACAACTGACTGTGTTTCTTTGTAATATCTAAAATATATACTTGTATTTACCAAGTTGGTCTTGCTTCAAAGTTTTACATGGACCTCTTCTTTGACATCTGTGGAAGGTCCTTGTGGTCTGTTGTTGTTCCTCTAGTTTGACACCACTGGAGTTCTGAAAAGATAAAAAAGAATTTAGGTGAATGCAAAAGATTTTGCAACAAATCAACTTATCATCAAATTGGTATTTATTGCAATTAAGATGTTTAGTGGGTACATTTTGTTGTTTTTGTTGTGGGCTTCTTATTTTTCTGTTTTTGTGTTGTCTTTTAAGATTACTGGTTTTGTTTTGCCTTCAAGGAGTCACAATATTTGAATGCCACATCAGATCTTATTTGCTTCTTACACAAAGTTGTTAAAGAATAACTGAATTTAATGGAAAGAAAAGAACACAGAAAGTCAAGTTTACATCTACAGTTACCTTCCATCAAACTAGGTATTTTTTTCTTCTTCCATGACATCCTTGGAAGCATCTTTCATCTGGTGGTGTGGGATCCCCCTCTTGATCTCTTCTGCACGCGCGCACCTAGAGCAGAAAAATAAATGTATTAGTCAAAACCTAAACAAATATAGGTTACCTCCTCCTTAGTCTGTGATTCTTTGCCTTTTTCTTTATCTTCATGCGTAGGTCTTCATCCTGAAGCGATGAAATTTAAATTAGAAATAAAAACTTTAGAAGCTTGAGTAGTGTCACTTGCAAATTTCACAAAATACATACAAAATATGCAATGAAATCAAACCAATTAGAAACTTACCAAAATAAGAATTTAAACTACTTTTTTAAAAATTGTTTAACACACACTGCTTGACTTGTGTGCCAATAACCAGATTGTATATAGTATCTAATAATGCATAAATTATCTCCCCCTTAGTAATTTTTAAAAATTTCCTTATCCAATTCCTACTTAAACAACTGACTGTGTTTCTTTGTAATATCTAAAATATATACTTGTATTTACCAAGTTGGTCTTGCTTCAAAGTTTTACATGGACCTCTTCTTTGACATCTGTGGAAGGTCCTTGTGGTCTGTTGTTGTTCCTCTAGTTTGACACCACTGGAGTTCTGAAAAGATGCAAAATAATTTAGGTGAATGCAAAAGATTTTGCAACAAATCAACTTATCATCAAATTGGTATTTATTGCAATTAAGATGTTTAGTGGGTACATTTTGTTGTTTTGTTGTGGGCTTCTTATTTTCCTGTTTTTGTGTTGTCTTTTAAGATTACTCGTTTTGTTTTGCCTTTCAAGGAGTCACAATATTTGAATGCCACATCAGTGCTTATTTGCTTCTTACACAAAGTTGTTAAAGAATAACTGAATTTAATGGAAAGAAAAGAACACAGAAAGTCAAGTTTACATCTACAGTTACCTTCCATCAAACTAGGTATTTTTTTCTTCTTCCATGACATCCTTGGAAGCATCTTTCGTCTGGTGGTGTGGGATCCCCCTCTTGATCTCTTCTGCGCGCGCAAACCTAGAGCAGAAAAATAAATGTATTAGTCAAAACCTAAACAAATATAGGTTACCTCCTCCTTAGTCTGTGATTCTTTGCCTTTTTCTTTATCTTCATGCGTAGGTCTTCATCCTGAAGGGATGTAATTTTAATTAGAAATAAAAACTTTAGAAGCTTGAGTAGTGTCACTTGCAAATTTCACAAAATACATACAAAATATGCAATGAAATCAAACCAATTAGAAACTTACCAAAATAAGAATTTAAACTACTTTTTTAAAAATTGTTTAACACACACTGCTTGACTTGTGTGCCAATAACCAGATTGTATATAGTATCTAATAATGCATAAATTATCTCCCCCTTAGTAATTTTTAAAAATTTCCTCATACAATTCCTACTTAAACAACTGACTGTGTTTCTTTGTAATATCTAAAATATATACTTGTATTTACCAAGTTGGTCTTGCTTCAAAGTTTTACATGGACCTCTTCTTTGACATCTGTGGAAGGTCCTTGTGGTCTGTTGTTGTTCCTCTAGTTTGATACCACTGGAGTTCTGAAAAGATGCAAAAGAATTTAGGTGAATGCAAAAGATTTTGCAACAAATCAACTTATCATCAAATTGGTATTTATTGCAATTAAGATGTTTAGTGGGTACATTTTGTTGTTTTGTTGTGGGCTTCTTATTTTCCTGTTTTTGTGTTGTCTTTTAAGATTACTTGTTTTGTTTTGCCTTCAAGGAGTCACAATATTTGAATGCCACATCAGTTCTTATTTGCTTCTTACACAAAGTTGTTAAAGAATAACTGAATTTAATGGAAAGAAAAGAACACAGAAAGTCAAGTTTACATCTACAGTTACCTTCCATCAAACTAGGTATTTTTTTCTTCTTCCATGACATCCTTGGAAGCATCTTTCATCTGGTGGTGTGGGATCCCCCTCTTGATCTCTTCTGCACGCGCGCACCTAGAGCAGAAAAATAAATGTATTAGTCAAAACCTAAACAAATATAGGTTACCTCCTCCTTAGTCTGTGATTCTTTGCCTTTTTCTTTATCTTCATGCGTAGGTCTTCATCCTGAAGCGATGAAATTTAAATTAGAAATAAAAACTTTAGAAGCTTGAGTAGTGTCACTTGCAAATTTCACAAAATACATACAAAATATGCAATGAAATCAAACTAATTAGAAACTTACCAAAATAAGAATTTAAACTACTTTTTTAAAAATTGTTTAACACACACTGCTTGACTTGTGTGCCAATAACCAGATTGTATATAGTATCTAATAATGCATAAATTATCTCCCCCTTAGTAATTTTTAAAAATTTCCTTATCCAATTCCTACTTAAACAACTGACTGTGTTTCTTTGTAATATCTAAAATATATACTTGTATTTACCAAGTTGGTCTTGCTTCAAAGTTTTACATGGACCACTTCTTTGACATCTGTGGAAGGTCCTTGTGGTCTGTTGTTGTTCCTCTAGTTTGACACCACTGGAGTTCTGAAAAGATGCAAAAGAATTTAGGTGAATGCAAAAGATTTTGCAACAAATCAACTTATCATCAAATTGGTATTTATTGCAATTAAGATGTTTAGTGGGTACATTTTGTTGTTTTGTTGTGGGCTTCTTATTTTCCTGTTTTTGTGTTGTCTTTTAAGATTACTCGTTTTGTTTTGCCTTCAAGGAGTCACAATATTTGAATGCCACATCAGTGCTTATTTGCTTCTTACACAAAGTTGTTAAAGAATAACTGAATTTAATGGAAAGAAAAGAACACAGAAAGTCAAGTTTACATCTACAGTTACCTTCCATCAAACTAGGTATTTTTTTCTTCTTCCATGACATCCTTGGAAGCATCTTCCGTCTGGTGGTGTGGGATCCCCCTCTTGATCTCTTCTGCGCGCGCAAACCTAGAGCAGAAAAATAAATGTATTAGTCAAAACCTAAACAAATATAGGTTACCTCCTCCTTAGTCTGTGATTCTTTGCCTTTTTCTTTATCTTCATGCGTAGGTCTTCATCCTGAAGGGATGTAATTTTAATTAGAAATAAAAACTTTAGAAGCTTGAGTAGTGTCACTTGCAAATTTCACAAAATACATACAAAATATGCAATGAAATCAAACCAATTAGAAACTTACCAAAATAAGAATTTAAACTACTTTTTTAAAAATTGTTTAACACACACTGCTTGACTTGTGTGCCAATAACCAGATTGTATATAGTATCTAATAATGCATAAATTATCTCCCCCTTAGTAATTTTTAAAAATTTCCTCATACAATTCCTACTTAAACAACTGACTGTGTTTCTTTGTAATATCTAAAATATATACTTGTATTTACCAAGTTGGTCTTGCTTCAAAGTTTTACATGGACCTCTTCTTTGACATCTGTGGAAGGTCCTTGTGGTCTGTTGTTGTTCCTCTAGTTTGATACCACTGGAGTTCTGAAAAGATGCAAAAGAATTTAGGTGAATGCAAAAGATTTTGCAACAAATCAACTTATCATCAAATTGGTATTTATTGCAATTAAGATGTTTAGTGGGTACATTTTGTTGTTTTGTTGTGGGCTTCTTATTTTCCTGTTTTTGTGTTGTCTTTAAAGATTACTTGTTTTGTTTTGCCTTCAAGGAGTCACAATATTTGAATGCCACATCAGATCTTATTTGCTTCTTACACAAAGTTGTTAAAGAATAACTGAATTTAATGGAAAGAAAAGAACACAGAAAGTCAAGTTTACATCTACAGTTACCTTCCATCAAACTAGGTATTTTTTTCTTCTTCCATGACATCCTTGGAAGCATCTTTCATCTGGTGGTGTGGGATCCCCCTCTTGATCTCTTCTGCACGCGCGCACCTAGAGCAGAAAAATAAATGTATTAGTCAAAACCTAAACAAATATAGGTTACCTCCTCCTTAGTCTGTGATTCTTTGCCTTTTTCTTTATCTTCATGCGTAGGTCTTCATCCTGAAGCGATGAAATTTAAATTAGAAATAAAAACTTTAGAAGCTTGAGTAGTGTCACTTGCAAATTTCACAAAATACATACAAAATATGCAATGAAATCAAACCAATTAGAAACTTACCAAAATAAGAATTTAAACTACTTTTTTAAAAATTGTTTAACACACACTGCTTGACTTGTGTGCCAATAACCAGATTGTATATAGTATCTAATAATGCATAAATTATCTCCCCCTTAGTAATTTTTAAAAATTTCCTTATCCAATTCCTACTTAAACAACTGACTGTGTTTCTTTGTAATATCTAAAATATATACTTGTATTTACCAAGTTGGTCTTGCTTCAAAGTTTTACATGGACCACTTCTTTGACATCTGTGGAAGGTCCTTGTGGTCTGTTGTTGTTCCTCTAGTTTGACACCACTGGAGTTCTGAAAAGATGCAAAAGAATTTAGGTGAATGCAAAAGATTTTGCAACAAATCAACTTATCATCAAATTGGTATTTATTGCAATTAAGATGTTTAGTGGGTACATTTTGTTGTTTTGTTGTGGGCTTCTTATTTTCCTGTTTTTGTGTTGTCTTTTAAGATTACTCGTTTTGTTTTGCCTTCAAGGAGTCACAATATTTGAATGCCACATCAGTGCTTATTTGCTTCTTACACAAAGTTGTTAAAGAATAACTGAATTTAATGGAAAGAAAAGAACACAGAAAGTCAAGTTTACATCTACAGTTACCTTCCATCAAACTAGGTATTTTTTTCTTCTTCCATGACATCCTTGGAAGCATCTTTCTTCTGGTGGTGTGGGATCCCCCTCTTGATCTCTTCTGCGCGCGCAAACCTAGAGCAGAAAAATAAATGTATTAGTCAAAACCTAAACAAATATAGGTTACCTCCTCCTTAGTCTGTGATTCTTTGCCTTTTTCTTTATCTTCATGCGTAGGTCTTCATCCTGAAGGGATGTAATTTTAATTAGAAATAAAAACTTTAGAAGCTTGAGTAGTGTCACTTGCAAATTTCACAAAATACATACAAAATATGCAATGAAATCAAACCAATTAGAAACTTACCAAAATAAGAATTTAAACTACTTTTTTAAAAATTGTTTAACACACACTGCTTGACTTGTGTGCCAATAACCAGATTGTATATAGTATCTAATAATGCATAAATTATCTCCCCCTTAGTAATTTTTAAAAATTTCCTCATACAATTCCTACTTAAACAACTGACTGTGTTTCTTTGTAATATCTAAAATATATACTTGTATTTACCAAGTTGGTCTTGCTTCAAAGTTTTACATGGACCTCTTCTTTGACATCTGTGGAAGGTCCTTGTGGTCTGTTGTTGTTCCTCTAGTTTGATACCACTGGAGTTCTGAAAAGATGCAAAAGAATTTAGGTGAATGCAAAAGATTTTGCAACAAATCAACTTATCATCAAATTGGTATTTATTGCAATTAAGATGTTTAGTGGGTACATTTTGTTGTTTTGTTGTGGGCTTCTTATTTTCCTGTTTTTGTGTTGTCTTTAAAGATTACTTGTTTTGTTTTGCCTTCAAGGAGTCACAATATTTGAATGCCACATCAGATCTTATTTGCTTCTTACACAAAGTTGTTAAAGAATAACTGAATTTAATGGAAAGAAAAGAACACAGAAAGTCAAGTTTACATCTACAGTTACCTTCCATCAAACTAGGTATTTTTTTCTTCTTCCATGACATCCTTGGAAGCATCTTTCATCTGGTGGTGTGGGATCCCCCTCTTGATCTCTTCTGCACGCGCGCACCTAGAGCAGAAAAATAAATGTATTAGTCAAAACCTAAACAAATATAGGTTACCTCCTCCTTAGTCTGTGATTCTTTGCCTTTTTCTTTATCTTCATGCGTAGGTCTTCATCCTGAAGCGATGAAATTTAAATTAGAAATAAAAACTTTAGAAGCTTGAGTAGTGTCACTTGCAAATTTCACAAAATACATACAAAATATGCAATGAAATCAAACCAATTAGAAACTTACCAAAATAAGAATTTAAACTACTTTTTTAAAAATTGTTTAACACACACTGCTTGACTTGTGTGCCAATAACCAGATTGTATATAGTATCTAATAATGCATAAATTATCTCCCCCTTAGTAATTTTTAAAAATTTCCTTATCCAATTCCTACTTAAACAACTGACTGTGTTTCTTTGTAATATCTAAAATATATACTTGTATTTACCAAGTTGGTCTTGCTTCAAAGTTTTACATGGACCACTTCTTTGACATCTGTGGAAGGTCCTTGTGGTCTGTTGTTGTTCCTCTAGTTTGACACCACTGGAGTTCTGAAAAGATGCAAAAGAATTTAGGTGAATGCAAAAGATTTTGCAACAAATCAACTTATCATCAAATTGGTATTTATTGCAATTAAGATGTTTAGTGGGTACATTTTGTTGTTTTGTTGTGGGCTTCTTATTTTCCTGTTTTTGTGTTGTCTTTTAAGATTACTCGTTTTGTTTTGCCTTCAAGGAGTCACAATATTTGAATGCCACATCAGTGCTTATTTGCTTCTTACACAAAGTTGTTAAAGAATAACTGAATTTAATGGAAAGAAAAGAACACAGAAAGTCAAGTTTACATCTACAGTTACCTTCCATCAAACTAGGTATTTTTTTCTTCTTCCATGACATCCTTGGAAGCATCTTTCGTCTGGTGGTGTGGGATCCCCCTCTTGATCTCTTCTGCGCGCGCAAACCTAGAGCAGAAAAATAAATGTATTAGTCAAAACCTAAACAAATATAGGTTACCTCCTCCTTAGTCTGTGATTCTTTGCCTTTTTCTTTATCTTCATGCGTAGGTCTTCATCCTGAAGGGATGTAATTTTAATTAGAAATAAAAACTTTAGAAGCTTGAGTAGTGTCACTTGCAAATTTCACAAAATACATACAAAATATGCAATGAAATCAAACCAATTAGAAACTTACCAAAATAAGAATTTAAACTACTTTTTTAAAAATTGTTTAACACACACTGCTTGACTTGTGTGCCAATAACCAGATTGTATATAGTATCTAATAATGCATAAATTATCTCCCCCTTAGTAATTTTTAAAAATTTCCTCATACAATTCCTACTTAAACAACTGACTGTGTTTCTTTGTAATATCTAAAATATATACTTGTATTTACCAAGTTGGTCTTGCTTCAAAGTTTTACATGGACCTCTTCTTTGACATCTGTGGAAGGTCCTTGTGGTCTGTTGTTGTTCCTCTAGTTTGATACCACTGGAGTTCTGAAAAGATGCAAAAGAATTTAGGTGAATGCAAAAGATTTTGCAACAAATCAACTTATCATCAAATTGGTATTTATTGCAATTAAGATGTTTAGTGGGTACATTTTGTTGTTTTGTTGTGGGCTTCTTATTTTCCTGTTTTTGTGTTGTCTTTAAAGATTACTTGTTTTGTTTTGCCTTCAAGGAGTCACAATATTTGAATGCCACATCAGATCTTATTTGCTTCTTACACAAAGTTGTTAAAGAATAACTGAATTTAATGGAAAGAAAAGAACACAGAAAGTCAAGTTTACATCTACAGTTACCTTCCATCAAACTAGGTATTTTTTTCTTCTTCCATGACATCCTTGGAAGCATCTTTCATCTGGTGGTGTGGGATCCCCCTCTTGATCTCTTCTGCACGCGCGCACCTAGAGCAGAAAAATAAATGTATTAGTCAAAACCTAAACAAATATAGGTTACCTCCTCCTTAGTCTGTGATTCTTTGCCTTTTTCTTTATCTTCATGCGTAGGTCTTCATCCTGAAGCGATGAAATTTAAATTAGAAATAAAAACTTTAGAAGCTTGAGTAGTGTCACTTGCAAATTTCACAAAATACATACAAAATATGCAATGAAATCAAACCAATTAGAAACTTACCAAAATAAAAATTTAAACTACTTTTTTAAAAATTGTTTAACACACACTGCTTGACTTGTGTGCCAATAACCAGATTGTATATAGTATCTAATAATGCATAAATTATCTCCCCCTTAGTAATTTTTAAAAATTTCCTTATCCAATTCCTACTTAAACAACTGACTGTGTTTCTTTGTAATATCTAAAATATATACTTGTATTTACCAAGTTGGTCTTGCTTCAAAGTTTTACATGGACCACTTCTTTGACATCTGTGGAAGGTCCTTGTGGTCTGTTGTTGTTCCTCTAGTTTGACACCACTGGAGTTCTGAAAAGATGCAAAAGAATTTAGGTGAATGCAAAAGATTTTGCAACAAATCAACTTATCATCAAATTGGTATTTATTGCAATTAAGATGTTTAGTGGGTACATTTTGTTGTTTTGTTGTGGGCTTCTTATTTTCCTGTTTTTGTGTTGTCTTTTAAGATTACTCGTTTTGTTTTGCCTTCAAGGAGTCACAATATTTGAATGCCACATCAGTGCTTATTTGCTTCTTACACAAAGTTGTTAAAGAATAACTGAATTTAATGGAAAGAAAAGAACACAGAAAGTCAAGTTTACATCTACAGTTACCTTCCATCAAACTAGGTATTTTTTTCTTCTTCCATGACATCCTTGGAAGCATCTTTCGTCTGGTGGTGTGGGATCCCCCTCTTGATCTCTTCTGCGCGCGCAAACCTAGAGCAGAAAAATAAATGTATTAGTCAAAACCTAAACAAATATAGGTTACCTCCTCCTTAGTCTGTGATTCTTTGCCTTTTTCTTTATCTTCATGCGTAGGTCTTCATCCTGAAGCGATGTAATTTTAATTAGAAATAAAAACTTTAGAAGCTTGAGTAGTGTCACTTGCAAATTTCACAAAATACATACAAAATATGCAATGAAATCAAACCAATTAGAAACTTACCAAAATAAGAATTTAAACTACTTTTTTAAAAATTGTTTAACACACACTGCTTGACTTGTGTGCCAATAACCAGATTGTATATAGTATCTAATAATGCATAAATTATCTCCCCCTTAGTAATTTTTAAAAATTTCCTCATACAATTCCTTCTTAAACAACTGACTGTGTTTCTTTGTAATATCTAAAATATATACTTGTATTTACCAAGTTGGTCTTGCTTCAAAGTTTTACATGGACCTCTTCTTTGACATCTGTGGAAGGTCCTTGTGGTCTGTTGTTGTTCCTCTAGTTTGATACCACTGGAGTTCTGAAAAGATGCAAAAGAATTTAGGTGAATGCAAAAGATTTTGCAACAAATCAACTTATCATCAAATTGGTATTTATTGCAATTAAGATGTTTAGTGGGTACATTTTGTTGTTTTGTTGTGGGCTTCTTATTTTCCTGTTTTTGTGTTGTCTTTAAAGATTACTCGTTTTGTTTTGCCTTCAAGGAGTCACAATATTTGAATGCCACATCAGATCTTATTTGCTTCTTACACAAAGTTGTTAAAGAATAACTGAATTTAATGGAAAGAAAAGAACACAGAAAGTCAAGTTTACATCTACAGTTACCTTCCATCAAACTAGGTATTTTTTTCTTCTTCCATGACATCCTTGGAAGCATCTTTCGTCTGGTGGTGTGGGATCCCCCTCTTGATCTCTTCTGCGCGCGCAAACCTAGAGCAGAAAAATAAATGTATTAGTCAAAACCTAAACAAATATAGGTTACCTCCTCCTTAGTCTGTGATTCTTTGCCTTTTTCTTTATCTTCATGCGTAGGTCTTCATCCTGAAGGGATGTAATTTTAATTAGAAATAAAAACTTTAGAAGCTTGAGTAGTGTCACTTGCAAATTTCACAAAATACATACAAAATATGCAATGAAATCAAACCAATTAGAAACTTACCAAAATAAGAATTTAAACTACTTTTTTAAAAATTGTTTAACACACACTGCTTGACTTGTGTGCCAATAACCAGATTGTATATAGTATCTAATAATGCATAAATTATCTCCCCCTTAGTAATTTTTAAAAATTTCCTCATACAATTCCTACTTAAACAACTGACTGTGTTTCTTTGTAATATCTAAAATATATACTTGTATTTACCAAGTTGGTCTTGCTTCAAAGTTTTACATGGACCTCTTCTTTGACATCTGTGGAAGGTCCTTGTGGTCTGTTGTTGTTCCTCTAGTTTGATACCACTGGAGTTCTGAAAAGATGCAAAAGAATTTAGGTGAATGCAAAAGATTTTGCAACAAATCAACTTATCATCAAATTGGTATTTATTGCAATTAAGATGTTTAGTGGGTACATTTTGTTGTTTTGTTGTGGGCTTCTTATTTTCCTGTTTTTGTGTTGTCTTTTAAGATTACTCGTTTTGTTTTGCCTTCAAGGAGTCACAATATTTGAATGCCACATCAGTACTTATTTGCTTCTTACACAAAGTTGTTAAAGAATAACTGAATTTAATGGAAAGAAAAGAACACAGAAAGTCAAGTTTACATCTACAGTTACCTTCCATCAAACTAGGTATTTTTTTCTTCTTCCATGACATCCTTGGAAGCATCTTTCGTCTGGTGGTGTGGGATCCCCCTCTTGATCTCTTCTGCGCGCGCAAACCTAGAGCAGAAAAATAAATGTATTAGTCAAAACCTAAACAAATATAGGTTACCTCCTCCTTAGTCTGTGATTCTTTGCCTTTTTCTTTATCTTCATGCGTAGGTCTTCATCCTGAAGCGATGTAATTTTAATTAGAAATAAAAACTTTAGAAGCTTGAGTAGTGTCACTTGCAAATTTCACAAAATACATACAAAATATGCAATGAAATCAAACCAATTAGAAACTTACCAAAATAAGAATTTAAACTACTTTTTTAAAAATTGTTTAACACACACTGCTTGACTTGTGTGCCAATAACCAGATTGTATATAGTATCTAATAATGCATAAATTATCTCCCCCTTCGTAATTTTTAAAAATTTCCTCATACAATTCCTACTTAAACAACTGACTGTGTTTCTTTGTAATATCTAAAATATATACTTGTATTTACCAAGTTGGTCTTGCTTCAAAGTTTTACATGGACCTCTTCTTTGACATCTGTGGAAGGTCCTTGTGGTCTGTTGTTGTTCCTCTAGTTTGACACCACTGGAGTTCTGAAAAGATGCAAAAGAATTTAGGTGAATGCAAAAGATTTTGCAACAAATCAACTTATCATCAAATTGGTATTTATTGCAATTAAGATGTTTAGTGGGTACATTTTGTTGTTTTGTTGTGGGCTTCTTATTTTCCTGTTTTTGTGTTGTCTTTTAAGATTACTCGTTTTGTTTTGCCTTCAAGGAGTCACAATATTTGAATGCCACATCAGTGCTTATTTGCTTCTTACACAAAGTTGTTAAAGAATAACTGAATTTAATGGAAAGAAAAGAACACAGAAAGTCAAGTTTACATCTACAGTTACCTTCCATCAAACTAGGTATTTTTTTCTTCTTCCATGACATCCTTGGAAGCATCTTTCGTCTGGTGGTGTGGGATCCCCCTCTTGATCTCTTCTGCGCGCGCAAACCTAGAGCAGAAAAATAAATGTATTAGTCAAAACCTAAACAAATATAGGTTACCTCCTCCTTAGTCTGTGATTCTTTGCCTTTTTCTTTATCTTCATGCGTAGGTCTTCATCCTGAAGGGATGTAATTTTAATTAGAAATAAAAACTTTAGAAGCTTGAGTAGTGTCACTTGCAAATTTCACAAAATACATACAAAATATGCAATGAAATCAAACCAATTAGAAACTTACCAAAATAAGAATTTAAACTACTTTTTTAAAAATTGTTTAACACACACTGCTTGACTTGTGTGCCAATAACCAGATTGTATATAGTATCTAATAATGCATAAATTATCTCCCCCTTAGTAATTTTTAAAAATTTCCTCATACAATTCCTACTTAAACAACTGACTGTGTTTCTTTGTAATATCTAAAATATATACTTGTATTTACCAAGTTGGTCTTGCTTCAAAGTTTTACATGGACCTCTTCTTTGACATCTGTGGAAGGTCCTTGTGGTCTGTTGTTGTTCCTCTAGTTTGATACCACTGGAGTTCTGAAAAGATGCAAAAGAATTTAGGTGAATGCAAAAGATTTTGCAACAAATCAACTTACCGTATCATCAAATTGGTATTTATTGCAATTAAGATGTTTAGTGGGTACATTTTGTTGTTTTGTTGTGGGCTTCTTATTTTCCTGTTTTTGTGTTGTCTTTTAAGATTACTCGTTTTGTTTTGCCTTCAAGGAGTCACAATATTTGACTGCCACATCAGTACTTATTTGCTTCTTACACAAAGTTGTTAAAGAATAACTGAATTTAATGGAAAGAAAAGAACACAGAAAGTCAAGTTTACATCTACAGTTACCTTCCATCAAACTAGGTATTTTTTTCTTCTTCCATGACATCCTTGGAAGCATCTTTCGTCTGGTGGTGTGGGATCCCCCTCTTGATCTCTTCTGCGCGCGCAAACCTAGAGCAGAAAAATAAATGTATTAGTCAAAACCTAAACAAATATAGGTTACCTCCTCCTTAGTCTGTGATTCTTTGCCTTTTTCTTTATCTTCATGCGTAGGTCTTCATCCTGAAGCGATGTAATTTTAATTAGAAATAAAAACTTTAGAAGCTTGAGTAGTGTCACTTGCAAATTTCACAAAATACATACAAAATATGCAATGAAATCAAACCAATTAGAAACTTACCAAAATAAGAATTTAAACTACTTTTTTAAAAATTGTTTAACACACACTGCTTGACTTGTGTGCCAATAACCAGATTGTATATAGTATCTAATAATGCATAAATTATCTCCCCCTTAGTAATTTTTAAAAATTTCCTCATACAATTCCTACTTCAACAACTGACTGTGTTTCTTTGTAATATCTAAAATATATACTTGTATTTACCAAGTTGGTCTTGCTTCAAAGTTTTACATGGACCTCTTCTTTGACATCTGTGGAAGGTCCTTGTGGTCTGTTGTTGTTCCTCTAGTTTGACACCACTGGAGTTCTGAAAAGATGCAAAAGAATTTAGGTGAATGCAAAAGATTTTGCAACAAATCAACTTATCATCAAATTGGTATTTATTGCAATTAAGATGTTTAGTGGGTACATTTTGTTGTTTTGTTGTGGGCTTCTTATTTTCCTGTTTTTGTGTTGTCTTTTAAGATTACTCGTTTTGTTTTGCCTTCAAGGAGTCACAATATTTGAATGCCACATCAGTACTTATTTGCTTCTTACACAAAGTTGTTAAAGAATAACTGAATTTAATGGAAAGAAAAGAACACAGAAAGTCAAGTTTACATCTACAGTTACCTTCCATCAAACTAGGTATTTTTTTCTTCTTCCATGACATCCTTGGAAGCATCTTTCGTCTGGTGGTGTGGGATCCCCCTCTTGATCTCTTCTGCGCGCGCGCACCTAGAGCAGAAAAATAAATGTATTAGTCAAAACCTAAACAAATATAGGTTACCTCCTCCTTAGTCTGTGATTCTTGGCCTTTTTCTTTATCTTCATGCGTAGGTCTTCATCCTGAAGGGATGAAATTTTAATTAGAAATAAAAACTTTAGAAGCTTGAGTAGTGTCACTTGCAAATTTCACAAAATACATACAAAATATGCAATGAAATCAAACCAATTAGAAACTTACCAAAATAAGAATTTAAACTACTTTTTTTAAAAATTGTTTAACACACACTGCTTGACTTGTGTGCCAATAACCAGATTGTATATAGTATCTAATAATGCATAAATTATCTCCCCCTTAGTAATTTTTAAAAATTTCCTCATACAATTCCTACTTAAACAACTGACTGTTTCTTTGTAATATCTAAAATATATACTTGTATTTACCAAGTTGGTCTTGCTTCAAAGTTTTACATGGACCTCTTCTTTGACATCTGTGGAAGGTCCTTGTGGTCTGTTGTTGTTCCTCTAGTTTGACACCACTGGAGTTCTGAAAAGATGCAAAAGAATTTGGGTGAATGCAAAAGATTTTGCAACAAATCAACTTACCGTATCATCAAATTGGTATTTATTGCAATTAAGATGTTTAGTGGGTACATTTTGTTGTTTTGTTGTGGGCTTCTTATTTTCCTGTTTTTGTGTTGTCTTTTAAGATTACTCGTTTTGTTTTGCCTTCAAGGAGTCACAATATTTGAATGCCACATCAGTACTTATTTGCTTCTTACACAAAGTTGTTAAAGAATAACTGAATTTAATGGAAAGAAAAGAACACAGAAAGTCAAGTTTACATCTACAGTTACCTTCCATCAAACTAGGTATTTTTTTCTTCTTCCATGACATCCTTGGAAGCATCTTTCGTCTTGTGGTGTGGGATCCCCCTCTTGATCTCTTCTGCGCGCGCAAACCTAGAGCAGAAAAATAAATGTATTAGTCAAAACCTAAACAAATATAGGTTACCTCCTCCTTAGTCTGTGATTCTTTGCCTTTTTCTTTATCTTCATGCGTAGGTCTTCATCCTGGAGCGATGAAATTTTAATTAGAAATAAAAACTTTAGAAGCTTGAGTAGTGTCACTTGCAAATTTCACAAAATACATACAAAATATGCAATGAAATCAAACCAATTAGAAACTTACCAAAATAAGAATTTAAACTACTTTTTTAAAAATTGTTTAACACACACTGCTTGACTTGTGTGCCAATAACCAGATTGTATATAGTATCTAATAATGCATAAATTATCTCCCCCTTAGTAATTTTTAAAAATTTCCTCATACAATTCCTACTTAAACAACTGACTGTGTTTCTTTGTAATATCTAAAATATATACTTGTATTTACCAAGTTGGTCTTGCTTCAAAGTTTTACATGGACCTCTTCTTTGACATCTGTGGAAGGTCCTTGTGGTCTGTTGTTGTTCCTCTAGTTTGACACCACTGGAGTTCTGAAAAGATGCAAAAGAATTTAGGTGAATGCAAAAGATTTTGTAACAAATCAACTTATCATCAAATTGGTATTTATTGCAATTAAGATGTTTAGTGGGTACATTTTGTTGTTTTGTTGTGGGCTTCTTATTTTCCTGTTTTTGTGTTGTCTTTTAAGATTACTCGTTTTGTTTTGCCTTCAAGGAGTCACAATATTTGAATGCCACATCAGTACTTATTTGCTTCTTACACAAAGTTGTTAAAGAATAACTGAATTTAATGGAAAGAAAAGAACACAGAAAGTCAAGTTTACATCTACAGTTACCTTCCATCAAACTAGGTATTTTTTTCTTCTTCCATGACATCCTTGGAAGCATCTTTCGTCTGGTGGTGTGGGATCCCCCTCTTGATCTCTTCTGCGCGCGCAAACCTAGAGCAGAAAAATAAATGTATTAGTCAAAACCTAAACAAATATAGGTTACCTCCTCCTTAGTCTGTGATTCTTTGCCTTTTTCTTTATCTTCATGCGTAGGTCTTCATCCTGAAGGGATGTAATTTTAATTAGAAATAAAAACTTTAGAAGCTTGAGTAGTGTCACTTGCAAATTTCACAAAATACATACAAAATATGCAATGAAATCAAACCAATTAGAAACTTACCAAAATAAGAATTTAAACTACTTTTTTAAAAATTGTTTAACACACACTGCTTGACTTGTGTGCCAATAACCAGATTGTATATAGTATCTAATAATGCATAAATTATCTCCCCCTTAGTAATTTTTAAAAATTTCCTCATACAATTCCTACTTAAACAACTGACTGTGTTTCTTTGTAATATCTAAAATATATACTTGTATTTACCAAGTTGGTCTTGCTTCAAAGTTTTACATGGACCTCTTCTTTGACATCTGTGGAAGGTCCTTGTGGTCTGTTGTTGTTCCTCTAGTTTGACACCACTGGAGTTCTGAAAAGATGCAAAAGAATTTAGGTGAATGCAAAAGATTTTGCAACAAATCAACTTATCATCAAATTGGTATTTATTGCAATTAAGATGTTTAGTGGGTACATTTTGTTGTTTTGTTGTGGGCTTCTTATTTTTCTGTTTTTGTGTTGTCTTTTAAGATTACTGGTTTTGTTTTGCCTTCAAGGAGTCACAATATTTGAATGCCACATCAGATCTTATTTGCTTCTTACACAAAGTTGTTAAAGAATAACTGAATTTAATGGAAAGAAAAGAACACAGAAAGTCAAGTTTACATCTACAGTTACCTTCCATCAAACTAGGTATTTTTTTCTTCTTCCATGACATCCTTGGAAGCATCTTTCGTCTGGTGGTGTGGGATCCCCCTCTTGATCTCTTCTGCGCGCGCAAACCTAGAGCAGAAAAATAAATGTATTAGTCAAAACCTAAACAAATATAGGTTACCTCCTCCTTAGTCTGTGATTCTTTGCCTTTTTCTTTATCTTCATGCGTAGGTCTTCATCCTGAAGCGATGTAATTTTAATTAGAAATAAAAACTTTAGAAGCTTGAGTAGTGTCACTTGCAAATTTCACAAAATACATACAAAATATGCAATGAAATCAAACCAATTAGAAACTTACCAAAATAAGAATTTAAACTACTTTTTTAAAAATTGTTTAACACACACTGCTTGACTTGTGTGCCAATAACCAGATTGTATATAGTATCTAATAATGCATAAATTATCTCCCCCTTAGTAATTTTTAAAAATTTCCTTATCCAATTCCTACTTAAACAACTGACTGTGTTTCTTTGTAATATCTAAAATATATACTTGTATTTACCAAGTTGGTCTTGCTTCAAAGTTTTACATGGACCTCTTCTTTGACATCTGTGGAAGGTCCTTGTGGTCTGTTGTTGTTCCTCTAGTTTGACACCACTGGAGTTCTGAAAAGATGCAAAAGAATTTAGGTGAATGCAAAAGATTTTGCAACAAATCAACTTACCGTCTCATCAAATTGGTATTTATTGCAATTAAGATGTTTAGTGGGTACATTTTGTTGTTTTGTTGTGGGCTTCTTATTTTCCTGTTTTTGTGTTGTCTTTTAAGATTACTCGTTTTGTTTTGCCTTCAAGGAGTCACAATATTTGAATGCCACATCAGTACTTATTTGCTTCTTACACAAAGTTGTTAAAGAATAACTGAATTTAATGGAAAGAAAAGAACACAGAAAGTCAAGTTTACATCTACAGTTACCTTCCATCAAACTAGGTATTTTTTTCTTCTTCCATGACATCCTTGGAAGCATCTTTCGTCTGGTGGTGTGGGATCCCCCTCTTGATCTCTTCTGCGCGCGCAAACCTAGAGCAGAAAAATAAATGTATTAGTCAAAACCTAAACAAATATAGGTTACCTCCTCCTTAGTCTGTGATTCTTTGCCTTTTTCTTTATCTTCATGCGTAGGTCTTCATCCTGAAGCGATGTAATTTTAATTAGAAATAAAAACTTTAGAAGCTTGAGTAGTGTCACTTGCAAATTTCACAAAATACATACAAAATATGCAATGAAATCAAACCAATTAGAAACTTACCAAAATAAGAATTTAAACTACTTTTTTAAAAATTGTTTAACACACACTGCTTGACTTGTGTGCCAATAACCAGATTGTATATAGTATCTAATAATGCATAAATTATCTCCCCCTTAGTAATTTTTAAAAATTTCCTCATACAATTCCTACTTAAACAACTGACTGTGTTTCTTTGTAATATCTAAAATATATACTTGTATTTACCAAGTTGGTCTTGCTTCAAAGTTTTACATGGACCTCTTCTTTGACATCTGTGGAAGGTCCTTGTGGTCTGTTGTTGTTCCTCTAGTTTGACACCACTGGAGTTCTGAAAAGATGCAAAAGAATTTAGGTGAATGCAAAAGATTTTGCAACAAATCAACTTATCATCAAATTGGTATTTATTGCAATTAAGATGTTTAGTGGGTACATTTTGTTGTTTTGTTGTGGGCTTCTTATTTTCCTGTTTTTGTGTTGTCTTTTAAGATTACTCGTTTTGTTTTGCCTTCAAGGAGTCACAATATTTGAATGCCACATCAGTACTTATTTGCTTCTTACACAAAGTTGTTAAAGAATAACTGAATTTAATGGAAAGAAAAGAACACAGAAAGTCAAGTTTACATCTACAGTTACCTTCCATCAAACTAGGTATTTTTTTCTTCTTCCATGACATCCTTGGAAGCATCTTTCGTCTGGTGGTGTGGGATCCCCCTCTTGATCTCTTCTGCGCGCGCAAACCTAGAGCAGAAAAATAAATGTATTAGTCAAAACCTAAACAAATATAGGTTACCTCCTCCTTAGTCTGTGATTCTTTGCCTTTTTCTTTATCTTCATGCGTAGGTCTTCATCCTGAAGGGATGTAATTTTAATTAGAAATAAAAACTTTAGAAGCTTGAGTAGTGTCACTTGCAAATTTCACAAAATACATACAAAATATGCAATGAAATCAAACCAATTAGAAACTTACCAAAATAAGAATTTAAACTACTTTTTTAAAAATTGTTTAACACACACTGCTTGACTTGTGTGCCAATAACCAGATTGTATATAGTATCTAATAATGCATAAATTATCTCCCCCTTAGTAATTTTTAAAAATTTCCTCATACAATTCCTACTTAAACAACTGACTGTGTTTCTTTGTAATATCTAAAATATATACTTGTATTTACCAAGTTGGTCTTGCTTCAAAGTTTTACATGGACCTCTTCTTTGACATCTGTGGAAGGTCCTTGTGGTCTGTTGTTGTTCCTCTAGTTTGACACCACTGGAGTTCTGAAAAGATGCAAAAGAATTTAGGTGAATGCAAAAGATTTTGCAACAAATCAACTTACCGTATCATCAAATTGGTATTTATTGCAATTAAGATGTTTAGTGGGTACATTTTGTTGTTTTGTTGTGGGCTTCTTATTTTCCTGTTTTTGTGTTGTCTTTTAAGATTACTCGTTTTGTTTTGCCTTCAAGGAGTCACAATATTTGAATGCCACATCAGTACTTATTTGCTTCTTACACAAAGTTGTTAAAGAATAACTGAATTTAATGGAAAGAAAAACAGAAAGTCAAGTTTACATCTACAGTTACCTTCCATCAAACTAGGTATTTTTTTCTTCTTCCATGACATCCTTGGAAGCATCTTTCGTCTGGTGGTGTGGGATCCCCCTCTTGATCTCTTCTGCGCGCGCAAACCTAGAGCAGAAAAATAAAGGTATTAGTCAAAACCTAAACAAATATAGGTTACCTCCTCCTTAGTCTGTGATTCTTTGCCTTTTTCTTTATCTTCATGCGTAGGTCTTCATCCTGAAGCGATGAAATTTTAATTAGAAATAAAAACTTTAGAAGCTTGAGTAGTGTCACTTGCAAATTTCACAAAATACATACAAAATATGCAATGAAATCAAACCAATTAGAAACTTACCAAAATAAGAATTTAAACTACTTTTTTAAAAATTGTTTAACACACACTGCTTGACTTGTGTGCCAATAACCAGATTGTATATAGTATCTAATAATGCATAAATTATCTCCCCCTTAGTAATTTTTAAAAATTTCCTCATACAATTCCTACTTAAACAACTGACTGTGTTTCTTTGTAATATCTAAAATATATACTTGTATTTACCAAGTTGGTCTTGCTTCAAAGTTTTACATGGACCTCTTCTTTGACATCTGTGGAAGGTCCTTGTGGTCTGTTGTTGTTCCTCTAGTTTGACACCACTGGAGTTCTGAAAAGATGCAAAAGAATTTAGGTGAATGCAAAAGATTTTGCAACAAATCAACTTATCATCAAATTGGTATTTATTGCAATTAAGATGTTTAGTGGGTACATTTTGTTGTTTTTGTTGTGGGCTTCTTATTTTTCTGTTTTTGTGTTGTCTTTTAAGATTACTGGTTTTGTTTTGCCTTCAAGGAGTCACAATATTTGAATGCCACATCAGATCTTATTTGCTTCTTACACAAAGTTGTTAAAGAATAACTGAATTTAATGGAAAGAAAAGAACACAGAAAGTCAAGTTTACATCTACAGTTACCTTCCATCAAACTAGGTATTTTTTTCTTCTTCCATGACATCCTTGGAAGCATCTTTCGTCTGGTGGTGTGGGATCCCCCTCTTGATCTCTTCTGCGCGCGCGCACCTAGAGCAGAAAAATAAATGTATTAGTCAAAACCTAAACAAATATAGGTTACCTCCTCCTTAGTCTGTGATTCTTTGCCTTTTTCTTTATCTTCATGCGTAGGTCTTCATCCTGAAGCGATGAAATTTTAAATAGAAATAAAAACTTTAGAAGCTTGAGTAGTGTCACTTGCAAATTTCACAAAATACATACAAAATATGCAATGAAATCAAACCAATTAGAAACTTACCAAAATAAGAATTTAAACTACTTTTTTAAAAATTGTTTAACACACACTGCTTGACTTGTGTGCCAATAACCAGATTGTATATAGTATCTAATAATGCATAAATTATCTCCCCCTTAGTAATTTTTAAAAATTTCCTTATCCAATTCCTACTTAAACAACTGACTGTGTTTCTTTGTAATATCTAAAATATATACTTGTATTTACCAAGTTGGTCTTGCTTCAAAGTTTTACATGGACCTCTTCTTTGACATCTGTGGAAGGTCCTTGTGGTCTGTTGTTGTTCCTCTAGTTTGACACCACTGGAGTTCTGAAAAGATGCAAAAGAATTTAGGTGAATGCAAAAGATTTTGCAACAAATCAACTTACCGTCTCATCAAATTGGTATTTATTGCAATTAAGATGTTTAGTGGGTACATTTTGTTGTTTTGTTGTGGGCTTCTTATTTTCCTGTTTTTGTGTTGTCTTTTAAGATTACTCGTTTTGTTTTGCCTTCAAGGAGTCACAATATTTGAATGCCACATCAGTACTTATTTGCTTCTTACACAAAGTTGTTAAAGAATAACTGAATTTAATGGAAAGAAAAGAACACAGAAAGTCAAGTTTACATCTACAGTTACCTTCCATCAAACTAGGTATTTTTTTCTTCTTCCATGACATCCTTGGAAGCATCTTTCGTCTGGTGGTGTGGGATCCCCCTCTTGATCTCTTCTGCGCGCGCAAACCTAGAGCAGAAAAATAAATGTATTAGTCAAAACCTAAACAAATATAGGTTACCTCCTCCTTAGTCTGTGATTCTTTGCCTTTTTCTTTATCTTCATGCGTAGGTCTTCATCCTGAAGGGATGTAATTTTAATTAGAAATAAAAACTTTAGAAGCTTGAGTAGTGTCACTTGCAAATTTCACAAAATACATACAAAATATGCAATGAAATCAAACCAATTAGAAACTTACCAAAATAAGAATTTAAACTACTTTTTTAAAAATTGTTTAACACACACTGCTTGACTTGTGTGCCAATAACCAGATTGTATATAGTATCTAATAATGCATAAATTATCTCCCCCTTAGTAATTTTTAAAAATTTCCTTATCCAATTCCTACTTTAACAACTGACTGTGTTTCTTTGTAATATCTAAAATATATACTTGTATTTACCAAGTTGGTCTTGCTTCAAAGTTTTACATGGACCTCTTCTTTGACATCTGTGGAAGGTCCTTGTGGTCTGTTGTTGTTCCTCTAGTTTGACACCACTGGAGTTCTGAAAAGATGCAAAAGAATTTAGGTGAATGCAAAAGATTTTGCAACAAATCAACTTACCGTCTCATCAAATTGGTATTTATTGCAATTAAGATGTTTAGTGGGTACATTTTGTTGTTTTGTTGCGGGCTTCTTATTTTCCTGTTTTTGTGTTGTCTTTTAAGATTACTCGTTTTGTTTTGCCTTCAAGGAGTCACAATATTTGAATGCCACATCAGTACTTATTTGCTTCTTACACAAAGTTGTTAAAGAATAACTGAATTTAATGGAAAGAAAAGAACACAGAAAGTCAAGTTTACATCTACAGTTACCTTCCATCAAACTAGGTATTTTTTTCTTCTTCCATGACATCCTTGGAAGCATCTTTCGTCTGGTGGTGTGGGATCCCCCTCTTGATCTCTTCTGCGCGCGCAAACCTAGAGCAGAAAAATAAATGTATTAGTCAAAACCTAAACAAATATAGGTTACCTCCTCCTTAGTCTGTGATTCTTTGCCTTTTTCTTTATCTTCATGCGTAGGTCTTCATCCTGAAGCGATGAAATTTTAATTAGAAATAAAAACTTTAGAAGCTTGAGTAGTGTCACTTGCAAATTTCACAAAATACATACAAAATATGCAATGAAATCAAACCAATTAGAAACTTACCAAAATAAGAATTTAAACTACTTTTTTAAAAATTGTTTAACACACACTGCTTGACTTGTGTGCCAATAACCAGATTGTATATAGTATCTAATAATGCATAAATTATCTCCCCCTTAGTAATTTTTAAAAATTTCCTTATCCAATTCCTACTTAAACAACTGACTGTGTTTCTTTGTAATATCTAAAATATATACTTGTATTTACCAAGTTGGTCTTGCTTCAAAGTTTTACATGGACCTCTTCTTTGACATCTGTGGAAGGTCCTTGTGGTCTGTTGTTGTTCCTCTAGTTTGACACCACTGGAGTTCTGAAAAGATGCAAAAGAATTTAGGTGAATGCAAAAGATTTTGCAACAAATCAACTTACCGTCTCATCAAATTGGTATTTATTGCAATTAAGATGTTTAGTGGGTACATTTTGTTGTTTTGTTGTGGGCTTCTTATTTTCCTGTTTTTGTGTTGTCTTTTAAGATTACTCGTTTTGTTTTGCCTTCAAGGAGTCACAATATTTGAATGCCACATCAGTGCTTATTTGCTTCTTACACATAGTTGTTAAAGAATAACTGAATTTAATGGAAAGAAAAGAACACAGAAAGTCAAGTTTACATCTACAGTTACCTTCCATCAAACTAGGTATTTTTTTCTTCTTCCATGACATCCTTGGAAGCATCTTTCGTCTGGTGGTGTGGGATCCCCCTCTTGATCTCTTCTGCGCGCGCAAACCTAGAGCAGAAAAATAAATGTATTAGTCAAAACCTAAACAAATATAGGTTACCTCCTCCTTAGTCTGTGATTCTTTGCCTTTTTCTTTATCTTCATGCGTAGGTCTTCATCCTGAAGCGATGTAATTTTAATTAGAAATAAAAACTTTAGAAGCTTGAGTAGTGTCACTTGCAAATTTCACAAAATACATACAAAATATGCAATGAAATCAAACCAATTAGAAACTTACCAAAATAAGAATTTAAACTACTTTTTTAAAAATTGTTTAACACACACTGCTTGACTTGTGTGCCAATAACCAGATTGTATATAGTATCTAATAATGCATAAATTATCTCCCCCTTAGTAATTTTTAAAAATTTCCTCATACAATTCCTACTTAAACAACTGACTGTGTTTCTTTGTAATATCTAAAATATACACTTGTATTTACCAAGTTGGTCTTGCTTCAAAGTTTTACATGGACCTCTTCTTTGACATCTGTGGAAGGTCCTTGTGGTCTGTTGTTGTTCCTCTAGTTTGACACCACTGGAGTTCTGAAAAGATGCAAAAGAATTTAGGTGAATGCAAAAGATTTTGCAACAAATCAACTTACCGTATCATCAAATTGGTATTTATTGCAATTAAGATGTTTAGTGGGTACATTTTGTTGTTTTGTTGTGGGCTTCTTATTTTCCTGTTTTTGTGTTGTCTTTTAAGATTACTCGTTTTGTTTTGCCTTCAAGGAGTCACAATATTTGAATGCCACATCAGTACTTATTTGCTTCTTACACAAAGTTGTTAAAGAATAACTGAATTTAATGGAAAGAAAAACAGAAAGTCAAGTTTACATCTACAGTTACCTTCCATCAAACTAGGTATTTTTTTCTTCTTCCATGACATCCTTGGAAGCATCTTTCGTCTGGTGGTGTGGGATCCCCCTCTTGATCTCTTCTGCGCGCGCAAACCTAGAGCAGAAAAATAAAGGTATTAGTCAAAACCTAAACAAATATAGGTTACCTCCTCCTTAGTCTGTGATTCTTTGCCTTTTTCTTTATCTTCATGCGTAGGTCTTCATCCTGAAGCGATGAAATTTTAATTAGAAATAAAAACTTTAGAAGCTTGAGTAGTGTCACTTGCAAATTTCACAAAATACATACAAAATATGCAATGAAATCAAACCAATTAGAAACTTACCAAAATAAGAATTTAAACTACTTTTTTAAAAATTGTTTAACACACACTGCTTGACTTGTGTGCCAATAACCAGATTGTATATAGTATCTAATAATGCATAAATTATCTCCCCCTTAGTAATTTTTAAAAATTTCCTCATACAATTCCTACTTAAACAACTGACTGTGTTTCTTTGTAATATCTAAAATATATACTTGTATTTACCAAGTTGGTCTTGCTTCAAAGTTTTACATGGACCTCTTCTTTGACATCTGTGGAAGGTCCTTGTGGTCTGTTGTTGTTCCTCTAGTTTGACACCACTGGAGTTCTGAAAAGATGCAAAAGAATTTAGGTGAATGCAAAAGATTTTGCAACAAATCAACTTATCATCAAATTGGTATTTATTGCAATTAAGATGTTTAGTGGGTACATTTTGTTGTTTTTGTTGTGGGCTTCTTATTTTTCTGTTTTTGTGTTGTCTTTTAAGATTACTGGTTTTGTTTTGCCTTCAAGGAGTCACAATATTTGAATGCCACATCAGATCTTATTTGCTTCTTACACAAAGTTGTTAAAGAATAACTGAATTTAATGGAAAGAAAAGAACACAGAAAGTCAAGTTTACATCTACAGTTACCTTCCATCAAACTAGGTATTTTTTTCTTCTTCCATGACATCCTTGGAAGCATCTTTCGTCTGGTGGTGTGGGATCCCCCTCTTGATCTCTTCTGCGCGCGCGCACCTAGAGCAGAAAAATAAATGAATTAGTCAAAACCTAAACAAATATAGGTTACCTCCTCCTTAGTCTGTGATTCTTTGCCTTTTTCTTTATCTTCATGCGTAGGTCTTCATCCTGAAGCGATGAAATTTCAAATAGAAATAAAAACTTTAGAAGCTTGAGTAGTGTCACTTGCAAATTTCACAAAATACATACAAAATATGCAATGAAATCAAACCAATTAGAAACTTACCAAAATAAGAATTTAAACTACTTTTTTAAAAATTGTTTAACACACACTGCTTGACTTGTGTGCCAATAACCAGATTGTATATAGTATCTAATAATGCATAAATTATCTCCCCCTTAGTAATTTTTAAAAATTTCCTTATCCAATTCCTACTTAAACAACTGACTGTGTTTCTTTGTAATATCTAAAATATATACTTGTATTTACCAAGTTGGTCTTGCTTCAAAGTTTTACATGGACCTCTTCTTTGACATCTGTGGAAGGTCCTTGTGGTCTGTTGTTGTTCCTCTAGTTTGACACCACTGGAGTTCTGAAAAGATGCAAAAGAATTTAGGTGAATGCAAAAGATTTTGCAACAAATCAACTTACCGTCTCATCAAATTGGTATTTATTGCAATTAAGATGTTTAGTGGGTACATTTTGTTGTTTTGTTGTGGGCTTCTTATTTTCCTGTTTTTGTGTTGTCTTTTAAGATTACTCGTTTTGTTTTGCCTTCAAGGAGTCACAATATTTGAATGCCACATCAGTACTTATTTGCTTCTTACACAAAGTTGTTAAAGAATAACTGAATTTAATGGAAAGAAAAGAACACAGAAAGTCAAGTTTACATCTACAGTTACCTTCCATCAAACTAGGTATTTTTTTCTTCCATGACATCCTTGGAAGCATCTTTCGTCTGGTGGTGTGGGATCCCCCTCTTGATCTCTTCTGCGCGCGCAAACCTAGAGCAGAAAAATAAATGTATTAGTCAAAACCTAAACAAATATAGGTTACCTCCTCCTTAGTCTGTGATTCTTTGCCTTTTTCTTTATCTTCATGCGTAGGTCTTCATCCTGAAGCGATGTAATTTTAATTAGAAATAAAAACTTTAGAAGCTTGAGTAGTGTCACTTGCAAATTTCACAAAATACATACAAAATATGCAATGAAATCAAACCAATTAGAAACTTACCAAAATAAGAATTTAAACTACTTTTTTTAAAAATTGTTTAACACACACTGCTTGACTTGTGTGCCAATAACCAGATTGTATATAGTATCTAATAATGCATAAATTATCTCCTACTTAGTAATTTTTAAAAATTTCCTCATACAATTCCTACTTAAACAACTGACTGTGTTTCTTTGTAATATCTAAAATATATACTTGTATTTACCAAGTTGGTCTTGCTTCAAAGTTTTACATGGACCTCTTCTTTGACATCTGTGGAAGGTCCTTGTGGTCTGTTGTTGTTCCTCTAGTTTGACACCACTGGAGTTCTGAAAAGATGCAAAAGAATTTAGGTGAATGCAAAAGATTTTGCAATAAATCAACTTACCGTATCATCAAATTGGTATTTATTGCAATTAAGATGTTTAGTGGGTACATTTTGTTATTTTGTTGTGGGCTTCTTATTTTCCTGTTTTTGTGTTGTCTTTTAAGATTACTCGTTTTGTTTTGCCTTCAAGGAGTCACAATATTTGAATGCCACATCAGTACTTATTTGCTTCTTACACAAAGTTGTTAAAAAATAACTGAATTTAATGGAAAGAAAAGAACACAGAAAGTCAAGTTTACATCTACAGTTACCTTCCATCAAACTAGGTATTTTTTTCTTCTTCCATGACATCCTTGGAAGCATCTTTCGTCTGGTGGTGTGGGATCCCCCTCTTGATCTCTTCTGCGCGCGCAAACCTAGAGCAGAAAAATAAATGTATTAGTCAAAACCTAAACAAATATAGGTTACCTCCTCCTTAGTCTGTGATTCTTTGCCTTTTTCTTTATCTTCATGCGTAGGTCTTCATCCTGAAGCGATGAAATTTTAATTAGAAATAAAAACTTTAGAAGCTTGAGTAGTGTCACTTGCAAATTTCACAAAATACATACAAAATATGCAATGAAATCAAACCAATTAGAAACTTACCAAAATAAGAATTTAAACTACTTTTTTAAAAATTGTTTAACACACACTGCTTGACTTGTGTGCCAATAACCAGATTGTATATAGTATCTAATAATGCATAAATTATCTCCCCCTTAGTAATTTTTAAAAATTTCCTCATACAATTCCTACTTAAACAACTGACTGTGTTTCTTTGTAATATCTAAAATATATACTTGTATTTACCAAGTTGGTCTTGCTTCAAAGTTTTACATGGACCTCTTCTTTGACATCTGTGGGAGGTCCTTGTGGTCTGTTGTTGTTCCTCTAGTTTGACACCACTGGAGTTCTGAAAAGATGCAAAAGAATTTAGGTGAATGCAAAAGATTTTGCAACAAATCAACTTATCATCAAATTGGTATTTATTGCAATTAAGATGTTTAGTGGGTACATTTTGTTGTTTTTGTTGTGGGCTTCTTATTTTTCTGTTTTTGTGTTGTCTTTTAAGATTACTGGTTTTGTTTTGCCTTCAAGGAGTCACAATATTTGAATGCCACATCAGATCTTATTTGCTTCTTACACAAAGTTGTTAAAGAATAACTGAATTTAATGGAAAGAAAAGAACACAGAAAGTCAAGTTTACATCTACAGTTACCTTCCATCAAACTAGGTATTTTTTTCTTCTTCCATGACATCCTTGGAAGCATCTTTCGTCTGGTGGTGTGGGATCCCCCTCTTGATCTCTTCTGCGCGCGCGCACCTAGAGCAGAAAAATAAATGTATTAGTCAAAACCTAAACAAATATAGGTTACCTCCTCCTTAGTCTGTGATTCTTTGCCTTTTTCTTTATCTTCATGCGTAGGTCTTCATCCTGAAGCGATGAAATTTTAATTAGAAATAAAAACTTTAGAAGCTTGAGTAGTGTCACTTGCAAATTTCACAAAATACATACAAAATATGCAATGAAATCAAACCAATTAGAAACTTACCAAAATAAGAATTTAAACTACTTTTTTAAAAATTGTTTAACACACACTGCTTGACTTGTGTGCCAATAACCAGATTGTATATAGTATCTAATAATGCATAAATTATCTCCCCCTTAGTAATTTTTAAAAATTTCCTTATCCAATTCCTACTTAAACAACTGACTGTGTTTCTTTGTAATATCTAAAATATATACTTGTATTTACCAAGTTGGTCTTGCTTCAAAGTTTTACATGGACCTCTTCTTTGACATCTGTGGAAGGTCCTTGTGGTCTGTTGTTGTTCCTCTAGTTTGACACCACTGGAGTTCTGAAAAGATGCAAAAGAATTTAGGTGAATGCAAAAGATTTTGCAACAAATCAACTTACCGTCTCATCAAATTGGTATTTATTGCAATTAAGATGTTTAGTGGGTACATTTTGTTGTTTTGTTGTGGGCTTCTTATTTTCCTGTTTTTGTGTTGTCTTTTAAGATTACTGGTTTTGTTTTGCCTTCAAGGAGTCACAATATTTGAATGCCACATCAGTACTTATTTGCTTCTTACACAAAGTTGTTAAAGAATAACTGAATTTAATGGAAAGAAAAGAACACAGAAAGTCAAGTTTACATCTACAGTTACCTTCCATCAAACTAGGTATTTTTTTCTTCTTCCATGACATCCTTGGAAGCATCTTTCGTCTGGTGGTGTGGGATCCCCCTCTTGATCTCTTCTGCGCGCGCAAACCTAGAGCAGAAAAATAAATGTATTAGTCAAAACCTAAACAAATATAGGTTACCTCCTCCTTAGTCTGTGATTCTTTGCCTTTTTCTTTATCTTCATGCGTAGGTCGTCATCCTGAAGTGATGTAATTTTAATTAGAAATAAAAACTTTAGAAGCTTGAGTAGTGTCACTTGCAAATTTCACAAAATACATACAAAATATGCAATGAAATAAAACCAATTAGAAACTTACCAAAATAAGAATTTAAACCACTTTTTTAAAAATTGTTTAACACACACTGCTTGACTTGTGTGCCAATAACCAGAATGTATATAGTATCTAATAATGCATAAATTATCTCCCCCTTAGTAATTTTTAAAAATTTCCTCATACAATTCCTACTTAAACAACTGACTGTGTTTCTTTGTAATATCTAAAATATATACTTGTATTTACCAAGTTGGTCTTGCTTCAAAGTTTTACATGGACCTCTTCTTTGACATCTGTGGAAGGTCCTTGTGGTCTGTTGTTGTTCCTCTAGTTTGACACCACTGGAGTTCTGAAAAGATGCAAAAGAATTTAGGTGAATGCAAAAGATTTTGCAACAAATCAACTTACCGTCTCATCAAATTGGTATTTATTGCAATTAAGATGTTTAGTGGGTACATTTTGTTGTTTTGTTGTGGGCTTCTTATTTTCCTGTTTTTGTGTTGTCTTTTAAGATTACTCGTTTTGTTTTGCCTTCAAGGAGTCACAATATTTGACTGCCACATCAGTACTTATTTGCTTCTTACACAAAGTTGTTAAAGAATAACTGAATTTAATGGAAAGAAAAGAACACAGAAAGTCAAGTTTACATCTACAGTTACCTTCCATCAAACTAGGTATTTTTTTCTTCTTCCATGACATCCTTGGAAGCATCTTTCGTCTGGTGGTGTGGGATCCCCCTCTTGATCTCTTCTGCACGCGCGCACCTAGAGCAGAAAAAAAAATGTATTAGTCAAAACCTAAACAAATATAGGTCACCTCCTCCTTAGTCTGTGATTCTTTGCCTTTTTCTTTATCTTCATGCGTAGGTCTTCATCCTGAAGTGATGAAATTTTAATTAGAAATAAAAACTTTAGAAGCTTGAGTAGTGTCACTTGCAAATTTCACAAAATACATACAAAATATGCAATGAAATCAAACCAATTAGAAACTTATCAAAATAAGAATTTAAACTACTTTTTTTAAAAATTGTTTAACACACACTGCTTGACTTGTGTGCCAATAACCAGAATGTATATAGTATCTAATAATGCATAAATTATCTCCCCCTTAGTAATTTTTAAAAATTTCCTCATACAATTCCTACTTAAACAACTGACTGTGTTTCTTTGTAATATCTAAAATATATACTTGTATTTACCAAGTTGGTCTTGCTTCAAAGTTTTACATGGACCTCTTCTTTGACATCTGTGGAAGGTCCTTGTGGTCTGTTGTTGTTCCTCTAGTTTGACACCACTGGAGTTCTGAAAAGATGCAAAAGAATTTAGGTGAATGCAAAAGATTTTGCAACAAATCAACTTACCGTATCATCAAATTGGTATTTATTGCAATTAAGATGTTTAGTGGGTACATTTTGTTGTTTTGTTGTGGGCTTCTTATTTTCCTGTTTTTGTGTTGTCTTTTAAGATTACTCGTTTTGTTTTGCCTTCAAGGAGTCACAATATTTGAATGCCACATCAGTACTTATTTGCTTCTTACACAAAGTTGTTAAAGAATAACTGAATTTAATGGAAAGAAAAGAACACAGAAAGTCAAGTTTACATCTACAGTTACCTTCCATCAAACTAGGTATTTTTTTCTTCTTCCATGACATCCTTTGAAGCATCTTTCGTCTGGTGGTGTGGGATCCCCCTCTTGATCTCTTCTGCGCGCGCAAACCTAGAGCAGAAAAATAAAGGTATTAGTCAAAACCTAAACAAATATAGGTTACCTCCTCCTTAGTATGTGATTCTTTGCCTTTTTCTTTATCTTCATGCGTAGGTCTTCATCCTGAAGCGATGAAATTTTAATTAGAAATAAAAACTTTAGAAGCTTGAGTAGTGTCACTTGCAAATTTCACAAAATACATACAAAATATGCAATGAAATCAAACCAATTAGAAACTTACCAAAATAAGAATTTAAACTACTTTTTTAAAAATTGTTTAACACACACTGCTTGACTTGTGTGCCAATAACCAGATTGTATATAGTATCTAATAATGCATAAATTATCTCCCCCTTAGTAATTTTTAAAAATTTCCTCATACAATTCCTACTTAAACAACTGACTGTGTTTCTTTGTAATATCTAAAATATAAACTTGTATTTACCAAGTTGGTCTTGCTTCAAAGTTTTACATGGACCTCTTCTTTGACATCTGTGGAAGGTCCTTGTGGTCTGTTGTTGTTCCTCTAGTTTGACACCACTGGAGTTCTGAAAAGATGCAAAAGAATTTAGGTGAATGCAAAAGATTTTGCAACAAATCAACTTACCATATCATCAAATTGGTATTTATTGCAATTAAGATGTTTAGTGGGTACATTTTGTTGTTTTGTTGTGGGCTTCTTATTTTCCTGTTTTTGTGTTGTCTTTAAAGATTACTCGTTTTGTTTTGCCTTCAAGGAGTCACAATATTTGAATGCCACATCAGTACTTATTTGCTTCCTACACAAATTTGTTAAAGAATAACTGAATTTAATGGAAAGAAAAGAACACAGAAAGTCAAGTTTACATCTACAGTTACCTTCCATCAAACTAGGTATTTTTTTCTTCTTCCATGACATCCTTGGAAGCATCTTTCGTCTGGTGGTGTGGGATCCCCCTCTTGATCTCTTCTGCGCGCGCAAACCTAGAGCAGAAAAATAAATGTATTAGTCAAAACCTAAACAAATATAGGTTACCTCCTCCTTAGTCTGTGATTCTTTGCCTTTTTCTTTATCTTCATGCGTAGGTCTTCATCCTGAAGTGATGAAATTTTAATTAGAAATAAAAACTTTAGAAGCTTGAGTAGTGTCACTTGCAAATTTCACAAAATACATACAAAATATGCAATGAAATCAAACCAATTAGAAACTTACCAAAATAAGAATTTAAACTACTTTTTTAAAAAATTGTTTAACACACACTGCTTGACTTGTGTGCCAATAACCAGAATGTATATAGTATCTAATAATGCATAAATTATCTCCCCCTTAGTAATTTTTAAAAATTTCCTCATACAATTCCTACTTAAACAACTGACTGTGTTTCTTTGTAATATCTAAAATATATACTTGTATTTACCAAGTTGGTCTTGCATCAAAGTTTTACATGGACCTCTTCTTTGACATCTGTGGAAGGTCCTTGTGGTCTGTTGTTGATCCTCTAGTTTGACACCACTGGAGTTCTGAAAAGATGCAAACGAATTTAGGTGAATGCAAAAGATTTTGCAACAAATCAACTTACCGTATCATCAAATTGGTATTTATTGCAATTAAGATGTTTAGTGGGTACATTTTGTTGTTTTTGTTGTGGGCTTCTTATTTTTCTGTTTTTGTGTTGTCTTTTAAGATTACTCGTTTTGTTTTGCCTTCAAGGAGTCACAATATTTGAATGCCACATCAGATCTTATTTGCTCCTTACACAAAGTTGTTAAAGAATAACTGAATTTAATGGAAAGAAAAGAACACAGAAAGTCAAGTTTACATCTACAGTTACCTTCCATCAAACTAGGTATTTTTTTCTTCTTCCATGACATCCTTGGAAGCATCTTTCGTCTGGTGGTGTGGGATCCCCCTCTTGATCTCTTCTGCGCGCGCGCACCTAGAGCAGAAAAATAAATGTATTAGTCAAAACCTAAACAAATATAGGTTACCTCCTCCTTAGTCTGTGATTCTTTGCCTTTTTCTTTATCTTCATGCGTAGGTCTTCATCCTGAAGCGATGAAATTTTAATTAGAAATAAAAACTTTAGAAGCTTGAGTAGTGTCACTTGCAAATTTCACAAAATACATACAAAATATGCAATGAAATCAAACCAATTAGAAACTTACCAAAATAAGAATTTAAACTACTTTTTTAAAAATTGTTTAACACACACTGCTTGACTTGTGTGCCAATAACCAGATTGTATATAGTATCTAATAATGCATAAATTATCTCCCCCTTAGTAATTTTTAAAAATTTCCTTATCCAATTCCTACTTAAACAACTGACTGTGTTTCATTGTAATATTTAAAATATATACTTGTATTTACCAAGTTGGTCTTGCTTCAAAGTTTTACATGGACCTCTTCTTTGACATCTGTGGAAGGTCCTTGTGGTCTGTTGTTGTACCTCTAGTTTGACACCACTGGAGTTCTGAAAAGATGCAAAAGAATTTAGGTGAATGCAAAAGATTTTGCAACAAATCAACTATCATCAAATTGATGTTTATAGCAATTAGGATGTTTAATGTGTACATTTTGTTGTTTTGATGTGGGCTTCTTATTTTCTTATGAAATTTGAATTAGAAATAAAAACTTTAGAAGCTTGAGTTGTGTCACTTGCAAAATTCACAAAATACATACAAAATATGCAATGAAATCAACCCAATTAGAAACTTAAACCAAAATGAGAATTTAAACTACTTTTTTATTCGACCGCAAAAAAATTGCGGACGTATTATGGGACAGGACAGCGTCAGGACAGATTTTTACACGATTTTCATCAAAAACATCGAAAAAACTTTTTTTTCCAAATTTAAAATTTATTTTCATAAACTACATCATAATATCTATATTATGTCCAAATTTCATTAAAATCCAACCAGAAACAAAAAAGTTATAGCCCGTCAGGACATTGTCAGGACATCGTCAGGACATTAGTGTAACCCTGGAATGATGCTGTCGTCGTCTGTTTTAGTGTTTCCACAATAACTTTAATTTCAGTTATCTGCTTGCTATGAAATTTGACAATGACGATCCTGACCATAAAAGGATGAATGGGATTGATTTTGGGGGTTCTCCCATTTTCTGTTTCAAAATTGGGGGCCAAAAAGGGGCTAAAAATGCTACTTTAATGTTTGTTGCCACAATAACTTTAGTTCTAGTTATTCCATTGGTTTGTAATTTGGCAATAATGTTCCTTACAATAAAAGGATGAATGGGATTAATTTTGGGGGGTCCCCCTTTTTGTTTCGAAATTAGGGGCCCAAAAGGGACAAAAAATTCAAATATTTAATTGGTCTCCACCATAACTTTGGTCCTAGTTGGCCTATTGCTGTGAAATTTGTCAAGAATGTTTCTTACAATAAAAGAATTAACCTGATGAATTTTCGCGCACCCCCTTTTTCCCCGTTATGTAATTAGGGGCCAAAAGGGGCCAAAATCGAAACTTTTTTATTTGTGGTCCGATTTTGAATTTTTTTTTTGCATGTTTGTTCTTGTCAAATAGCGGATATGTATATTAGAATTAATTTTTGCAACCCCCCCCCTTTTTCCTCTATTGGGTAATTAAGGGCCAAAAGGGATCAAAATTGAAACTTGTTTACTTGTGATCTGATCGAAAAAATTTTGCGTGGTTGTTCTTGTCAAATAGCAGATACAAAATTGAAATTTAATTTTGGGGCTTCCCTTTTTATTCCTATTACGTAATTAGGGGGCCAAAATTGACACTTTTAATTCGATACAGATTGGCAGTATCTCTTACTGTTTTCAAGAAGGCAAAGGGGTCAAAATCATCAATAATAATAGATTAATGAAGAAAATGGGTCTATTTCTTAATATAAAATTGAGTGGGGATATTGAAATGATATAAATATGATATTGTAAGTATATTTTTTTCCATTTTCTTTTAAAATATAGTTAAAATCTAATGATTTTCTTGTTAAACGTGGCTGAAAAGTCCACCCAAGAAGGCATGTGTTAAAAACCTTTGTTAGTCCACCATGGGGTGCATGTGTCAGACAGGCCAGAGCAATTGACTATCCATATTGGGCCTAAAAAGTACAGGGTTCAACGTGTTGCGGTCGTATCATGCTGCTCTCGGCGAAGCTTTATCAAAAATTATTTAACACACTGCTGGACTTGTGTGCCAATAACCAGAATGTAAATAGTGTCTAATAATGAATGAATAATCTCCCACTTAGTAATTTTTAAAAAATCACCCTCAATTATTTCTTCATACAACTCCTACTTAAACAACTGACTGTGTTTCATTGTAATATTTAAAATATGTACTTGTATTTACCAAGTGCAAAATTTGGCAAAAATTACGAAAAAGGGCAATAACTTCCACATCAGCATTCGGATCTTTTTCAAAATTTCAGGTCAGGTAGATCTTAATATGCTGATCACTTCTGATTCTTGTACAAATTTGAAATCTCAAACAATTTTTCGAGTTATAAGCAAAAAACTGCAATTTACCCTGATGTTCTTTTTTTAGCCATAGTGTCATGTTTTTTGTTGACGAATAAAAAATTCGAACAACAGAATTGTAGCATATATGCTATTGGACAAGTTTGCCGAGTTTAGATGCAGTTTGTCTTACAGTGTCAGACAAGTTAATTTTGAAATTCAGCATGAAAAGTAAAGAAAAGGGTAAATTTTGTCGCTTTAAGGGCAATAACTCCTAAAAGAAATTGTCATACATATAATGGTATGATGCTGTCGTCGTCGTTGTCGTCGTTGTCGTTGTCGTTGTCGTCCTCTGTTAACTTTAGTGTATACACGTTAACTTTAGTTCTAGTTATCCAAATGCAATGAAATTTGACAATGATATTTCTTACCATTAAAGGATGGATGGGATTGATTTTGGGAGTCCCCCCTTTTTTCGTTTAGAAATTAAGGGCATAAAGGGGCCAAAATTGCAACTTTTTTGTTTGTTCTTACAATAACTTTTTCAAAATCTTCTCCTCTGAAACTACTGAACAGAATTCAATGAAACTTGGTATGATTGATCATTAGGGTGTCCTGCACTATGGTAATGTTTCGATTTCTGATTCGTCAAAAAACATGGCCGCCGTTGCTAAAAATAGACCTGGGGGTCAGACTACTGTTTTTGGCTTGTAATTCAAAAAGTATGAGAGATAGATGAAATCTGATGCCACCCTACTGCTTCAGGATCAAAAGTTCTACTAAAGTCTCCATTTGGTCGAAATTGTCAGAAGACCCCTTATAGGGGTTACGGCCCCTTAAAGGTGAAAAATAGCGTTTTTGCATGTTTTTGGCCTATAGAATGAAAACTATTGTAGATAGAGAAAATCTGTTGCTTGCTTAAATGTTCAGCTCATTTAGCTCTACAAAGGTCTCCATAGGGTCTAAGTTGTCAGATGACCCCTTATAGGGGTTACAGCCCCTTAAAGGCGAAAAATTGTGTTTTTGACATATGAAATGAAAACTATTGAAGATAGAGAAAAGCTGTTGTTGCTTAATTGTTCAGATCATTTAGCTCTACAAAAAAAACTCCAAAGGGTCGAAGTTGTCAGATGACCCCTTATAGGGGCTACGGCCCCTAAAATAATGTTTTTTCATGTTTTTGGCCTATGAAATGAAAACTATAGCAGGTAGAGAGAAGCTGTTGCTTGCTTAAATGTTCAGCTCATTTACACAATTAAGAATTAATTTTTGTGACCCCCCCCCTTTTTCCCCTATTACGTAATTAGGGGCCAAATGGGGCCAAAATGAAACTTTTTATTTGTGGTCCGATTTTGAAATATTTTTTTGCAAGTTTATTCTTGTCAGGTAGCGAATCCTTTGAGAATTAATTTATGTGACCATCCCCTTTTTCACCTGTTGTCCCCCGCCGCAACGCGGAGCGGGGACTTGGAAATGCCGGTGTCCGTCCGTCCATGCGTCCGTCCGTGCATCCGTCACACTTTTTTTCGTAACACTTTTCTCAGTAACTACTAATCCTAGGGTTCTGAAATTTTGTATGCAGACTCCTATAGGGGTCCCCTAAGGTGTAAGTGATTTTCAGGTCAGTCTGACATCTACTTCCTGTTTAACGACTTAGTCATTTTTTCTCCCATAGAACACATTATTATTGGAGTTATGCCCCTTCAACACTATAACGTTCAACGGGCGGGGGACCTGGAATCTGTTCTTGTTTTGTAATTAGGGGCCAAAAGGGGCCGTAATCAAAACTTTTTAATTTCTGGTTTGTTTTTTAAAATTTTTTTTGCAAGTTTCTTTTTGTCAAGTAGTGAATCCAAATTTGAGAAATTATTTTTGCAACCCCACCCCTCTTTCACCTGTTACATAATAAGGGGCCAAAAGGGGCCGGAATTGGATATTTTTAATTCTTGTCCGATTTGGACAATTTTTTGCAAGTTTATTCTTGTCAAGTAACAGATATATTTTTGTGTCCTTTTTTTTTACTGTTATGTTATTAGGGACCAAAAGGGGCCAAAATCCTAACTTTTTTATTTCTGGTCCGATTAAAAAAAAATTTTTTTAACAAGTTCATCTTTGCAAAGTAGCGATTCTAAATTTAAGAATTAATTTTTGCGACCCCCACTTTTTTTTCGCTCATTACCTAAGGGGCCGTAATCATAATTTAAAAAAAATCTGGTTCGATTTTTAATTTTTTTCCCAAACATCATTCTTTTCAAGAGTAGAATACAAAATTGAAAATTTATATTTTTACCCCCCTGGGTTGAAAGTCCACCAGAGAAGCATGTGTCAAAACATTTGTCAGTCCACCATGGGCTGCATGTGTCCAGAGCAATAGACTATCCATATTGGGCCTAAAATGTACAGGGTTCAACATGTTGCGGTCGTATCCAGTGGCGTAGCTAGGGTATTTTTAAAGTGTACTCCCAAGTCGGCAGGGGGTTAAGCTAACGAATTCTAGACAATTTAGGTATAGATTTTGACCATTCTGAAACTACAGATGACTTCAATTTTTTCAATTTTTGTTTTATTTTTTTTTTAAACTTAGGTAGGCGTGTTTGTACCCTAAATTACTATTGGTCACTATTGATTGTTATATTTCATTTGGAGTTCGTTTTTCTATATTTAAGTAGTTTTTATATGTGATATATATGAAAGATCCTGGATAATCAGATTAAATTTAAAATAAAAGAAGTACACACATTATGTCACAAAGATTGCGTGAAAGGTTCTTGAAATTCCATTGAGAGTTTGAAGAGTTGCAAAAACGAGACTAAGATACAAGAAGGGTAATCTAAAGCGTAACGGTGGTACATCCAGGGTAAATAAATATGTTTAAACTAATCTATGGACGGAAATCCCAGACCCTATCTATATACCGTTAAATACATTTCATGCAGGGGTATAATTAACTGTTTTGATTGACTTTTTAAGGTTGAGGGTGTCGATATTTTCCCCCTCTTTATTGAATTCAATATCTTGTTGGCGAAGGTCTTCTTCGGACAATGAAAGAAGCAGAGGTACCAATGGGGTATCCGAGTGTCAAAAGTCCGAAAAGGCAGAGACAAAACCAGTAAACACCAACAAGAACGGGACAAAAACAGACAACATGTAAAACATGGAAACACAAAATAACTGAATATCAATTAACAACGCGAACTCCAGTCGAAACAAGAGTGAACTCAGGTGCTCCGGAAGAGTAAGCAGTTCCTGCTTGCTATAGCACACCCGTCGCGTTGCCAATATTCCATTCAGCGTGTCAAATCCGGTAAAGGAAGACAAAACAAAACCCTATGACAAACCAACATCTGCACTCATCTGAGAGATCGAAATCCCATATTTGTCTATAAGTGCATGATGTCCTCCGTAAAATTTATTGAGTGAAGACAGCAACCGAGGAGCAACATAACCCTGTGTGAGCAATTTTTGCGTCAGACGTGTCGCTCTGCTAAGGAAATCGATGTAAGTCCCGCACACTCTGGAGTAACGAATCAATTGAGATACGTAAACTCCATAGGCTGGAGCGGACGGAATGTTGCTACACAAGAAGGGAAAGTTGACGATTGGAAAGTTGAAGTCATCACGTTTGTCATAGAGCCTTGTTGAAAGTCTTCCTTGAGTGTCAATTTCGAGATGTAGATCTAAATATGAAGCAGACTTCCTAGAATCCGTTGTTTACTTTATCTCAAGCTCCTGGGGATATATGAGATGGAGAAAGTAACCAAATCGAAAATTGTTTAGTGAAAGGACATCATCAATATAACGGAACACGAGGATGCAAGAGAGAGCTAATCTACGGTCTTTTTTGTCTAGAAGAGATTGTAAGAAGTCTGCTTCATAGGAATGAAGAAACAAATCAGCAAGCAAAGGTGCAAAAATTAGTGCCCATTGGAATCCCTATTGTTCGCTGAAAAAATCACGTCCACCAAACTGAACAAATATGTTGTCAATCAAGTCCGGGTATGGTATCTGACAAGAGTGTTTAACATGATGTTGACTTGAAGTTTCAGAGGTGGTTAAAGTTTGTTCTGGTGTTTCAATGTTCGGTTGTTGACTTGGATTGATCTTATTGAAAACATCTGTAATTTTCTTTTGCATTTTGGGATGATTATCTTATTCTAGGTACCAAGTCCATGCTACGTTGTTTTGAAAAATACGCCATTAAACGGCATGTAAAAAAGGGACACGAAAATTTCCGTAATATTATTACGTTCAGGATACAGATAAAGCTGACCAAGATTCAATATACAACGCATGCCTAAAAAAATCCCACCGCTAAGTATGTATATGCATACATCAAGACTTAAAAAGTAAATATATACCTACCCAAAGCCCCATATATCAGACTAATATTTTCTAAAATCTTTTTTTTTTTTTGTGGAAATGATGTGGACGTTTTGGAGTACAAGAGTACGCTTAGCTACGCCCCTGGTATCATGCTGCGCTCGGCGAAGCTTTTTATTAGCTATGGGGCCATATTTTTTTACGAATCAAAAATCCAAACTATAGAATTGTAGCATATATGCTATTAAACATGTGTGCCAAGTTTAGATGCAGTTGATCCTTTGGTGTCAAGCAAGTTAATCTTTGAAATTCAGGGGGAAAGTATTGAAAAATTGTAAATTTTGACGCTGTAAGGGCCATAACTCCTTAAAGAAATGGTCAGCTTTGACCTAATTAAATGAAATGTAGATTTTGATGTGCTTAATCATATGCAATTTGAATTTTTGAACTATCATGTATAGTTTTCAAGATAAGTGAAAAAAAAGAAAAAATCCAGAAAAAGGACAATAGCTCCTACATTGATTGTTGTTTTTCTTCTTGAAAATTTCAGAGCAGGTGCTGAACACTATTACCCTGCCAGAATTTTGATATCTGTCACCGTTTTTGAGTTATTTGCAAAAAACGGCAATTTACCCCTAAGTTCTATTTATAGCCATGGCAGCCATGTTTTTAACGAATCAAAAATCCAAACGATAGTTTTGAAGCACATATGCCAATTAACAACTGTACAAAGTTTGGTTGCAGTTGGACCTATGGTATCAGAGGAGTTAACACTTGAAAAAAAGCTAACGGACGACGGACGCCAAGTGACAGCAATAGCTCACATGGCCTTATTACACAAAGTCACTGAACTGTGAAAAGGGGGTCAAGGTCACATTACTAGGTTTTGGTTGTGTAGACAATAACCTCGACTGTCTGCATACATAACAAATATCAGATGCCTAGCTATTTAACTTTTTAACAAATTCGTTTTTCACAAAAGTCTTACAAAGACTGTCTTTATACCAAATACCAAATGCCTAGCTATTTAACGTTTCAAGGAATTCATTTTCAAAATCAGCCTGAAAAAAAGACCCAAGTTCACAGAGTCACTGGAGCTTGCAAATGTCCATGTCTCGCCTTCCGTGACAAAAATCATATAATATTTCTACCTGTTAGAGCATTTCTGCTGAAATATTTGTCTATTCTTCTATGTCTCATCTCCAACTTGAAGCAACTTGCTTTCAACGGCCCTTTGTCTTCTTTTCTTATGAAACTGAAATAAGATGATGCACAATTTAGGAAAAGGTCAATGTTGGGTTATTTGTATTACACTTGCAAGTGAAAATTTAGTTTGAGATTTGATTGCACTAAATTGAAATAGTATGTGTGCACCCATACTATTTTCAATAATTTCACAATTAAAATGTTTGTTTCTTATTTCCAGACTGTTATGTTGGAAAGGAAGGGTTGGTGATTTGGTGACCTTAAATCATTTTACATTATTGAAATTATTATTACTATTTATCCATTATTTATTTTTTTTTATTTTCAATCTATTTTTTTTTAAATTTATCAATTTAATTGTTTATTTATTATTTTATTTTATATTTTTTACTGAAAATTAGTGTGCTGGGAAATTAAGCATTGGAAATATCAAACAAACATTTTAAATGTTAAAAAAATCGGTCTTTTCAAATCTTCTAGTAAATAAAATTTTGATGAAATTTAAAGTCATTAAAAAAACAACTTGAAATGTTATCATATACTTATCTTTAAAGTGTCTTCAGATTCTGCATTGCTTCAAAGTTCCTTTTTATAAACCCATGTTGTTTTTGTCTTCCCGTGTCCTTTGGAGCTGAAATAAAAAAAAGGTTAAATATAAGGGGTTGATGGTCAAGCTGTTGAGAATCCAACTGGTACGCAAATATACATATTCTTTACAGACCATGTACATGGTGTCTCGATTTCACAGCACTGAGAAACTGGACACAAAAAATACATGTATCTATTCTAGAATACCAAGTAAGTCATAAAGGGTCCTATTGGCAAAAAATCCAAGTTTTCCAAAAGTATTCAACCAAATTACATAACATCGAAGTATCAAATCATAAAATGGTACTTAATCAACTGTGAAAAATTTCAGATTTGTACCTGTTTGAAAGCTTCAGTGTTAACAAAATAAGGTGGACAAAGAAAAAACTGGTGGGTTTCTACATACTTAATGAAAGGCTCTAACATGGGGTTGCATTAAGTCGTTCTAAGGATACCAACACTCAACCACTCAGAAAACAGGAAGTAGATGCCCAATTGACATGGAAAGGGGGAGACATGCTACAACTCATTGTACTCAAGATGTGCACCAAATCAATCCCTTTTGTAGAAGCCATTACATCTGTTACAAAAAGGGACAGAAAAGTCAGTTATCTCAGAAAACAGGAAGATGGTCGACTTAGCTGGAAAGAGAGGGCACAGTAGAACTCATTATCATGCTAAAGCTATGTACCAAATTTGAAATCAAACCCTTTTAAAGAATCTGAAAAATCTGTGACGAAAAATTGTCTATTTTATTGCTTTTGTAGAAGCCGTTACATCTGTTACAAACAAGAGTTAACACTAAAGTATGTCTGCCGGCACCATCAGAAACAATTCTTCTTTTTTACTTCCACAAAATTTTTCAATTACATGGATTTTCAGTTTCTGAGATTTAAAGACGTTTTAACATTGCAAATATATGCAATTAAAATAATCAAAGTCACTCAACCGGAAAATCAAGGTCAAAAGATGAGTTCTTGAGATATGGAGGTGCTCGCAAAACTTTTCCATTGCTATTATATGTATTGAAAATTGTTAAAGTCACTCAACCGGAAAATCAAGGTCAAGGTCAAAAGATGGGGATGCAACTGTGCTAAGCTACTACTGGGGCATATGCATACCAAGTTTCATCAACCTAGGACCTATAGGTCTTGAGATATGGAGGTGCTCGCAAAACTTTTCCATTGCTATTACAATGTATTTGTATTGAAAATTGTCAAAGTCACTCAACCGGAAAATCAAGGTCAAGGTCAAAAGATGGGGATGCAACTGTGCTAAGCTACTATTGGGGCATATGCATACCAAGTTTCATCAACCTAGGACCTATAAGTTCTTGAGATATGGAGTTGCTCATAAAACTTTCCAAAAAGTTAACGCCGCCGTCACCGCCGCCGTCACTTTCGCCGCCGCCGCCGGTAAAGTAACACCTATGTCCCGCTCTGGTTCGCAGGCGAGACAAAAAGGGACAAAAAAGTCAGTCAGCTCAGAAATCATGAAAAAGATGCCAAAAAGGCCTGGAAGGCAGAGGAACAGTACAACTTATCATGCTTAGGCTAAATTTAAATCAATCCTTTTTATAGAAGGAGAGATTGTTACAAAAGTTTGCAACGGACAAACAGACAATGTGATTGCAATATCTCTCCCTCTCTCTCTTATGAGTAGGGTTATAATAACAATTTTACAATGCTGAATAAACATGAGAACTCAAACGATTATGATCACATGACATATATGCTGATATGATGTTTGGCCCCAAAAATCTTTTTTAAGAGCGACAAAGTTCTATTGAACTACAATCTGTACATGGGCTATTTAGAGTGGCAACATGAATATATAATTTCAGTAAAAATTAAAACAGTTCAAGGGGTTATAAAACAAGCAGCTTGGACAAACAAACAAGACTAATTTGTATAAGGTGATGGAAACACTAAAAGACAATGAATGTGTAACACTAAAGCAAAATATTAGCTCAAAAATATGTGCCAGAAGACATGATGCAGCATCTTTCAACATAGTAAAGTAATTTCAATCTGAAGGTAACCCAATTTGAGAAATACAGACTAAGTGACAGACAGACAGACATATAGACCAAAACACTACATGCCCATCTTTTTTGTAGGTGGTGCTTAAAAATAAGGTACTTATTGAGATTTAATATTGTACAAAAAAAAATGTTTCAAGCGGCAATACATTTACAAATACAAATACATATAAACAAAATATTTTGATTTATTGATTATTCAACTTGATCTTTCTTCTAATCTCCTTTTCAACAGTGTTCCAATAGTTAGCATATAGAAAAAGTTAAGGGACAGATAGATAGACTGACACTTTTAAAACATCTTCCCTTATTGTATTAAGCAATACTAAAATAAAGATTTCACCTCAATAGGTTATCTTTCTGAAACCTCAAATTGAAAATAGCTCTATTATAATGTTCATTACCCAAAAAGTCCATATTATCCAAGATATATTTTTAAACAAAAAAATAAATAACTAGTGCACAATTTCATTACAATTATTAAATGAATAAAATTTCTCAAACATTTTATTAAAATCCAAGGGGTTTGCAAAGAGTAAGCGCATTTCTATGAAAATTTCTTTCTATTAAAGTTGGAAGATGAAACAAAAATTTGTATAAAACTGTAATACAAATTGCTTTTATAAACTTAAAGTAATGCAACAAGATCATTAAGCAAATAAACATATTGCAAAGCTTACTATAAATATTTTAATAAAAAAAACTTACGAAAATCAAAAATATCTGAGTAATGAAAATTCAGTCCAACACCTTGCATGGAGCTCTTTCTTGTAAATAGTCAAACAATAGAATTTGCACCTGTGTTCAGTCATGTGTCACATTTCCAGAAACATACTCACTAATGGATCAATGACCACAAATTTTTTTTTTAACAAGAAATTTGGGCTACACAATGACGTGTGTAGTGAGTAGATTTCATACAAAAAACAAGAGGTCCCCCACACACATTTTTTTTTACTTAAAATAATGGTTTTCTCATTTTTAATTCTAAAAAAATGCTGTTAAATACCAAAACAAGAGTTAACACTTAGTCTAGTATATTCCTTGCTGCAGTCACCAACGGAAATGTAAATTTCTTGTTAATTCCATCATATTTTCATAAACTTGTAAACTATATGAAACATCAAACTTAACATTATTTTTATTAAACAAGTAATTAAAAGTATGTCTCGCCTGCCGGTGTTACATACTAGTTTTTCCCCCTACTCATCTTTTCCCCGGAAGAATCAGTATATACTGAGATTCCCCCCCCGGAAAAAATCGGGTAGGAAGAATGAGTATATATAAGATTTTCCCCTTTTGGCAAACCCATACTGAGGTTTCCCCCTTTTATATATGGGCTCCGTGTAATCTTACTTGTAATAAGTTATTTTTTATCACTAATGCCAATGTAACACTTCTAAAAATGCACTTATGACGGTTAAATGTAATGCGTACAGTTTTACTTGATCTATTTGTAAAAATTGCCATCAAAATAATTTTTGGGAGTGTCTTGATTGTGTTTTATAATTATCCAAGACAAAGGCTAGTCTCAATTTGTTTTTGTTTTTTGTTTTTTTGCTTCATACTGTGCCCCTCATTTGATTACAGAGCATTAGAGCCAACTAATATGTTATAAGGTATTACATGTAAATTTTTTGAAATAGATTCAGAAAATATACAGAACTTGCAAATATAAAGAACACCCGCAGCATTTGTTTGTTTTTGTTTTTTGTTTTTGTGATATAAATACACTATGCAACAACAGATACTTCTAATTATTATCAAATAAAATTTTATGCAACACATCGTTATAGGAAACCGTTAAAATATTGTTGCATCAAATCATATATTGTAAGCGCAGTTTTCAAGCATAAATAAAAATACATTAACATAATTCTTGGTCTTACCCGAGCGGAAATAATTCTAAGTCGGCTCGTTAAACGGGACATAGATAAGCAACTTACATGAAAGCGCATTCTACAATAAGACACTCTTAACTAAAGCTGCACACCAAATATCGAAAGCCTACAAATAGCAAATACTGATATACATAAACTGTGACAGATGCACAGACTGGCGGACGCCAGGACATTTCTATGTCTCCGGTATAGATACTAGAATATTTTATTTGCACTTAGCGTGCACACACAAATTATGGGTTTCCCTTCATAAATCTTAACAAATATCCACATCTCAGGTATATACTATAGATATTAATAATAAAAAAAAGAATACACACATAAATTTAAACTCATTAATAATTATCTTTAAAATATTGAAAACCTCGCATTTTACTTTCACAGTCACTGATATTGCAACGGTTTAGAATAGGGGAAAGATCAGTATGGCGGAAAAATTAGTATGTGTTTACACATACCAGATTTTCCCCTGGGGGAAAACGTAGTATATACTTTTTTTTTCCCGGGGGAAAATCTAGTATATACTGGATCTTCTGGGAGGAAAGCTCAGTATATACTCATTTTTTCCGGGGGGGAAATTCTAGTATGGGGGAAAAACTAGTATGTAACACCGGCACTATCAGAAACAATTATTCTTTCTTACTTCCACTATATTTTGAAGTTACAACGATTTTCATTTCTGAGATCAGAAGATGTTTATAGAACTTAAACATTTGCTTATAAAATATATGCAATAGAATAATCAAAGTCACTCAACCAGTAAATCAAGGTCAATGTCAAAAGATGGGGATGCAACTGTGCTAAGCTATTACTAGGACTTATATATATACTAAATTTTATCAACCTAGGACCCACAATACTTGAGATATGGAGGTGTTTGCAAAACCTCAACATTGCAATTACATGTATATGTATTGAAAATTGTCTAAGTCACTCAACTGGAAAATCAAGGTCAAGGTCAAAAGATGGGGATGCAACTGTGCTAAGCTACTATTGGGGCATATGCCTACCTATACTCATGGAAAAAAGAAACTGTGCATGTCTATTGGAAATCAATTGTACCCATATTTCTCTTCATCAGAAAATCGTAAAAAATAAAGTTATCGAGTTGAAATTTTCACTGAATGTCGAGTTGACCATGCAGATCATTTTTGGGTAAAAATCCGAAAAAAAATTAATTCCAGTTTCTGAGATTCAAAAAACCACTTTTTAACCCAAAAATGAAAAATCAAGATTTTCACTCAAAATTTAACCTGTTAACTTTCAACCACTAAAAGGAGTAACGATTTTGGTAAAAATCAGCTAAGAAAACTTAATTTCCAAAATGTGCATTTTTTCCAAAGTGTGATTTTGTGAATTTCAAATTGACACTACCTGATTTCAAACTGCAAAAAAACATCTTTTAGGGGTCTCAAAATGATTTTTTTTTGTCCAGATCTTGAGAAAAATGATTTTGCAATACTTTTGTGATGAAATGTATCAAATACTTAATAAAATTTTGAATTTGTGATTTTTCAAAGTGATGCACAGTTTCTTTTTTCCATTAGTATAGTTTCATCAACCTAGGACCTCTAGTTCTTGAGATACAGAGATGCTCATAAAACTTTTCCAAATAGTTAACGCCGCCGCCGTCGTCGCCACCGGTAAAGTAACACATATGTCCCGCTCTGCTTAGCAGGCGAGACAAAAAGGTTAACATTGAACAAATCAATATAAAATCGCAAAGTCTATAGACCATGACTGCAGGAGCATACAGATGAATAGCTTTTAAAACTGATCTGTACTGATGCTTATGCACCTGCATACAAAATATCAATGGTGTACCATGACTAGTTCACACAAAACAGACTTGGGCAAAAACTTTAACAGTTGTGGACGCCACCGCCGCTGCCGTCGCCAGAATCACCATAACTAAGTCTCGATCGGCTTTACGACATCTGTCAGGACAATAAATACTCCAGCCCCCAAAATCAATCAGAAAAAAATTGAAATAGAATGTGCACATTTACATAACGATACAAAGATTGTGGGAAAGTTCCCTGAAAATCCTTCAAGGGCTTTAGGAGTAGTTGCAGATAAGAGATGGATACCTGTTTGTAGTAAAACAGCTTCTAAGTCCGTGTTTTGCTATGGGAAACCCCAAAAACTTTAAAATAGAAGGTGCACATCTACATTATGTCACAAAGATTGTGTAAATGTTTCATGAAAATCAATCAAGGGTTTAAGGAGGAGTTGGGTACCCCTTGAACTTAAACACCTCATTCCATGTTTTGCTATGGAAAACTATGGCACGCCGTTCTCGTCAAAAGTATGATTTAAAATATCATCACAAATTACACACTCAAAGTTAAAATATACACTCAAAATTTTAAATGTCGCACTCAAAATTTTAAATGTCGCACTCAAAATTTTAAATTTCGCACTCAAAAAAGTGAATCGAAATAACACACTCAAAATTTTAAATGTCGCACTCAAAATTTTAAATTTCACACTCAAAAAAGTGAATCGAAATAACACACTCAAAATTTTAATTTTCATCATGACTAAAAAATGAAAACTACGCACTCAAAACTGAAAAATACGCACTCAAAATTGTGCGCGCATTTTTTTGCACATGACTTATAAATATTCATCAGATTTATTTGAATTTTTCTGAAGCTTGAAGTGTCCATGTAAAACAAAAAACGAACCAGAAACGAAACCAAACAAAAATTTGTAAAGCATGAAGCCAAACAATAAATAATTGTTAAAAAAGAAAAACATGAAAATAAGTAATGTAGAATTAGAAAGGCTTTAGCCACGGGCACTTGTTTCTATCAATGTGCGGGTCGACTATCCATATTCTTTCTTTTATATGGATAGTCGATCCGCACATTGATAGAAACAAGTACCTGTAGCGTTTGCTCCTATTCAAGGATATGTGCATTTGTAGCAACAAAGAGATGTCCAACAATTAGTCAACTGAAAGCAAGAACAGAGACCCTATATTTTATAGGGTCTCTGGCAACGCTAAATATAATTTTTTAGAATGCTTCAAAATCATTTAACACAAAAAAATAAGCAAGGTATGCGCGTTAATCCATCAAGGTCCCTCTACTTAAAGAAGCATTTGAGGGGGTCATTTGATTCAAGACGAAAAAAATATAATATATACGTTATATATATGTTTTGTTTAGATTGTAGGTTATGCCACGTTCACTTTTTCCACATCTCATTATCTTCTATTAAATATTTGTTTTACAAAGATGTCCAAAAACATCAGATATATATTTTTTATGGAAAATGATAAGCCTTATCTATATAAATAGTTCGTTTCAAAAACGCAAAAACCACCAACTTGAAGATAAAATTTATCTATTTATATCTTTATGAATATTTATGAGTTTTGCGCGAAAATAATGCGCACAATTTTGAGTGCGATTTCTTCCGTTTTGAGTGTATATATAAAAATTTTAAGTGTGTATTTTCAATCTACCCTTTTGAGTGCGAAGCATAAAATTTTGAGTGCATGTTTTAATTTTGAGTGCGAATTCAAAAATGTTTAGTGCAAAATTTAACACTTTGAGTGTATATTTAAAATTTTGAGCGTGTAAGTTTGTGATGATATTTTAATTTATACTTTTGACGAGAACGGCGTGCCATAGAAAACCGCCAAGGAAAGCATCTACAGCTAAGTCCATGTTTTGGTATGGGAAATATCGAAAATTCTTTCTGATCAAACTTTATAATAGGAGGTGCATATCTACATTATGTCACAAAAATTGTGTGAAAGTTTCATGAAAATACATCAAGGAGTTTAGGAGGAGTTGCGGATAAGAGATGGATACCCTGAAGTGTAACAGAAGGACGGACGGTCACGGACAGACAGACAACCCTATCACTATACAAACTAGAAAAACTGTGAGCCGCAGCTCACAAATAAATACCCCCCACCCCCCAAAAAAATTTATCAGATAAAATTTAGAATAGGAGATGCACATCTACATTATGTCACAAAGATTGTGTGTAGGTTTCATGAAAAACCATCAAGGGGTTTAGGAGGAGTTGCTGATAAGAGATGGGCACCCCCATGTAGTCGAATGGCTGAGTCCATGTATTGCTGTGGGAAACCCCAAAATCATTCTGATCAAACTTTCAAATAGTAAGTGCGCATCTACATTATGTCACAACAATTGTGTGTAAGTTTTATGAAAATCCATCAAGGGCTTTAGGAGGAGTTGCGGATAAGGGATGGGTACCCCCATGTAGGGGAATGGCTAAGTCCATGTCTTGCTATGGGAAACTCCAAAAATCATTCTGATCAAATTCTCAAATAGAAGGTGCACATCTACATTATGTCACAAAGATTGTGTGTAAGTTTCATGAAAATCAACCAAGAGGTTTAGGAGGAGTTGCGGATAAGAGATGGGTACCCCCCATGTAGTCAATGGCTAAGTCCATGTTTTGGTATAGGAAACCCCAAAAATCATTCTGATCAAATTTTAAAATAGTAGGTGCACATTTACATTATGTCAGGAAGATTGTGTGTAAGTTTCATGAAAATCCAATAAGGGGTTTAGGAGGAGTTGCGGATAAGAGATGGGTACCCCCATGTAGTCGAATGGCTAAGTCCATGTTTTGCTATGGGAAACCCCAAAAATCATTCTGATCAAATTTTAAAATAGTAGGTGCACATCTACATTATGTAACAAAGATTGTGTGTAAGTTTCATGAAAATCCACCAAGGGGTTTAGGAGGAGTTGCGGATAAGAGATAGGTACCCTGAAGTGTAACGGAAGGACGGACGGAAGGACGGACGGACACCCCTATCACTATATACCCCCCACTTTTGAAGTGGGGGGTATAAATACAAGATATTTTTTTGCAAATCACTGCGCCCAATATTGAGCATATAATCATAATCAAAGATAAATATGAATATACAAACAACATAAGAAATGCACCACTTCCATTCATTTCCTTTGACCTAAAAGTTTAATAGCAAATATCTCTTAAAGTGGTCGTCGGAATGATCTGAGATTTCGGCACAGCATGTGTGGGACCCTTAACACCATTCTCTGCAAATTTTAAAAAATTCTGAGTTTTCATTTTAAAATTTCGAAAATTTTATGCTCATCCAAAGTGTGTCAAGAAACATGCATTTTTGAATTGATCAATCTTAGACTTTGTTTTTTCGACTTCTTTATCAAAAGTTCATGCCGTGAGCCCACTGGTGCAAATTTCATAAACAATGACTTGGTTTTTTATTGAATTTAGTTTGATTTATCATTTAGGATAAAAGAAGAAATGTTTTATGCCCCCGCGACGACATGTCGGGGGGGGGGGCATTAAGTTTTACTCACGTCCGTCCGTACAAATTTCCGTCAAGCTTTTCTCAGACACCGTAAATGGGAATGACTTGAAACTTTGTAGGATCGTTCAGTATGACAAATTATACGTCCTTAGCGTATTTTAGACCTGTCGGACATTTACTTCCTGTTTGGGGCTGGATCAATACCAAAATCGACATGAAAATTTCTGTCTAGCTTTTCTCAGAAACCGTACATGGGAATGATTTGAAACTTGGTAGGATGGTTAAGTATGATAAACTATGCGCCCTAAGCAACTTTCAGACCTGTCGGATTTCAACTTTTTATTTGAGGCCAGCGGGGGCATCCGTGTCCCATGGACACATTCTTTATTTTTTTTAAATTAAGTGTTGCGTTATTTGTGTTGCTGTATATATGTACATAAAGATAAGGTTAAGAGAACTAGGTAAACTTTAAACATTTGTAAGATTGTTAAAATGATAAATAATAAAAAAAAACAAAAACAACAGAAATAATAGTAATGCAAATAATAGTGAGTAAATTAAAATGTCTATAAAAACGAATGGGGAAAGAAGAAAAATAAACAACAATTTCTATTATACCCATGACATATATTTCTTGAGGAAACACACCGATCCTTTGATAATAATATTTATAATAATCATAGTTATAATACTCAATACTTAAATATTTAATATTTGTTTTCTGATATTATTAAAAGTTGATGTTATTTTAAATAATAGTTTCATTAAACCATCGTCTTCTGCTGACATGAGCAAATAAATTTATTTTTGTTTGAGAGACTTTCAGAATTCTTATATTTTTTTATATATATAGAAGCAAAAAAATATTTACGTTCATTATCATAATTGTTACATTGAGTAAAAAAGTGTAATTCATCTACTACAAGATTTGAATTACAAACCTTACATACACGGTTCTAAGTAACTTCTAATCCCATATGTCTACCTTTTTCAATGTTCAGGTCATGATCACTTAGGGAGCGACCATTTGATTTTTATGGGGGGGCTATGGTGAAATTTGAAATAAAAAGACAGGACGACAAAAAGCCAGAAATAAAAAGGCAGGACAGTGTTTTGAGTAAAAAAAAGGCAGGATGGTATTTTTGGCTAAAAATATACAGTTGCCTTAAAAATGAAAAAAAATCCAGGCTGGACTTTTTCCGAAAATAAAAAGGCAGGACATGAAAATATCCATAGCCCCCCCCCCCATAAAAATCAAATGGTTGCTCCCTTATTATAGTTGACGTTGTGATTTATTTCCAATAAAAAGATATTTTTCAATTTCAAATTTAGATTTAAAAAGTCTATAAGTTCCGAGTTTGTTTCCTCCTTTTGATGTCCTTTCATTGTTGTGGATGTTCTCTTTCCAAATACATGTAGAATATGTTTTCTGTAAGAGCAGTTTTAGATCTTTCATACATCCCCACTTTTTAAGTGGAGGGTACATGTATATCAAGTGTGGCCACTAAAATATCTCGATCCTCTAGCTCCGCACCAATGTGGAACTCTTGATTCAATGTATATTTCTAGACCTGAATTAGTTCTTAACATAAGAGAGACACTAAAGGCATGCGACAGAATGAAACCTAACAATCAAGAAGGAATCTGTGCACCAGCTAAAGTGGTTCTAGATGCAGGGTTCCAACTATTTTTTGGACACAAAATTCAAGGGTTTTTCCAGGACTTTTCAAGGGTATTGATGTCATTTTCAAGGATCAAAATAGTCCGCAAAATTTTTTTAAATTCAATATTTTTCAGCCTTTTTTTATCAAACGGTCAACAAATCTGCATATTACAAAATTCCAGGGTTTTTCAAGGATAGTTGATAAAATCCAAGGATTTTTCCAGCTTTTTGAGCATTGAAATGAAATTCAAGGACTTTTCCAGGTTTCCTTGAATTCAAGGATGGCGTAGGAACCCTGTAGATGTCATAGTTCATGAAAAACTGACTTCACCGAAATAAACTGAACACAAAAATCATTCAATATATCCAAAGCACTGAAAGTGGAAACATGAGATTATGGTCCAATGTAATGCATAGGACTTTCTAAGCAAATCATTTTCCACTGTTTCAAGTTAAAGTATTGACACAAGATGAGGAAAAACAGTAGACACATAATGCATTTTCAATGTCAGGTCATAAACTCAGTGGTCCTAAAATATATTTTTAATCCATATTTTTAGTCATGCATGTTCATTGTTGAAACAAAAATACAACAATGCAAGGAGCAATGTCTAGTGGATAGGAATAGGCAAAACTTGGCTTAAGTCATAAAGTACACACAAATGAAATATATGTAATATATAAAACTCGCCTAGCATTCAAGGGCAGACCCAGTGTATTCACCCACCCCCTTCTAGAGTTAACACTAAAGTATGTCTCGCCAGGCCTGTCCGCACCATTTGAATACCTAGTTATTCAACTATACATTTTATAATTCTCCCCTGTGATAGTTGCCTAGCGCCCGTTCTGTAGTAGAAGTAGACGCTAAGAGGGACACGAAAAACTGCAATTTACTTAAAAAATAAAATTATATTTTCGTATTTTTTGTTGGCGTCGAAAATCATTTGAAGAAATGATATATAAAATTTAAGCAACACTACTTAATCCGGCTTTAAAGATATCAAAGAAACGAAACTGCATGCATTTTGCAATAAAAACTTTACTTTGACGATGACGCTCGGAAGATGGCGTTACGTAAAGCACACCCGATTTTCCACGATGTTAACAACTATTTTGTTCATAATTCCTATTCAATTGCACGCAGCATCAAAATTTAAACTGATAGAAATTTTGAATATTTTCATTCACTGCAAAGTAAAGGTAATGGTGTTACGTAAAACACACCCTTCAAAAATCGGGGGATATTTTCTTCTGATTGAGACCGAGTGTAGTTTTTATTTATTTTAAATGTTCTTGTCAAGGAGTTATTTTATTATAATCAGTTATATATCTTCTTCGAAACCACGTTTTTTTATATGCGAATCCTACCAAAGAAACAATTTGTCAATAATAATGAAAGTTTCTACATTTGACCTCTTACATATAAGGATAAACCTAAGTAAATCGAACTTGTGACAAGCTCATGCATTTTTATACAAATAGGGGATTTCAAACACCTACAACCGTTCGGAAAACAATAATTTGAATATTTTTTTAAAAATAAACGTTAAAACTTAAGGAAATGTGTACGCTAATATACTTTTTGTGCCACATTTTTTTTATTATTTACTCCTTTACAATTGCTAGCTTTAAACTTGTATCCCCTGCGTCAAGCTTCTAACTTGGGAAAACGGCTAAATCTGCGTTTGGAAGCCGTAAGGAAGGATGGGTCTAGACATGATTTACTCCAACTGTCTGTATACCAAATATCAAATGCCTAGGTATTATATTTTCAAGAAATTCATTTTCCATAAAAGTTTTACGAAGAAGTTTATGGCCTGAAAAATCGAGCCAAGTTCACAGAGTCTTTTGAGCGTAAAAATGGGGTCAGGGTCACACGGCATGGTAAAAATTGCGTAGACCAAAACCTCAACTGTCTATATACCCAATATCAGATGCCTAGCTATATTATTCATTGTCCACAAAAGTCTTACAAAAAAGTTTACAACGCCGTAGCCGCCGCCGGAAAGTAACACCTATGTCTCGCCTTCCGCGACTATTCGTCGAAGGCGAGACAAAAATGGTTGAAATCGTTGAAGCATTATTAGAGTGGGACACAACTTAGCAAGTCAGTGGGTCCCCCTTTTTGAAATTTCTGGATCTACCACTGTTATTAGTAGTTAAAATAAAAGTGTAGACTCACTGTAAACTGTCAACTTGGACGTCTGTAGATTGCATCAGTCCACAGCATGGAATTCTGCCACTGCAAAACATAAATAGCTACAAATGTAGTTGATGAAAAAATTACATTAGAAATCTAAATGATTAATTTACATAATTACAAATACTATATCATTCTTGTTAAATGAAAAAAAGTAAAACAAATATCAGAACTTCAATATGGGATATCTACTTTTTCAAATCTTATTATTATTGAGAAAAAAAACTTACAAAATTCAAAATTTTCAGGATGATCAAAAGTCAGTCTTTAACCATTGAGCTCTTTCTTGCAACTAAATTGCCAAACAATAAGGAATGCCCCTGTGGTCAGGTCATGTGACATAGATGTTGATTGTTACTCACTTGCATGAAATATATCCTAAGCGACATCACACGAGAAGTCACGAGATCTATCAATTTAAATCATTCTTCGAAACGCAGTCGGCGAGGACAGACGCTCTCCTGTCCTCTCCTTTTCGCGGTACTTTTGAGCACGTGCAAGTCGTTGCCTTGTATTACACGGTCTCGGAAATTATCCATTGCTTTTATGTAAGTATATTTTTCTTTTTATTTGCATGCGTGTGAGGACATTATGGTCCTTTTGAGAGATTTTATAGTACGGACATGGGTCCGTTTTGTTAATTTTTAATTTTGAAGCACGGACATGGGTCCGTTTGGTTAACTTTTTAATGATGAAACGGACATGGGTCCGTTTGGTTAATTTTTTAATGATGAATCGGACATGGGTCCGTTTGGTTAACTTTTTAATGATGAGACGGACATGGGTCCGTTTGGTTAATTTTTTAATGATGAAGCGGACATGGGTCCGTTTGGTTAATTTTTTAATGATGAAGCGGACATGGGTCCGTTTGGTTAACTTTTTAATGATGAAACGGACATGGGTCCGTTTGGTTAATTTTTTAATGATGAAGCGGACATGGGTCCGTTTGGTTAATTTTTTAATGATGAAGCGGACATTGGTCCGTTTGGTCAATTTTTAATTTTGAAGCACGGACATGGGTCCGTTTGGTTAATTTTTAATTTTGAAGCAAAGAGATTGGTCCGTTTGGTTTATTTTTAATTTTGAAGCAAAGACATGGGTCTGTTTGGTTAATTTTTCAATTATAAGGCACGGACATGGGTCCGTTATGTTAATTTTTAATTTTGGAGCCCGGACATGGGTCCATTTGGTAAATATTTGATTTTGGAGCCCGGACATGGGTCCATTTGCTAAATATTTGATTTTGAAGCCCGGACTTGGATCCATTTGGTTAATTTTTTAATTGTGAAGCACGGGCATGGTCCGTTTGGTTTATTATTTTAATTGAAGCACGGGCATAGTGTCTGTATGATTAATTTTTCATTTTGAAGCACGGGCATGGTGTCCGTTTGGTTAATTTTTAATTTTATAGCAATATAATGACCTGCATGGTGTCCGTTTTGTTGATTTTTAATTTTGAAGCAAGGCCAAGGGATTTAACTAAAAGTGTTCACTTCGTTTCATGTAAGAGGCACAATAGGGATAGTTTGTCCTTTTTCAATTTAAAATCTGAGCAAGAAAAAAAAAGAGATCTCTATTTTCAAGGAACTTAAAATGATAAATTGATAGAAATTGAATCAGAAATTACCATATCTAGGTCCAGCTATGCTTTATTTTATTATTTTATTTGTAGTTTTTGTTCTGCATATACTAAAAAATAGGTAGAAAATTTCGCTATTTTTAACGAAAGGTGCAGATGAACCTTAAAGTACGAGCATGGTGTCTGTAAGATTAATTTTTGATTTTGAAGTGCGAGCATGGTGTCGGATTAATTTTTGATTTTGAAGTACGAGCATGGTGTCTGTAGGATTAATTTTTGATTTTGAAGTACGAGCATATGGTGTCGGATTATTTTTTGATTTTGAAGTATGAGCATGGTGTCTGTATGATTAATTTTTGATTTTGAAGTACGAGCAATGGTGTCTGTATGATTAATTTTGATGTACGAGCATGGTGTCTGTAGGATTAATTTTGATGTACGACCATGGTGTCTGTAGGATTAATTTTTATTTTGAAGTACAAGCATGGTGTCTGTAGGATTAAATTTTTATTTTGAAGTACGAGCATGGTGTCCGTAGGATTAAACTTTTATTTTGAAGTATGAGCATGGTGTCTGTAGGATTAATTTTTTATTTTTGAAGTACGAGCATGGTGTCCGTTTGGTAAATTCAATAATTTTGGAGCAAGGACTTGGTGTGTTTTTTGGTGAATTTTTTAATTTTGACTTAAGTAAACACATGGTGTCCGTCTTGGTAATTTATAATTTAGAAGCATGGATGGTGTCGTCCGTTTTGTTGATTTTTCCCTTTGAAGTATGAGCATGTTGTCCAGTTGGATGTACGGATGGTGTTGCTCGTTTGGTTCATATTTTGATTTTTTAGTACGGATGGTATAATACGTAGCTTGGCAATTTATATTTTGAAGTGCGGATGCTGTCGTCCGTTTGATTATAAAATTTAAAATTATTTAGCGGATAGTGTCGCCTCGGTTGTTGAATTACGTTTCGGAGTATGGACCTCGAAATAAGAGTGGATTGTGCCACCGCTGTTTGATATGATTGGGGTTTAACCTTGTACAATTTTGTTGTATTCTTGTGGTCAGAATGGATGCTGATTTTATTGGTTATATTCTATATGTATATTCTGAAGCGGCTTAAATGTAAAAAAAAAAAAAAAAAAATACATGTTCTCGTCCAGTAATATATCGACTCACGACATGCTTGGATCAATTATGATTATGTAGTGTATTTTAATTTACTTGTAGATGGTTGAACATCACCTTGGAAGTTCTTAGCAGTTGGCTCCTTAATGGTTAATTTAGTTGAAGGATCGAAAGGGTAAGATTTAGATGCTGTAGAGCAATGCATATTGTGTTTAGAGAGAAGGCTTTTTTAAAGTTTGTAATTAATACTTTAGTTTAAGATACTATTGAACACAATCTAGTTTCATGTACGTTTTCTCATCGCGGGAAAAGATAAAGAAAAAAAACCTGGCTCTTTGAGGGACTTTAAGAACTTTTATGTTCTAGCTATTGATAGTTCATGTTTTTGCGTCGGGGCATTATCTCGTCCCGAATTGTCATGTATGTCATGTGTGTTGTACAAATTCGAAGTTAAGTTGAATGTCTAGACTGAGTATGTTTAAATGATTTAGTAACAGATACTTGTATGTGACATAGGGTATGCGTTTCTTATAGGTATATTGAGTTATATATATTTAGTAGCATATCATGTCGTTTTGTAGGCATTGAAAGATCGGAGCCAGTTTCGGTTAACAACACAGGTGTAACTATATAACGTCTGCAAGTAATTATAGTATTGGGATCTCGAAGGGAGACATCAGTAATTGGAAAATGATTTGGATGATAGGCAGGGACGTAAAAACGTCAGAGCTATGACTGGAAGACCTAAATTGATGCCTGTTTGTGTCCTTGATGCGGCCTTGAAGGTTCTATAGCTTAGTGCTCGATCATAAAACGAATCATCCAGAAATTGAGTTCTATAGTAAAGCTTTGCAGGCATATAAACAATTTGAAGCGCATGATGATATTTGTAACTTTTTTAACTTTAAGGACCTTGTTGTATACTCAGAAATTTCAAGTGCTACGTTTACTCAAAGAATAATTGACTTGAGATAGTTTTCTAATTTCCATTCCAGGGAATCTAATCCTTAGTGGCTTATGTCACGCGGAATGGGGGTTGGAGAGCTTTTTCTCTGTAATTTCCTTTTGAAAATTTTACATCTATCTCTTTATACAATGATATATTTATAACATTTTTATTGTAAACTGAACTGTTAAAATTAGTCAATCAATTGAAGTTGAGATTTTCTTTTGATCCTACTTTTTGTTGAACATGAATTTTTTGTTGAAACTACAGAGGAGAAGTTCTTCAACCTCCTAATCGGTTTTACAAAGCAGAGAGTGTTTTTGAAAACTAAATTTTTATGAAGAATAATTTCCTGTGAAAAGTTACAGTATTGGGGGACAAACGTTCACATTAATCAATTAAATCACTGTTGAAATGTTGAAATTTGGAAACGCTAAGGAAGAAGCCTTTTAGTTAGACCGATTAAAATGTTATTATACAGGCTAAATATTTTGTTATGTTATAATGTGCAGGAAATTCTCGGTGAAATTTCGATTCTGAATGCCTAAAGTTTGCAAATTTATTTTCATAGATAGGGACAAGCCTTTTCTCAACTGTATTTTGTGGTGGCCTTATATTTATAAGTAGGGTTTTGGATTTAGCAACGTTTTGGTGATATAAAACTGGGCTTATTTTCAATATTGCGAATGATAACCCGGGGACAAAAAATATTGACTGATAGTTTTGCCGTTTCCTTTGTCAGTTTGTACTGTATATTTGTGAATAAAGTTGTTGCATTATTATTTGTTGTATTTTAAAATTGGATTTATGCGTTATGGACATTTAAAGGGTGAGATGAGGTTTAAATTAGGGTAAGCAAATTTTTGATTAGGTCAACATGATGGTCTACATTTCATTGAAAGACTCGTTAGTAAAGCTGTGGCTAAAAATGAGAATAAAGGTGCCACTATCGGGCACAACTTACACATGTTTACTTTATTTCAATCTAATCCTATATTTGTTTGTGAACAAGTTATGGCGCAACATTGATATTTGGTATGTGGTTGCTTTTGAGTTGGTACAGATCATTTTTTAAAGCATTTCATCGGTATGCCCCTGCAACCACGGTCTACTGATTTTGTGATTTCTTTCTGATTTGGCTTAATGCTATAGTTTGTTCTCAAGTCTGTTAAACTTGAAGCAGGCATGGTACACCATTGATTTTATGCAATTGCGTTAGCTTCAGTGCAAATTTAGTTTTTGTCTCACCTGCGACGAATAGTAAGACCTAGGTATTACTTTCCGGCGGTGGTGTCGTAAATTTTTTGTAAGACTTTTTTGGACAATGAATACTGCTTGAATTGCTTGAAAAGTATAATTGCTAGGCATCTGATATTGGGTATACAGACAGTTAAGGTTATGGTCTACGCAACTGTCACAATGCCGTGTGATATTGAACCCATTTCACGCTCCAGTGACTCTGAACTTAGGTCATTTTTTCAGGCCGTGAACTTTTTTATAAGGTTTTTGTGGACAATGAATTACTTGGTGATATAAAAGCTAGGAATCTGATATTGAGTAAACAGACAGTTGAGGTTATGGTCTACCATGCCGTGTGACCTTGATCCCATTTTTACGCTCTAGTGACTCGATAACCCTAGGTCTTGTTTCAGACGGAAAACATTTTGAAATAATTTTGTGTACATTGAATGGCTTGAAAAGTAGATATTGGGTATACAGGCAGGTGATATATATATTGCACGGTCTACTGCTGACTTAGGAATTTTTGTATTCTGATTTGGCACACTCTTCTGTCCGTTTAACAAATAGCGTTGGCGTTTATGACATATCATTGATATTTGGTAGGCTGTTTCATAAGCATCAGTACTGGTCTATTCCAGGTAGATAACATCTACATATACGCCCCTACATGGTCTACTGACTATAAGGGTTCTTGCTCCTTTGGCTATATGTTAATGTTTTTTCTAGTCTATTTATGCGAATAGAAAATGGTACATTTCATATGTCGTCTGTCTCGGTGATAATTTTTGGCAGTGGTGTTCAACCTTGTGTATAAAATTTTTAGTCTTAGTCGGGCCAACGCAAGACGGCGATCGGTGACTGGTGATCTGGTAATCTTGGTGACTGATAGCTGTTTTCCTTTTATGATTTTGTTTTGGGTTGGTTGCGTTGCGTATGCCTATCTCACATCTCTTTATCGTCTACAGTGTTGATATTTGGTATACAGTTGCATGTTAATCAAATGAATATACATTGTAGGTCAATTTATGGGTAATTTTCAGGATTGTATTCAAAATTTACTTTTGTATATTGGCTAGACATATTTAAGATACAAGTTTGGGTGAGTTTTGAGTTTTGAGTTTTGGGGGTTTTGTGGTGAGTGTGAAATAGTTACTGATTTCACATAACAAAGGATGATTATTGCGTATCAAATTTTCACCTCCAATACTAATACAATCTAGTTACTTGGAGTGTGATGGCTCTTAGGATAATCATTTATCCTAAGCGACATCACACGAGAAGTCACGAGATCTATCAATTTAAATCATTCTTCGAAACGCAGTCAGGTTATGGATTGAAAGTGATTCTTTTCTCTCGATTAAGCTGTGGCTATGACTATGGTTGTGGTTATGAAGGGGTTTAGGCTTATGAATCTGTAATTTTTCCCACCGCCCCACCCTGTTTTATTTGACCAGTGTTTCACACTCCAGGAACTGGATGCTCCTCAAATTTTCACCTCCAATACTAATACAATCTAGTTACTTGGAGTGTGATGGCTCTTAGGATAATCATTGAACCAGAGTGTTATAAGGCCAAACAAATAGATATATATGTATTTTTGTTCCCACGTTTTTTTTTTGCCCACCCTAACACCTTTATTAGTAAAAACTTTTTTGCTTCTTAACATTGTAAAACTTGAAACAGTAACCATTGAAACAAATCTATGTACAAAATGCCTAACTGTCCTTATTAATATGCTCATTAATAAATGAAATGAGAACCTAATTTATTATATTATTGGCCTAATAATATTGACAAACAAGAGGCCCCCTAAATAAAAAAGCATAAAAGAACATATACAAAAACTAAACTTTTTAACGTTTTTTATTTCTAATTTTTATTATTAATTCCCTTTTTAAAAATCATTTTCATAAGAATCTGAAAAAAGAATATAAGATATGTTTATCCTTATGGTCAGTAAAAGTTCTTTTACTGCAGGTTGATCATATTTACATACAGAGTTTAAAAGTTTTTCTTCACAAACAAAGCGTATTGTAACCCTTGGCTAGCGAGGTTGCTAGATTATAAGCTTCTTCATTTATCTAACACGCTATTAGATCAGTTTTGATTTTTCTTTATAATTTTATTTCCGTTCATGAAATGGCTCTATTTGATCCCATTTAGAAAATAATGAGATGTGGAATAAGTGTACGCGACACAACCCACATAACAAGCGGCAATTCAGAAAAAAACCTCACAATTGACAACCGCCAACAGCCTTCAACGAGGCCGGTAGGCGCTGCTCGCGGTTCTGCAATTGGCCCATGGTCTAAATAAAATGCATTTAATTTAAATCCAGTCCTGAAATAGTCACAGATAGACCCCCTTCTTAAACAAGGAACAGAAAACATCAAAAAGACAAGTAAAAACAAAAGCTCTGTCAAAGATTCCTGGCTTAGTACAGGCACATATAAAATGTGGCCGGGTAAAACTAGTCTTTTTGGGCCCAACCTTCATCCTATTAATATTCCTAGACAAAACACAAAAACTAAACACACAATAAAAATCAATTCGACCAAGGTTCAATTCAACTAGAGAGAACCTTAGACAAAAAGAAGACAACAAGATCTAGTTGTTAACGACTTGTAAGTTACTACATTGTACGAAGAGGCCAAATGACATCTGACTGCAGTGTGCTTCTATTTGTTTTTATTTGGATGAATTTGCTTCTTGGATGAATTTGCTTCTATTTGTTTTTATTTGGATGAATTCAATGCCTAGGCAAAAAGGTTGAAAAATACTTTATAAAGTACCGTGGTTGTTGTCCATAAAATCATGGTTAAGTTCGATTATGCTGTATGCAGTAACTTCTCACCAGGCAGCTACATGAACTTATGTAAAAAATAATTTCTTCACACGCTGCTTTACTTAAAATATTTTATGTGATAATTGACTCGAGGGAAAACTAAGGCTTTAGATATATTACCTTTTTCTGGTGCAAAAGCAGTTTTGAAATTAAATTCCAGAGCAAAATGAAATATGTTTATCACAAGTCTTGAATCTCATGAAAAAAAAACGTGGTTGCAAATCAAACACACCTTAAAGGTGACCTTAACCTTTCGGTGTTATCTAAAATATGGACTAGCTTATAGGAATGGAAACGGAAAGGGATCGCGTACTAGTATCAAAAATTCTTAGACACCTTTTGTTTAGATAAAGGATGATGGAATTGGGGGCCATATTAAGTTCAGCATTGTAATAGGGAAATTGTTAGAAAAATAGTGATGAACCAACAATAATTGATTTCTCAAACACACTTATAGGAGACCGCGACAAAACAACAATGAACAATGGCTAACAAAGACAAGATTTAGTTAACTTATTGAGATGGAGTAATAAATGGGAGACAAACGACGTTTTATAATAAATGTTTTGATTGTTGAAGAAGTTTAAAGTTGCTAATGTTTAGAACTGGTAACACGGGGAGAGATACATGCAGCACCGGAACAAAAACTGCACAAAATTACAAAGCAAGGTTGCCAAATCGGTAAAGCCGATAAAAGACAAAAAAAGCAACTCTTTAGATACAATAGAAGATTAATGGTAGAGTAGGACAAAACTCCTTATACCAGAAATTCAACCAACAGCACAACATAATGAAACTGACTGCTTATGAACATCCGTTCCACCTTATAGACAGGATGGCGCTTTTGAATAAAATGTATAGAAATTTTTTTAAAAACCCAAGCCCCAACCCCCAAACACCCTCCAAAAAATCCAGGCTCCAAATCATTTTTAAAAACAACAAGGCAACAAGATCGACGAAAAACAATATCCGAAGTCCACCCCTCCCCCCAATAAAAATCAAATGATAGCTCCCTAACCTCTATAAGGTCGTTACTAAAAGGCACAGGATACGATTACGGCAAAACCGTAACAATAAGAAATTCTTATTGTTACGGCAAAGACGAATATCGGGAACGGATGACGTGACGGACACCGAATCATTTATGACCGTAACAATAAGAATATTCTTATTATTACGGCACTTATTCTTACGGCATGGACAATAAAATTGGCATAAGATATTTATCATAGATAAAATATTTTATAGTTAACTTCTTTCTCTATTATTAATAATAATTCAATTAAGTAACAATAAAAGAATAAATTCAGCCCATCGGTAGTTGGTATTGGAAAACATTCTCCGGGCTCTTCTCTTTGTTGAATAAAATTGTTTGCCGTAAAGGGTGACCCGGCTAGAGAGAACTCGATTTTTTTTCTGCATGCACTCCTATATGTTCTTAAAAATTATCCAACTCTTAAATTGTAAACAATGGACGGACCGGATCAAAATTTTTGTTATGGGGAAAAATTAAATCATAGACCGTGCTTTGAAACTCAAGATAGATGTAGACGTACAACTTGTTATAAATCGTTACCATCGTCTGTGATGGATGCCTTGAATAAGTTGTGTCGCATGTTCAATAAGTTATCAAAATAACTGAGTTAAATTTAGATTGTTAGAACTTTTTGAACGCTTAGATTGCATAAATTAATATATCTGTTATAATGTTATTTGCTGTCACAAATTGTCATAATCACGTATATGTAATTGTATGCTCTATTATAGGGCCCTTAATTGGAATATTCTATTTCTAATATAAAAAAATGCCACTCTTTATTTCATATTGTCGTTATATGCGAGCGTAGCGAAGCTCACTATTGTAGAGAGTCTGCCAAATTGCACGAGACTCAAAATACTATGGAAGAAAAATCGTTCTGTCACCGGAAACATTCGATTTTCGGAAGTTTTCGAAAATGTCTGTGCGTGCTGAAAAATTGCGTGAAATAGTAATACATCGTCCCAAATTATCTCGTCCCAGGCATTATTCGAAATTATCAATGGAATAGATTATATTTTTGTATCTACGCGAGCTTTTAAGGCAATGTCTTTCTCATATTATGGACCTATATCTATTTGCCGTAATAATAAGTGCCTTTCTTATTGTTACGGTCGTAAATGATTCGGTCTCCGTCCCGTCATCCGTTCCCGATTTTCGTCTTTGTCGTAACAATAAGAATTTCTTATTGTTACGGTTTTGCCCAAATTTGCCGTAACCGTCACCCTGTGCCTTACTAAAAATAAGGTCTCTTCTGACAACTATTACCTAAAGGGGACTTTTGCAGCGTTTAATCAGCTGAAGGTATATGCAAGCGATAGCCTTTCTCTTTTAGGGGTCATCTGACAACTTCGACCCAATGGAGACTTTTGTAGAGCTTTTGATTCTGAAAAAGCTTTAGGGACACCTCGTCCATACTATGACTTCGGCCACGGACACATCGTCCATAGACACGTCGGCCTTAGTATAGGTCGGCCATACTGTATTAGGACACTTCGGCCATGGTTTTAAAAAAAGGGACTCGTACATGATGTTTAGGGCTGAGAGTTCTAATTTTCTCAGTTAGGAGTTATTTTTATGAATATTTTGACAAATTGATTTTCTACTCTTGACATCTAGACCTGTATATTAGAGAATTTTACTAGTTTCAGGTCTATGATATTTGTTTTAAAGTGTATTAAGATGAAACGTACAAGTTTATTATAGTTCTTCCAAAAATGAAAAAGTTCGCATGGAAAATAATATAAAATGAATTAAATTCATTTAATGGTAGCAAGTAAAACGACAAATACTAGTAAATTATCAAAGAAATCGAAACAAAACAACAACCAACTAATTTTTTTTGAATGGCTTAACGTACGACGTATACCACACTGCACTGCCGGTGTAATTTTTTGCAATTGACAACGTATACTAAGTGAAGACATTGGTTCGCTCAATTAATTTCTTGTTTAAAGAAAAAATATATATAATGAAATATTTATTTTTTGAATGAACATATTTGGCGATGTTTGGTCGCGGCTGTACAAATCTCTTTAAAATTCAATTAATTGCAAATCTGGAAAAAGCACACAAGAAATGTCCATAGCACACAAGGTATTTTCAATGTCATTAAGGCACACAAGATATATACAAAAGCACACAAGATATATACAAAGGCACACAAGATATTTTCGATGTCATTGAGGCACACAAGATATTTTAAATTTAAATTGCAAAGGCACTCAAGAATGTTAAAATAATAATGCACAAACGAACTTAATTTTCAGTGTTCACTTAAAGGCACACAAGCCAAGCATAAATTATGTTCCAATATCTTTGGAATTCAAAGTTCAAATAAAATAATTATGTTTCTTTTAAAAAGCACGACGTCTATATATTTTAACGTGTTGTACTTGACCCTGGGAACAGTAGTCAAGACACCAAAAGTTCAAACTGTGCCGCGCTTTCGCCTTCATCCAGTCTGTTGAAAATCGTCTAAACTGAGATCTCTGTCTGACTTGAGTCACACTGTGCATCTAATCAGCCGCGCCGTTTTAACATTATTGTCAGCAAGCCCTGAAATTACATGAACACAAAAGCAGTATCTATTCGATCAATAAAAAAGGGGGGGTATATGCATGGGTGGGATTTTCGATGTTGAAGATTTTTCAAATAAGATGCGTGATGCGATGCTAACCTTTTGACTGCAGGAATGAGAGGGACCGGAAATTTAAAATTTTTGCTATTTATACTATGTAAGGGAGATAATTCACATAAATATATATTGATTTTCTACACATGCATGAAAAGCGGAATAACTCAAGTCGCTTCATGATAAATCTATCTATTCGAATATGCGAATAGATACGATTATCAAAGAAATCGAAACAAAACAACAACCAACTAATTTTTTTTGAATGGCTTAACGTACGACGTATACCACACTGCACTGCCGGTGTAATTTTTTGCAATTGACAACGTATACTAAGTGAAGACATTGGTTCGCTCAATTAATTTCTTGTTTAAAGAAAAAATATATATAATGAAATATTTATTTTTTGAATGAACATATTTGGCGATGTTTGATCGCGGCTGTACAAATCTCTTTAAAATTCAATTAATTGCAAATCTGGAAAAAGCACACAAGAAATGTCCATAGCACACAAGGTATTTTCAATGTCATTAAGGCACACAAGATATATACAAAAGCACACAAGATATATACAAAGGCACACAAGATATTTTCGATGTCATTGAGGCACACAAGATATTTTAAATTTAAATTGCAAAGGCACTCAAGAATGTTAAAATAATAATGCACAAACGAACTTAATTTTCAGTGTTCACTTAAAGGCACACAAGCCAAGCATAAATTATGTTCCAATATCTTTGGAATTCAAAGTTCAAATAAAATAATTATGTTTCTTTTAAAAAGCACGACGTCTATATATTTTAACGTGTTGTACTTGACCCTGGGAACAGTAGTCAAGACACCAAAAGTTCAAACTGTGCCGCGCTTTCGCCAAAGGACAGGTCATGACAATCTTGTTATGACCTGGCCTCCGCCATAAAGGTGGAAGCGGCACTTAAAAAAAAAAAAATCCCTAAACTATATTATTAAACTTCATTGTGCAATTATTGTACAGCCCGACCAAACTCTCAATGTGGATAATATGTAACTCCATGTGAAATAATGGCTTCTAGTCCCCCTTGGATTCCGTTCAAGAAAATTTCATTTCCCAGCTTTTACAAATGAACGCCATCTGGTGACCATAATGCGTGTTTATCGACACTCAGGTCAGGGTGTTTTAAAAAGGACCCTCCTAACCGAATGCATTGGGTGGCTGCGCTATTATTAAGTCTAATTCTAGCCGTATCCATTGCTGTGCAATTAGTGGAATACCTCCAATTTGTACGAGGTAATATTTGTGACCAAATTATTATAGTACGAGGTAAAATGCTACTTAAAAACTCAATAGCACTTCCTGCTAATCTCCGTATTTCGAGTATTGGAAATTCCCCTATATCATTGCCACCGCAGTGAATTATTATGTATGAGGGGGGATCAACAAATTTTAACAGATTACGAACTCTCCTTTTCAATTGGCACAATTTCATGCCACTGTATCCTTGCCAAAATAAATTGACGCCTATTCTTTCCAATCCCAAGTTGGTACCCCCTGGTCTATTCCTGGATTGAATCCATGCGTGTTTAATAATGGAGGATCCTAATATCCAGACATGTGTTAAATCTACAAAAAGTGATATATAAAAATGTTTCATATTCGAATATATGACTTAAAGGCTGATGATTTCCATCGCCCAATACTTTTGATTTCATCAGTGGATTTGCCTGCCATTGACAAGGATGTCGCACCTCCAATACGAAATGAATGACTTTTGTAATTTTCCGGATCAATACCTGCGCTCTTCAAAGCTTTACAAAGTACTGAAGTGAACTGAAAGCGTGACAAAAATTTGCCATTAAAATGACAAAATAGGGGACCAGTTATGTTCGGCCTTATAGCTAAAAACTCTTTAAGACTAATGTACGGACAAATTGCAGAATCATTTTTCTTTATTACAATTGTTACACCTTTGCCTAATTGATCGGTTTTAGAAAAACGCAGAAAAACTTTAATTCTATCTTGCTTTTCGTCTATAACACAATCATCTATTGAGATAATGTGACCTATATTATTTGCTTTCGATACGACAATTTCACCAATTCTAAAAAGACCCCAAAATGCTAAAGTATATGCAGACTTAAACAGTTTTGTCTCGTAAACATTTGAGCAAACACCAGGCAAACTTAACACTAAACTTGTAAGTATGCTTTCAGTAATTGGGAGTCTTGTATCAGCACTTTGTTTTAGCCTTTTCATTCCCTCTAACATTTTTTGCACAATAAAGTTTTGGGTATGGTCTGGAAAGTCGAGCAATTTACATCTGTTACCTATAGCTAACGTATATAATTTGGCGGTATTTGCGGAATAACCTTCCAGTGATAAATATGAAATGAAATGCACAATTGTGTCCATGTTAGGAGGCCACGCTTCAATAATGTTTAGTTCTGCCTTAAATCGACAGAATGCTGCAATCCCAGTTTCATACGCCTTTAATGTATTAATAGCATATGCACCTTCTATTAGTCTGTTAGCTTCAAGGTCCAGATCAGATCTAGAAACTGTTGTGGGATAGATTCTGGGCTTTGTTTTGCGTTTGGTGCTAGGCGTCTGAAACGGGCCCATTCCTGCCGAGAAATAGAATCACTTATTTCATTACGTGAACCCAAAATATGAAAACTACGAAAAACGATGTTGTTTTTCATCATGTACAAAACGAATGGCCTCATTAACGCCATTACGCGCTTTGATTTCGATGTTTGCTTGTTAAGGATTTCAACTAAAGCTAAGTTGTCTACGAAAAACTTGATCTTCTTATTTTTAAGCCGCCTTCCCCATATGCTAATCGCCAATACAACTGGAATAAATTCTAAGCAAGTGATATCCCTCGTAATCTCCGAATTAGACCATGCTTCGGGCCATGACATGTGGACCCATTCGCCCGAAAAATAAGCCCCACACCCGATTGACCCACAGCTGTCTGTGTACAGCTCTAGTACATCATTACTACTCCAATCTGATTCCGGAAAATAAGTTTTCCCATTGTAAGACTGTAAAAACGAAACCCACACGCCTATATCTTCCTTAACTTCCTCTGTTAATCGTATTACATGGTGGGGTTGTTTTGCCTTAACTGTCAAATCATAGAAACGACGATTGAATGCCCTCGCACTTCGAATCGCCCTAGAAAAGAAATTGAGCGAACCTACGAGAGATTGCAACATTCTCAATGTAATTTTGTTTTGCCCTAACATATGTTGAAGTTCAGATAGTAAAGCTTCTAGTTTTTCCTTAGGAATACGGACAACCATCTCGTCGGTGTCTATTACATACCCTAGAAATATCAGAACCGTTGTTGGCCCTTTTGATTTTTCCATTGCTATAGGAACGCCAATTTCGGTCGTTATTTGCAAAAAACTGTCCCGAAGTAGTTTGCATTGATTTGAAAATGCCTTACCGGCAAATATAAAATCGTCAAGGTAATGGTCTAATGTACTTAATCCTGCTCTTTTCTCAACTAACCAATGTAGAAAGGTCGAAAATTTTTCGAAAATGTTGCACGAAATGGAGCAGCCCATCGGAAGGCATTTATCGATATAATACTGGTCTTCAAATTTAATGCCCAAGAGGTCAAAATCTCCTGGGAAAATGGGCAATAGTCTGAATGCACTTTTTATGTCGACAACGGCTAATTCAGCATGAGGGCCTAATTCAGCTATCATTTCAATGACTTTGTCAAAAGACGTATATTGAACTGAACAGAATTTTTCCTCTATAAAATCATTTATTCCAGACCCATCGGGAAATGAAAGGTGTGTTATAAGCCGCCAGGATACTCCGTCCGACTTGGGAACAATACCGATCGGAGACACCTGAAGGTTAGAAATGGGCGGGACGTCAAAGGGGCCTATTATCCTACCAAGATTAATTTCTTTGAGTAATTTTGCTCTAAGTTCGTTTTTATGCTCGAAAGCGGACACTAGATTAGTACTTTCCCTGTAAATTCGAGGCCCATTATAATGAAGTCTAAAACCAAAAGAAAATCCTTCAATGAGCTCGGTTGCTATGTTTTGATGCGGATATGTCTTTAATAATCTAGTAAGTGTGTCGGTTTTGATTGGGGAATACCCTAGGGCCCATAAATCTTTGACCAGAGGTGTTTGGATTTCTGGCAACATTTGGTCTGAAAAATCTCTGGCTAACACCCTGGTCTCTAAACCGAAAGGGCTGGTTTTGACTGACGTTTTCTGAAAACTGGGTATGCTTTTGTTTACACATATAAAATGGATGCCTCTCAGAACAGGTAAAACAAACGTGCTGATATAGACAAGGACTCCTATCACAAACTCCCTTGTAATTAAAATTATAGCATTTATTGATTGCAGATTTATTGACAAAGCTTGTTGATGGGTTATTGTTTGACATGTAAATTAGCCAAAGTTCTTGGTCCACAATGTCCCAAGGTTTGGCTGGATCCATGGCCATTTTGAGTCTAAACTGCTCATCATATTCTTTCCAGCCTAAGCTCTTAATTCGAGAAGCCCCTAAACGGACGGTATTGATATACTTTAAAAGCTCTTGGCATTTTTCTGGGTGGACTGACAGGTAAATGCTCATATAAATAATGAAGGCATCAGTCCACTTTTCTATTGTATTTATGGCATCGTGTTTTTTCTCTTTTGTTGTAATAACACCATTAATAAGGACGAGTGATTTTTCGCTCGATTGTGAGCATTTTGTGTCCAAGAGGCTTGCTAAGTCTATGTATTCACCACTTTTAATTTTGTTTTTGTTGGTTTCAGATACATGCAAGCCCAATTTTGCATGAACACTCGTTATTTGTGTTATGTTTGTGGTATTTTCATTTGTGGCCGGAATTGTGCATTGGACTTGTATGTCAGACATCGTCATGGTACTTGTACCTTGCATATCATTGGGTCCAGTTAAGTTTAAAGGGACCTGATGGACCACGTCTTGTCTAGAACTGGACGGCCCAGGGGCCGGCTGTGCATTGCTATCTTGGGTTGGAACCGACTGACTATCACCAGCTGCTCTATTATTTTCGTGGCTACCACTGGCGTAAGGACTTGTGGTCTTGCGTTTGCTTCTAGATCTTTTCATCTTTGTAGTTATTTTTAAATCTCTTTTGACTGCAGGAATGAGAGGCTTTTCGATGTTGAAGATTTTTCAAATAAGATGCGTGATGCGATGCTAACCTTTTGACTGCAGGAATGAGAGGGACCGGAAATTTAAAATTTTTGCTATTTATACTATGTAAGGGAGATAATTCACATAAATATATATTGATTTTCTACACATGCATGAAAAGCGGAATAACTCAAGTCGCTTCATGATAAATCTATCTATTCGAATATGCGAATAGATACGAATATGTTATATTGAAAGATTCGACGCTCTCCGAACGCCGTTAATGTAGTAGGTATAGTCTGAGAAAATTAAAACTAAATATTTAGTTTAATTATCTCAGGTATACTACCTCTTAATATATTATCAATGTCAACCTTGTCTCATTTACTGGAAAGCTATTTTAGTTCAAAAAACCTGCATAAATAATGGATCCATTTCTATATATATAAATTCAGATTTTCTTGTTGGTAACGTAATGTCATTTTGTCCGTTTCGTTAAACGATTTTTTCCAAATAATTTCGAAACGATGCTGGTTCATCTCTGGACCACCTGAATTTACCCTCGTGCTGACTCGAGTCTGCGTGGCTGATTGTAATTGTGTTGCTTTGTTCGGTGTGTGTGTTTTTTGTTTGTTTGTTTTGTTTTTTTTTTTTGCTGTTGTTGTTCGTTCCTCTTACTTATTCTTCAACTTCCAATTTATTTGTGTGACCCCCATAATAAAAGGGCATTGGTATTCCTTAAGAATTCTTATTTATTCAGACAAAGGAATTAGATCAATATAGTTCTTTGTTCAGACTCTTATCAAATAGACCAAGAAAGAAAAGATGACACGAAAAATAGATGTTTCTAGTTGCTCTGCATACTCAATCCTTTTGAATATGTTCGTTAATTCTAATAGCCATAACGGACATATAAACCATTGAACGCATAACTTTGTTGTAGCGTGATAATTTTCAGCCAAATTTCCTTGCAATATGCAAGTGAGTATTGGATTTGACATAAATATGACTGTAGATCATCAAATGATTCTTGTTAAATAACCGTGTCGAGTTCGAGTAAATGACCATACTAATTGTTTTAAATTAAAATTCAATCAAGTGTTAGCGTGTGTCACAAACAACATGGCTTCGATAATCATCTAAAACAACAGTCAAGCCGAATATAATAATTCAATTAAGAAATAATTAGCCAGACACTATGCATCGAATTCTAATGGCCAATTTTATGGGTCTTAGACTAGACTAAATTCCACTTGATTTCTGGAAAACTCGTGTCATTTGAGAACTACTTTGAACTTACATGCCCCTTCTTTGTGTCTTATGACTTATAAGTTAAAGAATTAAAAAAAAAAGAATTAAAAAATAAAGGTGTCTAAAAGACGGTTGATGGCCTAGACATGTATATTAGTTAGAGGTCCAATTAACGGTCACCGTAAGCAAAAACAGTTCTCTGTATTATATGCAATAGCGAATATAACCAGACCATACAGACAGGGTAAGTATCATACCACTTTGATAATGTTTTAATAGAAAATAATGTTTCATGAAAATACTAAAGAGAATATTTTCCCGATTTTATTTTACAAATGTTTTACGCTGAAAAAAAAGGGAGATGCAAATCTAGTCTAAACTGAAAAGTGTGTCTTAAAATCTATCAACTGTGCATAGACATGTAAAAGTTGCTTAAGTAATTGTTCAAATTAATAAAAATAAATATCATAATAATATGGCCTAGGCCGCAGTATCATGAGTATGCTTTTTACATAGATCTGCCTTTTATATTTATTTCTTCATTCGAAAGATAGTTTGTGTTTATCAAAATATCATATAATCCGACAGTTAAGACAATTCGATTTGCACATTTGAAAAAAAAAATCAGTTACTAAGAATATAGACTAAGTACCTATATATACATCTGAGATTTATATAGTATGGCCGAAACATGTATGGCCGAAGTGTCTACGGCCGAGGAGTCATATGGCCGAGACTTCCTATGGACGAGATAAAGTGTGGCCGAGGTGTCCAAATACCCTGAAAAAGGGTTGTTTTCAGATTTTCTCTAACTATTAAACTTTTTGATTTATAAGCCAAGTCTGACCCCCACCTGTTCTATTTTTAGCCACGGTGGCCATGTTTTTTGGTCGGCAGTCACCATTTGTGCAATTTTGGTAGAGGACATCCCATAGATGAAGTGTGCAAAGTTTCAAAGCAATCCCTTCAGTAGTTTCAGAGGAGAAGATTTTCAAAGAAAAGTTAACAATGACGGACCACGAAGACGGACGTAAAGTGATGGCAATAGCTCCTTTGGGTCAGGTGAGCTCAAATTAAACGAGGGGTTGCACTAAGTCATACTATAGATACCCTCACTTGACCATTCAGATATAAGGAAGGGGACACCGGAGTATCCTAGAACAAGAGGCTCCCAGGAGCCTAAATCGCTCACCTGGTCTTGATGTCAACCCTATATTTTGTAGAGCTAAATGAGCTGAACATTTAAGCAAGCAACAGTTTTTCTTTATCTACTAAAGTTTTCATTCTATAGGCCAAAAAGGCGAAAAACTGTTAGGGGCCGTAACCCCTATAAGGGGTCATCTGACAACTTAGACCCTATGGAAACTTTTGTAGAGCTTTATGCGCTGAACATTTAAGAAAGCAACAGCTTTTCTTTATCTGCTATAATTTTCATTCTAAAGGCCAAAAACATGAAAAAGGTTATTTTAGGGACCGTAACCCCTATTAAGGGTCATCTGACAACTACGATCCTATTGAGACTTTCGTAGAGCTAAATAAACTGAACATTTAAGCAAGCAACAGCTTGTCTCTATCTGCTATAGTTTTCATTCTATAGGCCAAAAACATGAAAAAGGTTATTTTAGAGGCCGTAACCCCTATTAAGGGTCATCTGACAACTTCGATCCTATTGAGACTTTTGTAGAGCTAAATGAACTGAACATTTAAGCAAGCAACAGCTTTTCTCTATCTGTTATAGTTTTCTTTCTATAGGCCAAAAACATGAAAAAAATTCATTTTAGGGGCCGTAGCCCCGATAAGGGGTCATCTGACAACTTGGACCCTATGGAAACTTTTGTACAGCTAAATTAGCGGAACATTGAAGCAAGCAACAGCTTCTCTCTATCTGCAATAGTTTTCATTCCATAGGCCAAAACATGAAAAAACATTATTTCATGGGCTGTAACCCCTATAAGGGGTCATCTGACAACTTCGACCCTATGGAGACTTTTGTAGAGCTAAATGAGCTGAACATTTAAGCAAGCAACAGCTTTTCTCTATCTGCAATAGTTTTCATTATATAGGCCAAAAACATGAAAAAACGCTATTTTTCACCTTTAAGGGGCTGTAACCCCTATAAGGGGTCATCTGACAACTTGGACCAGATGGAGACTTTTGTACAGCTTTTGATGCTGAAGCAGTAGGGTGGCATCAGATTTCATCTATCTCTTATACTTTTTAATTTACAAGCTGAAAATAGTAGGTTGACCCCCTGGTCTATTTTTAGCAAGGGCGGCCATGTTTTTTGACGAATCAAAAATCCCCACATCAGTTCTGTGGAGGACACCCTAAGGTACCATCAGACCAAATTTGGTTTGAATTTGTTCAGTCGTTTCAGAGGAGAAGTTTGAAGAAAAGTTAACGACCACGACGGCGGACGAGGACGACAGACGCCAAGTGGCAATAGCTCACATGGATGGGTAGCGGATGGGCAAAAACCAGACACAAAGACGGACGGAGAGACAAGGGAATTGAATGAAAGAACCTTAGTGAGCACGCTCACATACCCCACGCATTCTGCTATTTGACTATATAATAAGCCTGGAGCTCGTAAACTTTTTGTGAATTAAAATTTGTTTATAATATACACAGTAGTTACATATGTTATGTTTCTTGCAAACTAAGTTTTGTTAAATTCTGTTCAGTAGTTCCAGAGGAGTTGCGATCACAAACTGTAATAAAGATTTTCAGCTTATTTCTAAGTCCAAAGAGTAATAACTCCCACAAAAATTTGCAGATCTGAAATTCCGGGTAAGATGCATAACTACATATGGTGAACATATTGCATATCAAGTTTCTTTAAATTCTGTTCAGTAGTTTAAGAGGAGTTACGATCAAAAACTGTAATCATGATTTTCTGCAAATTTCTAAGTCCAAAGGGCCATAACTCCCACAAAAATATGTGGATCAAAAATTCCTGGTAATATGCACAACTACATATGGTGTACTTCTTGCATACCAAGTTTCATTAAATTTTGTTCAGTAGTTTAAGAGAAGATGCGTTCACAAACTGTAATCATGATTTTCTGCAAATTTCTAAGTCCAAAGGGCAACAACTTCCACAAAAGTTTGCGGATAAAAAATTCCTTGTAATATGCACAATAACATATGGTGTACTTCTTGCATACAAAGTTTCGTTAAATTCTGTTCAGTAGTTTAAGAGGAGTTGAGTTCACAAACCTGTCTTACAAGTGTGGGTAGAAAAAAAACAGTATTATTTGGAATATTTTATTAAATTTTTTTGGCAAACAAATATGAAGCCATGAGGCTTTTAATATCACATTTTTAATTATCACTGCACATACAAAGCTACTACAAACATAAAGCAATTATCTCCCAATCTTAACACAACAATCAATGTTCCTTTACCAAAACAAAACTTTACAAATATTTGACTAGTACGCTTTCAGTGTATACATGAACTAGTAGCGAGCATAGCTCGCAAGCGGAGAGCTCTACGGTATTTGTTTCCGCGAGAAATTTGCTATTGCTGATTTAGATTTTTTATGGTCCGGAAAGGGTTATTATTTTTACAGGACCGGAGTGAATGTTAAAATAATTTATAAGAAAAGAAATGATGCTTAAAAAAATAATAAATTGCGCTTTTTACAAGAAAATAATATTCTTAAAATAATAAATACACATAAGCTGCTCATTTCGTCTTGGTTATATGCACGTACCAAACTAACGTGTCTCAAAGCTTAATCGCCCCATACCATCTCGCCCCAAAATAAGCAAATGGAAATATTGGAAATTAAATGATAGCGATAGCCCTGAATGTCGACATTTAGAACAAAATATGAATAAAAATATATATGAAAAAGATTGTTAGAAATGGAAAAACTTTGATTGCATTGATTATGATCATCATTATATAAACAAAACGTAGTCCCTTTTAGCTATGCTCGCATTTAGGCAATGCCTACTCCATATTAGTAAAATTAAATTGAAAAAAAACACTTTTAAGTGCTTGGCATTTTTCATAAATAAAGTTAAACCAAGAACACAAGGATGAATTTGTAAATCATTTGCGATAAATTAAGACGACAACAAACAGTGGAAGACAAACATATTCACAGATTCATTCAAAGCTTATCATGTTTTTTTTAATATACTTTTACACCTTTTTCTTTTTCTACACAGAGATTCATTAACAACATTCAAATGGACATACACAAAACACAAATAATTGTAATATTAGATACCCAAACATATACCTGTAATTGAAGTAGCGATGTTAATCATATAATATTTAAAACAAATCACATAACACCAACTTATTTTTTCATTCATTTTAGAGAATATTTATCTGATGGATTTTTAATCCAGAAAATCTAGCCTTTTCCTTAGTAACATTTTAGAAAATTCCAAGACAACTTTGTTATATGGCATTACAATGTTTAAAAAACAAACCATACATTACATACAGCTATAAAAGGTTATCACAGATAAACGTACATAACAATAAATTATTAGGTGGACATCAAAACATCGAGATCATCAGTGCAAGTCATTAATTTTACCCAACACAAATATAAACATCATTGGCACATAAAGTTTAGAATTTAAATATTGAATCACAAAAATCACACACAAAGCCCATTATCCATTTCAGATGATCATTTCTTCATCTGACAGATGTCCATTGTCTGCATTCCTAGCTAACATATAGTTATCCATGTCTATAGAACGACAGTTACTGATAGCATATCTCAGTTTCTCAGCCAGTACTTCTCTGTTAGGGTAGATTGGTAACTTGAGTTGGAAGAAACAGGTCTGTGCAGTTGGTAAGCCTTCAGGTCCCTGAAATATATTTATGAGAATAATTATCTTTTCGTACGTTTTATTTTGTTGAAAATATTTACACGGGGAATAAGTCTTACATTTTGTGTGTAAAGGACATTAAAAGAAAAGCAAAAGAAATGAAAACAAAAGGTCATATTTGATTTCATGAAGAATTCTGCAATTATGCAGCGCACTATTCTACCACTTTGTGAATTAAACTGGCATCATGCCTAAAATAAATCGCCAATCTAAAAGATCTTTCTTGTGATTCATAAGCCATTCAAGTGCTTTCTTTCAAAGGAAAAGTTATATTCTTACCCTATCAGACATCATTATTTGGAATCTCTGAGAGATGTCAGCAGGATTAGCTGGTAGTCTGGTCCGACCAGACACAAATCGTAGGAACTGGATTCTCTCATCGTTGGTGAAGGATTCTAGAACTTCCCAGAACCATGTCACAACATCTAACTTTTCATCTATACCTCGATATCTGAAAGTAAATAGTAAGTTATAAGCTTAATAGAAAAAATCCTTCAAAAGGAGAAGAGCCACGAAGGCCCTAACTCGGCCCGGTATTTTCACTATTTTTTCAACTACTTTAACTTGTCAAAAATTCGACTAAAATATATTAATGAATGAAAAAACTTTTCATATCTGTAAGATTTAGCAAAACATTTACACCGCAGGTTTAGCCTTGAGACTTTAAACAGGCCATAAAATTGAAAATCCCTCATTTTTCACTGGTTTTTATGCATATTTAGTATTGGCCACATTCCTCGACCATCATATTTTTTTGATAATTCATTTTTAATATCATGATATGCATTTCAATCAAAAAATAATTTTGATCGACAGGTGTGTCCCATTTCATATTCATTGATTTGTACATGAAAATCAAGGAAAACTGTCACAAATTGTTATTTTTCACAAAATGGTCTATTTTGTACCTCACTGCTCTCCTTATTGAAAAATAATTGAAGGAAAAAATATTGCAATTCATGAAATATAAAGACTAACGAACATTAAAAAAAAAAAAAAAAAAAAGACTAATGAACATAAATGCAGCAACTTAAAGCAAATACATGAAAGTTCAATTCTTGGGCCATTTTCAGGCCTTCATGGCTCTACTCCTTTGAGCACAAAAACTTTTTGAAACAATGCTACATAAATTGAACAACTATATTCATTTTTTTTTAATGCAAGTTCAAAGGACTTTGGTTTGTCATAAAATGAAACTGAATTCAAAAGTATTCACAGTATGCTTCTTTTATGAATAAGCTTTGATCAAACAATATAACACACTTCTATGATATATAATTCTTGTTACCTTGTAACTTTCCTGAGAACATCAACACACATTTCTTCCATACCACAAACCAGCTGTTCTAGATTCCTGGGAGTTAACAATGTCAGGAGAGGTACAGGTATAATCCATGACATACCTTCCCTAACTGCCGAGGCCTGTAAATATTTAAAATCAAGTTCAAATAAGTAATAACTTAATTATGAACTGGGATGATCAATCATGAAGAAAAGACAAAACAAAGGGAAAGACCCATTGGTGAAATGGAAGATTGAAATGGTCCTATCTTGGTGTAGGCATTTCAAAAGAAATTGTGAGTTGAATCAGGTTTTATGACACATAATCTCCTTCTTCAATTGAAATATTAGGGTACAGTAGTACCACAAAACACAACAAGGTTACAAAACACGAATTAAAGGGATAATGAAGCGATCATCTCAGTATAACAAACAGCCAAAATAAGAGTGGTACAATTTTTGAATCAGGTGAGAACTGATTATTCCTAAAATTGTTATTACTTTGTCCTATTTTTTGTCCCACATTTTTGACTTTATTTCTGCTATAATATACTCAGATAAGATGCTGACAGCATTTTTCATAAAATAATATTAGAATGTAGATAATTGGATATAATTTACCTGCTCATTCATTTCATTGAGTCTGTAATTTAACACTGATTCTACATATTCTCTCCTGTTGTTAAAGTTAAGCTGTATAGTTCTTCCTCCTGGAATAACTGGGACCAGTTGACCTGTTATACTCTGTCCCTCAAAGGAGTCCAATGGAATGAACTGTATAAAATAAAATTTCAAATACTTTTGACAATTTTATATATGAGTATACATTCAATGAGCAATCAAATAAAATATTTTTCACACCTCTAACGATACATATCTTGCATGTCATTACAAATGTCAAAAATTTCTGATTAGTGCAAGGACAGGTACTAATATAAGTTATAAATACTGCATAGAAGGTAATTTTTGTGGGCTTCTTTTTGTTATGTTTGCCAGGTTCTCAGAGTCATAAAAATAAAACTCTCTTAAACCAAATTAGCTATACATTTTCCTTTAAAATAATTTAAAGAAAACTATAAACTATCCACCCAAATTATCCACTATATTACATAAGATAGATACACTACCTCATGGAAGTTTGTCTCATTGACCCCATTTTCATGAATGTTGATGATTCCTTTTAAACTCTGTATGTAAATATGATCAACCTGCAAGAAAAGAAATATTTGGTCATTTCTGTAAAACATAGTGGACCTCTCATTGAATGCTTTCAACTCTTTGTATTTAAACCTTAGTATTTTTATGTAAAATCTATTTTTTTAAGCAAGTAAAAAACCACTCATTCAGTGCTATCTGATTTTATAATTGTTAAAAGTACAGAGTCTTAATAACAAGAGTTAACACTAAAGTATGTCTCGCCTGCCGGCACCATCATAAACAATTATTCTTTCTTACTTCCACTATATTTTGAATTTACATGGATTTTCAGTTTCTGAGATCAAAAGATGTTTATAGAACTTAAACATTGCAAATATATGCAATAAAAATAATCAAAGTCACTCAACCAGAAAATCAAGGTCAAGGTCAAAAGATGGGGATGCAACTGTGCTAAGCTACTACTGGGGCATATGCATACCAAGTTTCATCAACCTAGGACCAATAGTTCTTGAGATATGGAGGTGCTCGCAAAACTTTTCCATTGCTATTATATGTATTGAAAATTGTCAAAGTCACTCAACCAGAAAATCAAGGTCAAGGTCAAAAGATGGGGATGCAACTGTGCTAAGCTACTACTGGGGCATATGCATACCAAGTTTCATCAACCCAGGACCTATAGTTCTTGAGATATGGAGGTGCTCGCAAAACTTTTCCATTGCTATTATATGTATTGAAAATTGTCAAAGTCACTCAACCGGAAAATCAAGGTCAAGGTCAAAAAATGGGGATGCAACTGTGCTAAGCTACTACTGGGGCATATGCATACCAAGTTTCATCAACTCAGGACCTATAGTTCTTGAGATATGGAGGTGCTCATAAAACTTTTCCAACCGCCGGTAAAGTAACACCTATATCCTGCTCTGCTTCGCAGGCGAGACAAAAAGGAGACAATGACTGAAGTTAATGATGATTGCTGGTCAATTTAAAAAAATTTCTGTACGATTTTCACAATCCTCTGGATTTTACCATTAAAATAGAAATAATATTCTTGCCCTGTAAACCCTAATTTCTTTTCAAATCAGGTTTATTGGGTTGTTGGGAGTTAATTTACAAAGTTTAAAAAAATTCTTGTTATTTCTTCATAGGTTATTTAACTAAAACAAATTTAACGCTAAACCTATGAAAAAGTCAGACAGAGCTACATTTTGAAGGCTTATTATCTTGGAAATGAGTTCAACAACCTATGATTTTTTAAAGATAATTTTGTACCTTTACCTATGGTCTTATCCATCAAATTCATAAATCTAGACACCTTGTTGTTTTCAAACTGACCAGGGAACACTTTAATATTCATATTGACAATCAAACAGGTGGCACATTATGATCAAGTAACTTTTATGACTAATAATGCTTTAAAATTTAAAACAACTTAAATTTAGGCTAAGACAAGTAATATGTTTCAAACCCACCTCTTCTAAATCCTCAATTCTCAGTGGAATTCCAACAAGTAATTTCCATACACTAGGTGCCAGGTGTAAATCTAGTGGCTTTTTAGTTCTGATTGCTACACCAAATAGAACACCCATAAACTTAAACATGGATAAATCTTCCTCAGAGTTCAATGATGGATTCAATAAAAATCTGTCAAAGAAAATAAGATTACATGTAAATTATAAAGTATAATCCCACTGACATAAAAGATGAATTGAATCAAGTGTGTCCTCATTTCTCTTATACATTCTCGAACAGAACTTAATTTGGCTAAGTTTCATTGCTTTCCATAACAACACTTTGACTAAAGTTATGCAAATCATGATAACACTGCACAACACAACAATAAAATAGTTTTCCAGAATCAATTTCTTTTAAAACACAAAATTTGGCAATGATTCTATTTCTACATGTCAAAACAAACCTGTCTCTATTATTTCCTGATTCATTCAAACAGTTAGGTGTTGGTATAAGATAAGGCACAACTCCTGTTTCTAACTCCTACAATATAACAGTTGAATTTAGAAAAGCATTGCATAATGTTTGAACATTTTTTTCTCTTGAAGGTTGATGTTATTTTCATACCATAATTTATATAAGTCTTTCAAGCATATAAAAGCTTTAAAGAGTTTTAAACAACTTGCTTCCTTTTTGCAATTGAGTATTATAGAGGGTGTCACTGCCCTTTTGGTACGCGGTATTCCGTGCTTTTTTAAAGGGTATTCGGTACGCCAAGGTGTGGTACGCGGTACACGATGTTCCGAATTTTTTGCTTTTGGTACGCGTACGCCGTGATCTTTAGAGTATTCGGTATTCCAGTCTTTTTAACGGTATTCCGTCCTTTTTTAAACGGTATTCGGTATTCTGGGGGCGGGGGCTGTGACACCCCCATTATAGAAAGAAAATTTATACAGCTGGCCTTTAAACTTAAAACAAATTTGTTTAGGTCATATTTAGTCCATATCAAGGGGGATATGGAATGTGTGATTCAACCCCTTTTTACAAAACATTAAAAATTCCTAGGGATGTAAAAATCACTCACACCAATTTGATTTTCTAAAATCCACCTATACAAATTTTACCCCTTTCAGATGTAGCTGGTCATTGACCTGCATGATGTAAAAATGCACCTAGTAATCAAATACTCTAATGTAACTTTGAAATACCTTACTTTCATGCCAAAGCCTCACAATAGATTTTGTCAGTTTGTCTTAGAATCATTTCATCTTGTCCCTAACAATCATAAGATTTACAGTTGAGAAACCATATTTATATATTCAGGATACACTTTAAATCTACAGACCTGACACATTTCTGTAATTGTATCATCAAACACTCCGCCAGCATCATCAGCTCCTTCCCCTATCAGTTTCACCTTCCAGGCTCGGGCTGGTAGACGTAGATCTTCTGGTCTCAGTTTGACTACTTGTTGACCTATCTGTGTATACACTGGCTTACATTTCTTACCCCTATTCATAAAGTGTCAAGAATCTTAGTAAAAATGACAATAAAGAAACTGATACATACCATTTTAGTAACACCAGTTTTAGGTTTAACCAACAAAGCCTTAAATCATTTTAGGGCTCTAGACAGAATTGTGCCAATGCATGAAATGATTCCAACCATCATAGACATTGAATACCTACATTGTAATTTTTTTTCAAATTCACTTTTGAGAAGGACTTAAAATATTCATGCTAATAGCAATATCCTTCTCCAGATTTGACAAGCTGAATTGACTGTTAGCAACGTGATTGGTATGTTGCAACATGCAGGAACTGCTTAGCCTTCCTGAACACATGAGTTCACTCTTGTTACGACTTAAGTTTATTTTTGTTGATTGCTATTCAGTTGTTTTTTATTGTATGCATGTTGTCCCTTACTTAGTACTGTTAACATTCATGTGTATCAATTTTGTCTTTGCCCTTTCAGACTTTTGAAATTTTACTGCTAAATTGATGCTTGTTTTTTAATGAACTCAGTGAGGAAAAAATAAATCATTAGGCCTTACTTTAGTGGGGGATCATGAATTAAAGAGCATTGGGACTTTGATAAGAGATCAACACTACTGTTTCAAGTTTGAGTAATTTTCTACTTCTAAATTTTCCCCACAAAGTGTTGAAATGGGTGGTATGGTCACTGAGCCACCCTTACCCTCCATCTGTATCTTTGTGCCTATCATATAATACACACCTTGTAGATAGCCTTCTAACAGTAATCTGTGGACCATAGTTCTTCCCTTGTACCATTGTTTTGCCAATAGCTCTAACCATAGGTAGGGTGTACACTCTTGGTGATAGCAACATTCTAAGTCGGCCATCTATTATTCCCTCCATACCAGCATCATAACGAGTCAAATCAGCCTAATTGTAAAGAAATCTTCTTTTTTTGGTTCTTGTAATGACAATAGTTTAATGTTTGTTTTCTAAATTGTGGTTGCATAAAATTGGAGGGGTCACAAAATGTCATTTATTTTTCATGAATAGGACAACATTTCATGTTTCTCACTTTGATTTAGCAAAAAATTAAGGTTTTTCAAGACTGTTAATCTAAAAATTTACATTTCAATATTGTAAAATGGATGGCATACTAACTTTAAACTTTTCAATACTTACCGATGAAGTTGCCAGTGGTAGTAGTCTCCATGAAGTATAAATAAGATCAGAAAAATGATGTAACACCTTCAGTCTCTTCTGAACCTCCTCTAAGTTTAACCCCTTCAGACTGCCATACTGGGCGGGTACACTGTCAGGGAGGCCTAGCTGTAGGGTGGTGGGTACACCAGGAACTCTGGGCAGAGCAGGTACAGCTGTCCAGGCAGCGCTGTGTGTCCTTCCTGCTGATATCTTAAAAAGAAAACTTTGATACAATTTTATGACAACAAATGTTATGTTATTTGAAGCAATGGCAGCAATATGAAGACCAGTGATCTGTTTTTTTTTGTACTCAAGAATAATAAAGAGACAAAAATTCAAATGGCACTGAAATTTATCTATTTTTTTTTTAAAGGGGACTGTCAATGCCTTTTCTCAACTGGGAACAAACATTTTATGAAACTTCAAACCTTTTCTCTTTTTTATTATAATTGATAAGGAGACACTATTTTCCTTAAGAATGTTCCTTCTATGGCTTAAAATTGAATTCTCTTAATACCTGTTTGATATTTTTCCCAGTTAGACAAGGTACAAGTTGTGGTTCCCTGACAGGAGAATTAGTATGACCCAGTCCTAACTGTCCTTCATTGTTGTTACCCCATGCCCAAACATCTCCCCCACTGGTCAGAGCTAGGGTGTGGTCAGATCCACACACCACATCCTCTATGTAGTACCCGGCTAGGGAAGGAACTTCCTGGGGTCTGGTACAACTTCTAGCTCTAATGTCAGGCTGTCCTATCAGACGATCTAGAAAAAAAGTCATAGACTGAGTTTCAATTGAAATTAAATCAACAACCATATTTTGATTATAATTTTAAGAACTGACTGAAAATACTAATTTTGTAATTAATAAAAGAAGCAGAGGTACCAATTGAGCATCTGAATATCTAAGTCCGAAAGGACAGAGACAATAGGACAGGAGGAAAAAAAAAGACAACATATAAAACAGGGAAATACAAAAGCCACTGAATATCAATTAACTAGAATACTTGAGCTAATTTGAAAATTCCCTATTGATTGATTGAAATGACGACCCCACCAGGCCCACCTTGTAAAAAAATTATTTGTTTATATAGTACACAAAGTACTCAAGAAATACTCAGAATATTGAATAAAGTGACTTATTATCAGTAAAAATACAAATAATACTATTTGTTTATTATGGATATGATACCAATTGTTTAATTACTTATTGCCAATGCACTTAATCAACACATTTATACAGATGATGCATTCAAAATATTACACGCTACCTTTTTAATCTTCATTACAAAATTTTGACATATTGATTTCTTTTTAATTTTCGTTGCTTCATAATCAAACAGTACCTTGACCCCAGGTAAAAACTCTTCCATCTTTGGTAAGAGCAACAGAGAACTGGGCACCACAAGCTACTTTCTTGATCATCTGTCCTTGCAGAGCCTCAATCTTGGTAGGTACCAGTTTCCCAGAGGTATTTCCTTGGCCTAGTTTTCCATAGTCACCATCTCCAAAAGCCCACACTGTAGCACCATCAGTAGAAACACACAATGTATGGTTCAATCCACAAGCAACCTGTGAGGAGATACATAGTGACGAGGGCATGAGGAGCATAGATAGTGTGTGAAACTCAATCCACATGTAAACAAAATTTCATGACACTTGAAACAATGGCTTCTCAATATAGACACTAACATTTAGAGTAACTATCTTTTCTTGATTTTGTTCAAGTTGTATGATTTACTGGACTGGACAGGGGCTGATCCAGAAATTTTCGAAAGGGGGGGTCCACATACTGGGTTCTGTGGGCCAAAGGGGGGGGGGGTTCCAGAATCCAGACCAATTTTGCTGAAAATCTACACAAAAATTTTTAAATTTCAGAGGAAAGGGGGGTTCCGACCCCCGAAACCCCCCTGGATCCACCACTGCTGAAGATTGGATTGTCTTATGTGTATTTTGTTGTTAGTTTTTTAATTTAACTAAAATAACCTTGTAACTCTCAAGTTTAATCAAATACTTACATAACCAACAGGATGCCCATCAAGTCCAAGAACTCTTTCTGGTATTTTCTTGTTTGATGTTGACCCATGTCCTAATCTGCCATAATCACCATTTCCAAATGTATACAATTTACCATCTGCAGTCACTACAGCACTATGTTTAAATCCACAAGCCAGCTTAAACAAAACAACATGTAATTTTTGTCAATTTCATGCTGAATTTCATTTAAAATACTGGTAGTTATCTTGCATCAATATACTTTTCTTTTATAAATTCCAACAATAAAAACATTTTTGAAAGGAAAAGTGAAAAACATTAAATAAAATAAAATAATCCTCAATTTTTAAATGGCATAAACTTCTTCAAGTGTAATGGAAAAATGCAGAGAAAAACTTATTCTTGTACCATTGTTTTATTCTATATTCTATATTGTACCTTGACAACTTCCTCCCCTTGTAGTGCCTCAATCTGTCTGGGTCGTCGTTGTCTATCACTGTTCCCATGACCTAGTTTTCCATAATCACCATCGCCCCAGCTAAACACTTCCCCACTTTCTGTCAGGGCTAAGCTGTGTCCATCAGATCCCACTGATGAAGCCAAGTGTGTCACAACAAATCCTGAAAATTTGTGCACAACAACAACATAACACTTGCCAACAGGTCATTTGGGGATTGAATAATACCCATTTTAAGATATTTCTAAGGGTTATAAATTTAATCTTGTCCTCATGATAAATCATGAAATCTGTCAAAGTAAAAAATGGCCAGATTTCATTCAACAGGAAGAAGGTGAATGAGACCTGGAATCAAAACCACCATCATGGGACCCCACTCTAATGCTGTATACCAAATATCAAGTGGCTGTGATTAGTAGTTGCTGAGAAAACTAATCTGTAAATTTCTTCCTTGCCTGCCCACACACCTGCCCTTCCATCCAACACCTCACATTTATATTTTTAACCCATATTTTTCACTCTCTGAAATCCAGCCAAAAATGTATAATATTCTTTCATGTAAACTGAGCTATAATTTAAGGGGGTATTCTTCTGAGGTTTCAGTCTCGTTGAAATCTCGTTTGTGAATAATTTTTAAACCTTGCCTTATAATTGAAAACTTTTGGTAGATATATATCAAATGATGATCCATCTAAATTTTGTCAAAAAATTATGAAGATATGATAAGTAGTTTTTGAGATATGCAACATTTTAATTTTTGACCAAATTTGACCATTGATCTCAATCTGAATTTAGCCAATTTCAGGGTAGGGGAAGTGAAATTCATTTTTCCAACAAAATATTCATGCAATTCATATAATTTCTTTTCTAAATTCAAAAAGATATATTTGTCCAATTATTTCAAACCAAAATGGAGAGTTTTTAGGTTTTTGTATGATAGAAAATTTGAAAAATCTTAATTTTTACCAGTTTTATGGTGTCTTGAAAATGACCAAAAAAGGCACATTTTCGGGACTAAACTTTCTTATATCATCACGGACATATACTTTTTATAAGTTAACTTTGTTCAGAATCATCGCATCTTTCAATATGGAAACTTTGAGAGAAAACTTGATTTTGAAATTTGATATTATAAAGAAAATTACCTCAAAATAGGCCAAAAATGATGAATTTTTTGGAAAATTGTCTGAATAGGCCCTTTTTGAATGGCTGTTACGAACTAAAATGCACATGGACATATTATATTCTTAGTAAATTTGATTTTCTCAGGGTCTTAGCATTTCAAAAATGTAGGTTTGGGAAAAAACTTGATTAAGGAAAATTTTGACCCCTCAGAAGAATACATCCTTAAAGTTATGTTAAAATTTTTATGGTGTTCCATTCTGTATATAAATATACATGTAGGTCAGCTTAACCTGTAGGGAAGATATAGCAGCCATGCATCATGGTCATTAAAATTTCCTTTTACTGTACAAAATCCAATAAAGACCTACTAGTATGTGAGGTGAACTTACCTTGTATAGATGATATAGAAGTCAATGTATGGTGGTCATCAGAATTTCCTTGTCCTAGTCTACAATAGCTTCCCTCTCCACAGGCCAATACAGTCCCACTACTCTGTGCCACACATGTGAGGTGAACTTACCTTGTATAGATGATATAGCAGTCAATGTATGGTGGTCATCAGAATTTCCTTGTCCTAGTCTTCCATAGCTTCCCTCTCCACAGGCCAATACAGTCCCACTTCTCTGTACCACAAATGTGAGGTGAACTTACCTTGTATAGATGATATAGCAGTCAATGTATGGTGGTCATCAGAATTTCCTTGTCCTAGTCTTCCATAGCTTCCCTCTCCACAGGCCAATACAGTCCCACTACTCTGTACCACACATGTGAGGTGAACTTACCTTGTATAGATGATATAGCAGTCAATGTATGGTGGTCATCAGAATTTCCTTGTCCTAGTCTTCCATAGCTTCCCTCTCCACAGGCCAATACAGTCCCACTTCTCTGTACCACAAATGTGAGGTGAACTTACCTTGTATAGATGATATAGCAGTCAATGTATGGTGGTCATCAGAATTTCCTTGTCCTAGTCTACTATAGCTACCCTCTCCACAAGCCAATACATACCCACTACTCTGTACCACAAATGTAAGGTGTACTTACCTTGTATAGATGATATAGCAGTCAATGTATGGTGGTCATCAGAATTTCCTTGTCCTAGTCTTCCATAGCTTCCCTCTCCACAGGCCAATTCAGTCCCACTTCTCTGTACCACACATGTGAGGTGAACTTACCTTGTATAGATGATATAGCAGTCAATGTATGGTGGTCATCAGAATTTCCTTGTCCTAGTCTACAATAGCTTCCCTCTCCACAAGCCAATACAGTCCCCACTACTCTGTACCACACATGTGAGGTGAACTTACCTTGTATAGATGATATAGCAGTCAATGTATGGTGGTCATCAGAATTTCCTTGCCCTAGTCTACCATAGCTACCCTCTCCACAGGCCAATACAGTCCCACTACTCTGTACCACACATGTGAGGTGAACTTACCTTGTATAGATGATATAGCAGTCAATGTATGGTGGTCATCAGAATTTCCTTGTCCTAGTCTTCCATAGCTTCCCTCTCCACAGGCCAATACAGTCCCACTACTCTGTACCACACATGTGAGGTGAACTTACCTTGTATAGATGATATAGCAGTCAATGTATGGTGGTCATCAGAATTTCCTTGTCCTAGTCTTCCATAGCTTCCCTCTCCACAAGCCAACACAGTCCCACTACTCTGTACCACAAATGTGAGGTGAACTTACCTTGTATAGATGATATAGCAGTCAGTGTATGGTGGTCATCAGAATTTCCTTGTCCTAGTCTACCATAGCTACCCTCTCCATAAGCCAATACAGTCCCACTACTCTGTACCACACATGTGAGGTGAACTTACCTTGTATAGATGATATAGCAGTCAGTGTATGGTGGTCATCAGAATTTCCTTGTCCTAGTCTTCCATAGCTTCCCTCTCCACAAGCCAATACAGTCCTACTACTCTGTGCCACAAATGTGAGGTGAACTTACCTTGTATAGATGATATAGCAGTCAATGTATGGTGGTCATCAGAATTTCCTTGTCCTAGTCTTCCATAGCTTCCCTCTCCACAAGCCAATACAGTCCTACTACTCTGTGCCACAAATGTGAGGTGAACTTACCTTGTATAGATGATATAGCAGTCAATGTATGGTGGTCATCAGAATTTCCTTGTCCTAGTCTTCCATAGCTTCCCTCTCCACAAGCCAACACAGTCCCACTACTCTGTACCACAAATGTGAGGTGAACTTACCTTGTATAGATGATATAGCAGTCAATGTATGGTGGTCATCAGAATTTCCTTGTCCTAGTCTACCATAGCTTCCCTCTCCACAGGCCAATACAGTCCCACTACTCTGTACCACACATGTGAGGTGAACTTACCTTGTATAGATGATATAGCAGTCAATGTATGGTGGTCATCAGAATTTCCTTGTCCTAGTCTTCCATAGCTTCCCTCTCCACAAGCCAACACAGTCCCACTACTCTGTACCACAAATGTGATGTGTACCTACCTTGTATAGATGATATAGCAGTCAATGTATGGTGGTCGTCAGAATTTCCTTGTCCTAATCTACCATAGCTACCCTCTCCACAAGCCAATACAGTCCCACTACTCTGTACCACAAATGTACAGTTCTGTCCACATATGATCTACAATTATAAAACAAATAACTTTATATTTTGATTTCAGTGCTATGTAATTTTTCAATTACCGGTATTTACTATACTCAATAAATGAAAAATAATCCAAAATTTTCAATGAAATAAGTTAACTGAAACAACAGGCTTTCTAATTTTGTTTCAAAAATGTTAAAATTTAAAAATTCATTTGGATTTTTTGGGGGTAGAATAAAATATATCAGGAGTATATACAGGAAATGTTAACAATTGTTGGTCATTTTACTGAAAAGAAGCGCACATCAGTATATTTGCACACTTTGACAAAATGGTGTAAATAATCAATCAATATTGGCATTCTTAATGGTATTTTCAACCAGATATCAGCCATGATTGGGAAATTTGATAATTTCCAAGGCCTTGCATTCATACCTGTTGGGAACATGAGAGAGAAGGAACTTTGGTAGGTACAAATGATGCCTTTCCACCTTCACACAGCTGTCCATGTCTACCATTGCCCCACATGTAGGCCTCACACTTCCCTCCTAGCTGCCAGTCCTCGGGTTTCTGAATGGCCCAAGCCATTATCTGGGTATCCATGTTAAGGTCCCACTTTCCATTGTCCTTTAGATAGAAAATAATAATTAGTGTTTTTCTGATTGCAGAAGATGCAACTATTGTAAAATAACTATATTTTTTGTTAGAAACATATAGCTTTTTTATTAATACTGTGATTTCATTATTATACGAGGGATATAAATTTTCGTGGTTTTCATGGGTGGCCTTGACCCACGAAATTTGATACCCCACAAAAAAAGAATTTAAGAATTGATCTGTATGCTGCAAACTTCAGAACCACAAATTTAAGAATCCACAAACTGATAGTTTTTCATCAAACCACAAAAATTGGAAACAATGAAAATAAAAGAATCCACAGTAGATCATTTCTGCAGTTCACAAAAATTGTTGCAAGATGGACAGACAGACAGACAATAGGGCTTCCACTTCCTCCCAGACTCTAATACTGGTAATGCTTCACTTCAGCTACACCTACCAGAATTTCAGGTCGTCTATCAACAGTTTCTTTATTGAGTTTAAATGATTCTGGGAAAGGTGTCCTCTTTGTTAAAGCTTCAGTAGATTTTAGAGCTGTAGAGAAGGATAAAAGCCACTGCCACTCAGGAACAAGTCTGTCTATTTCTGTATAAAAGTAAAATAATAATTGTGTTCACAATGAAGAAAACATGTTAATGTGTTTCTTAGACCATGGATGGCCAGATTGTTTGAATCACATAATTTTTGTTGCGATCTAACTTCCCTGTTAAGGTTAACAATGATAAAAAATTTCATAACATCTGACTAGCAGTGATTTTTGAAACCTGCTTATATGCAAGGTAAACCTAAGGTCAGACAAACAGACCAACAGACTGACAAAATATATGTCCTACAAATATAGCCAGTGGGCAATATAAACATTACAAACTCATAACAATTGAACAGTTTCTAATGACATTAAGATTCATATTTTCATGAAAAATTTCATAATTTTATTTCAATTAGCAAGAACACCAAGATTTGCAAATTTTATCTTATTTCTTAAGCCCATATACCTTGACCCAAATTTCATACGTTATAGAACTAATAGTTATGGTACATTACCCATGTTTTCTTGACAGTGATGTGGTGGTATAGGGGTATAACACAGAGCCCTCTCTAGGTTGAGTCCTACAGCTAGAACAGACAGGGACTGAAGAAAGGAGCTATGAACAAGCTGTTGTCCTGATACTACTGTGGCCTTAAATAAATAAATAGGCTAAAAATCAGCATCTATGTTTCTTTGTAGAGAAGAGTATACAAAAACTGATCAATTTTTAAAGTCTTTTTAGCAGGTCTCTAGTAAGTTTTCACAATACAAGGACTACTATATATTCCAGCAATAAAATTGAACAATCTGGTGAGTGCAAATCAAAATTAAAACAAATATTCAGACAATATTTTTTGCTACATCTCACATGGCCTTTGTCTATTCAAGACTCATCAGATGCACTCTATCAAAAGATTGTAAATGCCAACCATTATAATCATTTGATGTGCATAAGAGTAAAATGAAACCAAAAGTGACGAACTTGGAACATAATTAAGACTAAGTCCATAAGAAAATAAATTAATATTCTATTAGGATAATTCACTTTTAAAGATGATTTTAACATTAAGGGAATAAGATAATAAATCAATAGTAAACAACATGGCAAGATACATATCATATTCTTACCTTCTCATGTAAATACTGATCCTGAAGAATGTTAGGCAAGCATTGTAACAAGCCTTGAAGACAAGGTGCCTGACTAAGTCCTACAATGCCTTGCTGTTTCAATGATTTCCTGGCTATGGCCTGAGCTCTGTATTTCATATAGGATTCTGGTAAGTAATGAAGGAGGACAACATCCTGTAAAATAATAATTTGTCAGTCAAAAATGGCCTATTTTGTTCAACAAGAAGTAGGTGATCAACAAACCTGAATTCTTATCCATGATGCTGTATACCAAATATCAAGTGGCTGTGATAAGTAGTTGGTGGGAAAACTGTTACGAAAATGTCTTCACCGCCCACTGCCCAACATTTACCAATTCATAACTCTTGATTTTTCCCTCTGTGAAAACTGGCTACAAATCGCTAAAGAAAAGTGATCCAGAATAATTGTACATGTATTTGGAAAATGTGGGATATTTTTTTCATTTAAACAAAGTGATAAATTAGTATGAGTATTTTACAAGGCCTTCCAGTTTTTACAATGAAACAGAATACCCACAATAGTGATTTATCACACAACATTCTTCTAAACAAGAATATGTCCACAAGACATAATGCCCCATCTCACAACATAAGGGATGGTCAGATGAATGGACCTGAACACTTTATGCCCACCTATTTTCCTAGATGGGTTATAAAATTCTAAGGAAATTTTCTAAATATTCTTTCTATTATAGAAAATATACATGTAGATGATTCCTTAACATCTGTTTTCAATTACATATAAATAAGTTAACAAAAAGGTGTTATACTTATAAATAAATACTACCCACAAGTTTTTCCTTATAAAGGAGTATGTTCGGAAAGGGCCAAAAACTGCCCTAAATTTCAAATTCGAGATAGCTACAAAATAATGCTGCTAGAGTGGTCATAAGACTCTGTACTTTATAAAATGTTATAAATTGTACATGAATTGTTTACTTTCGTGAACAGCAGAGACCTTTAAAGTAAGCGAACTTCTTTAAAAATCCCTATTTTTGACACATTTAGCCTCTTTTTCTGTAAACAAGAGGCTCCCAGGAGCCTTAATCGCTCACCTGAACTACACAGATACATATATATAGTAGATATTATTGTGCTTGTCCATATACAATTTAAATTTCTGAAAAATCTTGGTTAGTTTTCAAGATATTGGGCTTAATAAGTGCAAAATTGGGCAAAAAGTACGAAAAAGGGCAATTACTCCCACATCAGCAGTCAGATCTTTTCCAAAATTTTAGGACAGGTACATCTTAATATGCTGATTACTTTTGATCCTCACACAATTTTGATATCTGAAACCAGTTTTGAGTTATTAGCAAAAAAATGAAATTTACCCCTATGTTCTATTTTTAGCCATGGCGGCCATGTTTTTGACTAATCAAAAATCTGAACGATAGAGTTGTAGCATATAAGCTATTGAACAAGTGTGCTAAGTTAAGATGCAGTTGGTCTTAGGGTGTCAGACAAGTGAATATTGAAATTCAGGGGAAAAGTAATGAAAAAATGATAAGTTTTGTTGTTTTAGGACAATAACTCCTATAAGAAATAGTCCTACAGCTTTGACCTAAATACATTTAATGTAGATCTTGAAGTGCTTAAATCATATGCACTTTAAATTGTTGAAATATCTTGTATAGTTTTCCAGATATATGGCTAAATAAGTGAAAAAAAAATTAAAAATCCAAAAAAGGGCAATAACTCCTACATCAATTGTTGGATCTTCTTGAAACTTTCAGAGCAGGTAGATCTTGAGATGCTGATCACTTTTGATTCCCATCCAAATTTTGATATCTGTAACCATTTTTGAGATAATAGCAAAAAACTGCAATTTACCCCTATGTTCTATTTTCAGCCATGGCGGCCATATCTTTTGACCAATCAAAAATCTGAACGATAGAATTGTAGCATGTATGCTATTAATGAAAGTAATGAAAAATGGTAAATTTTGACACTTTAAGGGCCATAACTCCTAAAAGAAACGGTTCTACAGCTTTGACCTAAATACATGAAATGTAGATCTTGATGTGCTTAATCATATGCAATTTGAATTTTTAAAATATCTTGTATAGTTTTTAAGTTATAAGGCAAAATAAGTGCAAATTTTTGAAAAAATCCAGAAAACAGGCAATAACTCCTACATCGGTTGTTGGATCTTCTTGAAAATTTCTGGGCATTTAGATCTTGAGGTGCTGATCACTTTTACCCTGTGCCAGAATTTTGATATCTGTGACCGTTTTTGAGTTATTTGCAAAAAAACTGCATTTGACCCCCCTGTTCTATTTTTAGTAACAGCGGCCATGTTTTTTTACGAATCAAAAATCCGAACGATAGTTTTGTACACATAATGCCACTAAACAACTATACCAAGTTTGGTTGCAATTGGACTTATGGTGTCGGACAAGTTAACGTTTGAAAAATTGTTTACAGACGACGACGACGACGGACGCCACGTGATGGTAAAAGCTCACATGGACCTTCGGTCAAGGTGAGCTAAAAATGATGAATATAATGTTGGCTGCATATTCTGACCAAAATTATTTTTTGGTTAAAATATTTGCTTTTAAGTAATAAATAAATAAACAAAAATCTATGTTGGTCAGAGCATGCGGCCACTTTTGATTTTGGCACAATAGTGGTGAAAAGGGGTAAAAAATCGACAAAAATGAAGATTTTCCTAATTTTTCTCATATTTAGGGGGTCACTGAAGGAAACTGAACAATTTTATCACTAGAAAACTATTATATTTTTTAAATATAGGTATTCTGTGAGTTATATCCATTGCATTCATTAAGATTTCTTGAATATGAAAAATCAACCCAATTACAGGGCCATTTATAGGCCTTTGTGAACATACTCCTTTCATTTCTACATACTATTATATATATAAATGTCAAATATGTAATTTTAAGCAGATCAGGAATGTATTAATAATACCTTAATTCTGTTAAAGCAAGCAGCTAGTCCATAGTCTGCATACCAACACAAATCATTGACACTACCATTCTCTATGTGTGTCTGAAGTAAGCAGCCATCCTACAAGTACATGTAAATAGTAAATTTCTTTCAAGTTAATTTTGGTTTTGATAAATGCTTATATTAAATTTCTATCAAATTAATTTTGGTTTTGATAAATGAAATGTAAGCAAAGTTTTAAGCAAGGTTAAATATTTCTTGATTTAGGATGTGTCAGTGCATTTAACAATTTATTCCACATCTATCTAAATGTATATAATTTCAGTTATGGCAATATGTCTGCTTAAGGGTCTTTTACATTGAATCTTGTGTGTTGTTAGCCCCCTACTTCAGTTTTCTTTCATTTTAAACAATTGACTTGTGATTTTTTTTTCAATTTCATTCTATAACAGATCGACATACTTACTGATAGTGACCAGATATTGAGCCATCCTCGTGTACATCCTGATGCTAACATCATACCATTCGGACTGAAGGCCAATGCTGTGACGCCTGTTATATGCCCATACAAGGTTACAACTGGTGTGAGAGTTTTCTCCCCTTGTCCTTCACTCTCATCATCTGAATTCTCCTGTTGAAAATATGGAAAACATAATTAAGAATTCATAACAAACATTGATTCAAAAGAAATGCATACCGATTTACATGTATATGCCTTTGCAAGATGAACAGAACTAATCTATATATATGCTGTTACAAGGCAAATAGAACTAATTATATTTATATGCTTTTGAAGGTCAAATACAGGTAGAACTAATGAATATAAGCAATATGCATAGACGCAAATTTCTAAAGCCCTTCACATTAGTTAACTTATTCAAAACATGTACCTGTTAGTACACAATAGACAAGAGAAGACCTTTACATTTTTAAAATATCAGGTGAATAAACCATTGAACCTTTGGTGACATTATCAAACAAAGCTTACCTGCCATCTATCTCTGAAGGGTGACAAGTTGATATCACTACTTAGGATTTGTGGGAAAGTCCATACATTTACACAGCCTATTTCACTACCACTGAAAATAAAGAAAGCTTTACCATTATTGGCTCTTCTTGCATAAAAAAGACATATTAAATCTATGAGTATGTGGTCAAGGATTGCTGATGGACAATTTCTTCTCTCACTTTTATTTTTCATTAGATAAACATGAAGATTCATTCATGTTGAATGTCATACAAAATGCAAAAATGAGTCAAAGACAGAAATGGCCGGATTTCGTTAAACAGGAAGTAGATGAGCGACAGACCTGAAATCGAATTCCACTTTATGGGACCCCACCCTGATGCTGTATACCATATATCAAATGGCTGTGATTAGTAGTTGCTATAAAAATTGTTACAAAATTTTTCCGCCCGACATTCATCATTTTATAACCCGTGTTTTTCACTAGTGAAATCAAAAATGTTATTTCATTTGTTAATTAGTAGAAAGACAAACAGCAAAATCATTTTGAACATTTTTGCAACAACACATTGTACGTTACCTTGCAAGCATCAATTGTTTATTATCTCCCTTTCCCAGCAATGAGCACCATTCTAATATCCCAGCTGGGGAGGAGTGTGGTAGTTTATACAACAATATTAACCCCTCCCTCTGTGGAAACCAAAGCTTTACATTCTGATCACCATCAGCACATGTAGCCAGCATGTGTCCAGTAGGGTCCCATTTCAAACAGGATATGGCACTCTGGAAAGTTATTTTTAATACAATTATTGAATTATTGAATTAAAGAAAGGCTTTTTATCTTTCTCTATCAAACAGCACCAAAACAAAGATGCAACACTAAAACATTCTATTTAAATGACTTAAAATTAGAAAGTTTAAAAAGCAGAATAACCCTGGTTGGAATTGAATATGTTCTATTCAGACACCAAAAAATACTGAGTAATTCTTGTCTAAGGTTTTTTTAAGAACATTTTAAAATACAGTAGACTCCACGAAATCGGATATCGGCTACTTGGATATATCGGCAAATGGGATAGAATATCAAAACACCAAACCATTTCCTATTCTTTCTATATATTTTTTATCGGGAAATAGGATATCGGAACATTGGATATATCGGCAAATAGGATAGAATATTCCTCCAAAATGTTGCCATTTTGTATGAAAATCGGATATTTTTGTATTTCAGAAGATCGTGATGACCGGAAGTTTGACATACGTTTTCACCAACATTTGTATTCAACTCTCTGTTTTATGATTTTTAATAAACAATGTATATTGTATTTACTAATCAAGATGTTTTTATTCAAACACTTGTTTTTATTTAGCAATAAAAGATATATCTTCTGTGTGTTTATTTTCTTGCACAACTGACAATCATGATCATCGTACATGCCGGAAGTCAACATATAAATGTTTTAAAACCTTTCAATTTGTTATTCTGAAATCTTATGTTGGCACAGCTAATAAAATATATTTCAAAATGATATTGTGTTGGTACAAAATAAATTTATTAGTGGTGAAGTCAGTGTATATTTAGTGTGTGGGTAACACGTAGGTCATTGAAATTACAGGTGTACTTATTACGTCATGACTGTAAACAAATCATGTGAGCTGTGTAATGCTAACATTTCAACTGACTTCCTTTATTGAAGGTTTTCAATTTTGAAACATTGATATTCCTCCACTTTGATGCCAATTTTGAAAAGGATGTCTCAATAGATTTGAAATAAAATCATTATCCAAGACGATGTGTTGACAACCACATGGCTAATCATCATTTTGTAAATCACTAGTAGCCATTTTGAATATTCATGAGCTGCTATAATCTCATATTTGATAGCAAATGTAGACAATTTTTGACATCTTTATGAAAATATGATCCTGAAACACATAATTTTACGATTTTAGATGTAATATGAATGGATACCAGCTTTTTAAATCTCGTACATTGATAGAGAAAAAATGTTGATTCTTGTTAGAGATTAATAAATTTTCTACAATGTAAACAACAAAGATGGACGACCTCAGTAAAACACATGTTATGGAGGGAATATAAGTACACAAATTGATGAAAATTCTTTATTAATTAATAAAATAACAATAGCTATTCACTAAATCCTTTATTCTTGCATGATACAACAAATATATAATATGATGGCACCCTCAACATGGAACACATGGACAAGACTTGGAGTAACTGATATTCGATCTCCTGAAATGGCAAATCGGATATCCTGGGTAATCGGATATTTTTTCCTGACAAATTCGATATCCGATTTGGCGGAGTCTACTGTAGTTGCTTTGAATTTTAATTATAGACTCCCATGATTGTTATATTTTTTTTATATTTTGATTTTTAACACAGGTTTTTTAGTATACTACCTGATGAGCTTCAGTTGTCACAGGTTGCTCTATGTCAAGTTTACTACAAAGGGACACAACTCCATCACTGTAAGCCACAGCAAAATTCTTGTCTTCATCAAACCAGGCTAACTTGGTTACAGAAACTGTAGTAGAAAGATTTAAGATTATGATATAGCATTCACTACAATGGATTGTTTTTTAGCTACCTTCCTAAAATGCATGTCATATTTGAAATAGTTTCCTAGGCATTTACAAATATGTAAAAGAGTTAAGAAAGTGAAAGTGATCATTCAAAGCAAAGTTTAAAGAAATGCAATGAAAGTAAGTAATGATTAAGTGCATAGAATCAAAATACATGTGCTATATGACCTAAAACATGATACTTTTTATAGTTTTTTTTTTTCAAATTTGACACACTGAATTGAAAATTAGCAACATGACAGGTGTGCTATAGCAGGCAGGAACCTCTCTTCCAGAGTACCTGAGTTCACTCTTGTTACAACTTGAGTTCGCGTTGATTTCTGTTCGGTTGATTTTGTGTTTCTTCGTGCTGTTCTTGTTTATGTTTACCAATTTCGTTGTTGCCCATTTCGACTTTTGACACTCGAATGCCCCATTGGTGCCTCTTTGCTTCTTATTAATTTACTAATTGTTGAACATGTACATATATATGTATACCATTTCTCCTATAGCACTGTTCTAGTTCCTGTCTCCTAAAGCTGCTTGTATCTAGGATATCTATATAAGCCAGAGATCCATCCAGTCTGCCAATCAATAAACTGTCAGTTGTCAGCCCTAAACATCCACCAATAACACCCTTATGTTGTGGCCAGGCAAGGGCCGTTACCCAGTGTGGCTGTAGGTCTAAGTAACCACGCCCACCTAAAAGAAACAATTTAAATACCTTGAATGTTTTTTTAATAATAATATTGTATCTGTATTTGTTTTTTTTTTTAATTCTGGATCTTTATACTGATTATGGAAGATAAAATCTTAAGATTAATCCAAAATTATAGCTATTCAACTATAATTTCTTTCTTAGGTTTTTTACTATGGGAATAAGTTCTTATAAATGTACATTTAAAGCATTTTTTTTAAACATTATGATTTTTTTTAATGTATATAATTTATCAGACTGATTATCCATTGTTTTAATCAAAAATATTTTACAAATTTAACTGCCTTTAATCAATGTTCTTGTAAACCGTAAAACATACAGTAAAATCAACAAATTATTCACCTCCAGTAGTCCAGATATTAACCAGACTATCCATAGATCCTGCCAGTAACTTGCCACTACTACTCCAGCATATATTGCCCAGTAGATGTCCATCTAGATCCTCACCAGAGATGTCTTCTCCTCTGTTGATAATACAGGTGTGCTGTAGAAACTGGTGAACTCTGTTTGGCAAACTCCAAAACCTCACTGTTCCATCATAACCACTGTAATGTACATGTATAACATAATTACATGTATCTCAAAGATTGTGCATTAATTTAGTGTTGAGCTTGTTTTAAATATCTGAGTTTTTAACTAAGTGACTGTCATGATATTTATCCTTCTTTTTTAGCTTAGTGTTCTTAGGAAAACAGCTTATCCTTGGCAAGGTAACTGATGAACCTAGTTATTTACATGTAAATATATATATTTACCGTATTTTGCCGTGTATAGTGCGCATTTATGTACAATGCGCACCCCCTTTTCATGATGAAAATCTGGGGAAAAAACGAAGTTTTGTGTAAAATGCACGATCATTTTCTATGACAGAGAACCCTGGAAATTTGTCTCTTTTTTCAGGTAGAAAGACTACAGATGAAGATTTTTTAATGAAAATAAAATTGTTTTGGAATTATTTGTGAAAATAAAAATAAACTGTTATATTATTTGTGTATTTTATTATGACAGCGAGATCGTAAATCCCGGTAATGGTCCCCCTTTTCAATTAACAAACAACAAGTGCTAACCCAAGCTCACATCTTTTGATGAAAACAATAAAGGTGTCAAAACAGTATGATCAACAAATTACTATTCAAACAATCCTGAAGTATATTACAACTGAATGGCTTTGTTAATTGTCCAAGCCAGTTTGACAAAATATCGATGTTGTATGCAAATTAGCCTCAGTGTCAAAACAATTAATTACCAGTAAATCTAAATTATCTCCAGCTTGGGATGAGTATTTATTCACAAAACAATAAGAAAATCGTTATCTCTTGCTCAAGTTGCTCACATAATTACATGAAAGAAAATACACAATCATGTAAACAAACCATTCTATTTTTAGAATTACTTAAATGAGGTTACTGAGGGGAATACACAATATTGATTGAGAAAGGAAACAAGTAAAGGGAGAATAAATAAATAAATAAAAATCATATTTTATTATTCTTATTTTGAACAAAAAAATTGGATAGAAGTATTTTTTAAGAACACAAATATTAGATACCAAACTAAACATAACCAAAATGGAGGACGATATGAAAATGAAATTAATAAACAAACACATGAAGACACTTCAACTAAGTTTTTTATTTGATAAAAGCATGATAAATTTTATTTAGAGAAACTAATAATGAACAGGATTCAATAGAAATCATGTTAGTTATGATTCTTGTGTTCAATCATGGATGAATCTTCTGTCCAAAGTCTGACAAACATTGATCTTTTGCCGTTGCCGATGTTCATGAAAATGTATGAAAATCTCATATAGGGATGTACTGTGCGCACCCTATGTTAGATTCTGGAAATTATTGTAAAAAACTGCGCACTATACACGGCAAAATACGGTATGTGTTTATTTTTTGTTATTAAAAACACAGAGCTGAATTTCCCACCATTCAGATGAGTTAAAGTCTTTATACAAAGATTACACTGTAAGGAATAATCATTACCTTGTTGCCAAAAGATTTCTCTTGCTACTCCATTTACACAGAGCTAACCTATTAGAATGAGCCTCTAGCTTGGACACAGAACAAGGAGGCAGGTCACCACCAAGATCTGCCTGATTTTCCAGGCCCTGGGGTATTATAACTTGTGTTGACAATGACTGTAGCAGGTGCTTAGCAGCCCATTGTTTATGATGGGATGACATCTTAGAGGATAATATACAGGCAGACAAGGCATTGATCAACTGTAGAGGGGAGACATCTTCTGTAGTAGGACTACTGGGAATGGTCTCTTCTTGAGATGAAGTGAGATCTGTAAAAATAAATTATGGAAACTCAAGGAACATAAAAACATTAAGATTCACATTATAACATTTTTTGGACAAAAATTTGCTTTGTAAAGAAAGTTCTGTCACCTGTAAGTTCTCAATTTGGAGTATATCTGGGTATTACCTAATATTATTAAATGTGAATTAAGTGGTTAGATACTGGTATATGAATATCAAGTTAGTACTTTTTTGCAAAAAAATAGTGGAATTATCCGTATTTGATTACATTTTTCTTAGATATTTACAGTAAAACCAGCTATATTCAATCACATGTTTGTAAATAAACTAGAATGGCAGTCTTCCATGGAAGAGGTATGTCGCCTGTGTCTTCAAATATTTGGTACAGGAAGTAGATAAGTTATGGCGAAAAAAATTGCTTTACACCATATAGTACTATAAGAGGAAGCTACATGCCAAATATCAAGAGGATGTGTCATGTAGTTGCCTGGAAAATTGCGATAGAAATTTTTGTGACGCTGCAGGACGCAAGACGACAGATAGTGTCAAAGTGACTCCAATATGTCACTTTGCAACACATTAAAATGATTTTTATCATTATAGATTTTACTAAAATGCTTTAAACTGTTTTGAAAGATGTTATAAAACAGTACAACAGAGTTTTTGCTAAATAATAACACCAGCTCTCTATTCCTACCTTTGAACTTGAACTCTGATAACGACCTGACCATTTTAGATGTCCACCCTTTCTGTGTTAACAGAGACACCAAAGCTTGTGTAACAGCAAATGTTGAGGACTCTGTAACCTTGGTTGGTAGCTTAGTTTTCTTCCTGACTGCCAGATCACCTTTTGATGATATCCCCATAGCTGCTGCCAGAAGTTCCTAAAAATAATTATATGAGTAAGCCAGTCTTAGAAATCTGACATGTGCCTTCAAAAGAAATTGAGAGCAATCACCAAAGTATCATCATTGGCATGACTGGTGAATCCAAAATATGTAACCTAAATTGATGATCATTTGGTAACTGAAATATACATCAGATACCACAAACATGTAAATTATTCCTTTAAAACAATTTCACACCCCATGTTGAGTAAGGTAATCAATGCATGCTGAAAAATCATGCGAGTTTCAAAGTAAAACTCATCTTTAATTAGAGCAATAAAAATAAAGTGCAAAAATAAAACAAAGTTAAGTGTTCAACACAACTCCTTCTTATCTGTTTAAGCAACCTACCTTAGTACAAAGCTGTATTAGCTGTTTCAGAGCAGATGTATTTTCCTGGACGAGTGCACCTATACTGGTGGTCAGGTGAGCCAGACTTTCTGTGGCATCTCTGGGAGAGGATAGTGTATTGGTGTAGATGATTTTACCAGTGGCACACAAACACATCATCTGTACTATCAACATAACATCAGACAGACCAATGTTATCTAAGGCTGCTGGTAGGCTGCATGAGGGACCACTATATGAAAAGGAAAACAGACCAATGTTATCTAGGGATGCTGTTGGGCTACATGAGGGACCACTACTAAATTAGGAATAGATGGGCTGATATATGAATGTGAAAATATGTTAACTCCACATTTTTCATATTTCATTGTAAAGGTCATGAGACTTGTATCTGAACTTTTAGTGACTGTAATATGCATAAGACATCAAAAACAAAAATGAGCCTTTAAAATACTGTGGTTTCATTATTAATCGTGCAGTATCAATTTTCGTAGTTTTCCTAGGTGGCCTTGACCCACGAAATTTTATACCCAACAAAAATGATGAAATTTAACATGGATGTGTATACTACAGATCTCAAAACCACGAATTTAAGAATCCACGAATTTATCAATTTTCATAAAACCACGAAAATTAGTACCCACGAAAATAAATGAATCCACAGTACCCTTTTGAAATTTATTGGAATCAATAAAGTGTACCCTGACTTGATTTCTTTTAAGTCATTCAATGAGCCCCTATTTATCAAAATGTAAGGTTATGGTCCTTTTAAGTTTTAGAAAACACTGTATAACTTTATAAATACCTTCCAGCCAGCACTGACAGTACTTTGACCACCATACTTCTAGCTAACATGACCATCATGGATGATGTGATCCTCTTCAGAGCTACATTTCTATCTACTGCATTTTTTATATGATTAGCCTGCTCTCCCAAGGACTTGGTCTTGAATTCTGTTTTACTTGGCTTTTTCCCAATCCCTAGAAATATGTCAAAGTAAACAATGGCAATATTTGTTAAACAGAAAGTAGGCCACTAAAAGACTTGAAATGAAATTCCATGATATGGGAACGCATGCTGCATACCAAATATCAAGAGGCTGTGATAAGATGTTGCAGCAAAAACTGTCATCCATAATTTTTTTCCCTGTCTGCCCTTCACCATTTTATAACCCCCATTTTCATGTTTTTTTATTTTTCTGCCTTTTATCCTATAAATTGTATATCTACAATGTAACTTTGATTTTGTTAAATTCAATGTTACATATGATATCATCTAATATATGAAGAATGTCAATTTTAAAAAACCTTCTGATTTTGCATATTAGGTCATCTCAAGTATGAACAATTTTTAAGTTTTAAAATCATTCTGTAAATGCATTTACAAAATTCTTCCAAAACACTTAAGTAGCACTCCACCTAAGAATCATGCAAAATTGAAGAAAAGTGATTCATCGATAAAAAGGCTACAGTGGTTTATTTTTAACAAAAGATAGTTCAAAGTATACAAAATAAGAAATAAATAACAATTGCTCATAACTGCCTGGTCCTTGGAGAAATCAGGCCATTTTGTTACAATGGTTTCTATTGAAATTATTGACAGTTTAAAGAGTTATCTCCCTTTCTTACAATTTTCCAATGCATTCAATAAATTTTTTTTCTCTCAGGACCAACGCTTGTTTGGAAAAAAGAGTACAAAATATCGAATCAGGGTGCTAGTAGGAGTAACATATCAAAAATAAAGTGGTGTAGGCTTTCCACCCATGAATCGCTTTTTGCATGGTTCTTATAAAAAGTGGTACTTAAAATCTTTACTGTAAAATTCTAGATGTAAGAAACCAATATACATAGAACAAACCTAGAGTTCCAATCACTGTGTTTGTATTAGACTTGGAGCTGTGAATGAGCCTGGAGCCTAGTGGATCTCCTTCTGTGAATCTGAGAGGTTCTGGGGCAGGTTTTCTCTCTGTCAGGCCAAGTCTACTCATTATGTTATCTGGACCACAGATGGAAGAATTGTGCAGATCATTGAAAGGAAACAGAGATTCTGAAATCAAATAAAGATTTTAATTTAGGTATATTCATGTTGCAAAAAGCAAGATATTAACGTAGGAATATGTAATCAATTCATTGTACTCAAGTCTATCTGGTGCATAGTATTACAGTAAGGACAATAATTCATATCCAATGATAAAATATTTGGACAATATCTATTGGTGTTGAGCAAGTACTAGTATTGCTTTTGTTTTTTCTCTCACTCTCTATACAATTTTTTTTTTATGATGAGCAATCATTGCTTATGAAGATAATTTTTTTTCCATTCAATATTTAACAACAAAAAATCAACACAGTTCACATCATTCAAATTCATATCTGCTTCAATTCACAAGAACAATATTACAAACCATGGCTTTGGTCAATGATGTCCAATAAATCTGGAGCTTTATTAGCCTCATTACTGGAGAAGCCAGGTTTATCTAACGGAGGTCTGACCTCTGGCCGAGAGGATGAATCCTGCCCATTGGCTTCCATGTATCTGTATCTACATGCCTGGCACATCAGAAAGAATGGATTCCCAAACCCACACACTCCACCAAACCATCCATCAACATATACTCCATTACTCCTGTATCCATGATTCCCACAGCTACCTGTTGGATGTAAAATAGGTTAGTAATTAAACAAAAGCATAATAAATTTTCTTTTTTTATCAATATTTATTTATATACAGAGTTAAAGCAAAATATTTGCAGCAAATATTGGGACACTAGAATTTAAATGTTTAATATTTGTGTTATTCGCATAGATAAAACTGAAAATTACTTTATGCGGAAATAAATTCATATCTTTTTTTACAACAAAAACACAAAAAGTTAAACAGACAGTAAAATTGTTGTTTCATGTTGTTGTACAAATGAAGACAGTGCTTTTTATTTCTATTTCACAATAAGACCAATATTTAACTTGTAAATTGATGTCTGTCACATTGTTTAATAAATTATGCTAAACTCTTGACTATTTAACTTGAGGCTCCTACAGAGTCAAAATCAATCTGCAACCTCATCAAATTATGCATCAAAATTAACCAATAAAACATTTTACATGTATACATTTATAAGCAGCCTAGCAACCTGAGAGGTATAGCCTGTGGGAGCCCCAAACTTGCAAGAACAAGAGTTAACACTAAAGTATGTCTCGCCTGCCGGCACCATCTGAAACAATTATTCTTTCTTACTTCCACTATATTTTGAATTTACATGGATTTTCAGTTTCTGAGATCAAAAGGTGTTTATAGAACTTAAACATTGCAAATATATGCAATAAAAATAATCAAAGTCACTCAACCGGAAAATCAAGGTCAAGGTCAAAAGATGGGGATGCAACTGTGCTAAGCTACTACTGGGGCATATGGATACCAAGTTTCATCAACCTAGGACCTATAGTTCTTGAGATATGGAGGTGCTCGCAAAACTTTTCCATTGCTATTATATGTATTGAAAATTGTCAAAGTCACTCAACCGGAAAATCAAGGTCAAGGTCAAAAGATGGGGATGCAACTGAGCTAAGCTACTACTGGGGCATATGCATACCAAGTTTCATCAACCTAGGACCTATAGTTCTTGAGATATGGAGGTGCTCGCAAAACTTTTTCATTGCTATTATATGTATTGAAAATTGTCAAAGTCACTCAACCGGAAAATCAAGGTCAAGGTCAAAAGATGGGGATGCAACTGTGCTAAGCTACTACTGGGGCATACGCATACCAAGTTTCATCAACCCAGGACCTATAGTTCTTGAGATATGGAGGTGCTCATAAAACTTTTCCAAAAAGTTAACGCCGCCGTCGCCGCCGCCGCCGTCGCCGCCGCCGGTAAAGTAACACCTATGTCCCGCTCTGCTTCGCAGGCGAGACAAAAATGATAATTACTACTTTTAATTATTACCTCCACATCCAGGATGCTCAAATCTCATATGTCTGTTAAAGTTGACAACTTCCTGTCCACAAAGTTCACATGTAATAGATGTTTGCTCCTCTATTTCTCTCCTCTGAAAAGATATCATTAAAAAACCAACTAAATCTAATAAACATCATTACCAAAACACTTTACACACTACTGAATTTTGTATACGTATATAAAGTCTATCATTTACTGTAAATGAAGTTAATTTTGTTTTAGACAGAAAACAAATGTATAACAAGAGGTTGATGTGTGACAGCTTTATTGTCAGAGTGGTGTGGATTTTTTACTGAATTGGGATACATTGTAGCAGCTTATTGTGATATTACTGGTGTAAGCTGCTGTCCCAAGTTTACAGTGAGAAGCAGACTTTTGCTCATGATTTTACTGTTAAGTATGAAGAACAGCAATTATTCATCTGCATGTTTTATTTGGTATTTTTTGCGTCATGCATATTCCCTCCACCAACTAGAATGGCGGTCTTCCATGGAAGATGGTGTTGCATGTGTCATAAAATATTCGGTAAACAGGAGGTAGATGAATTACGGGCATAAAATCACTTTACACCATATAGTACTATAGAAAGAAGCTATATGCCAAATATCAAGAGGCTGTGACATGTAGTTTCCCAGAAAAATATATACAATGAAATTTTTATGAAACCGCAGGGCGACACAAGAAGACAGATAGTGTCAAAGTAACCCCTATATGTCGCTTTGCAACATGTTGCAGGTGACATAATAATGAACACACTACTTACCAGAACATTAAATAAATCCCATGTATCCAGTGCATCTGGTTCTAAATCAAAGAGATCAGTCGTATCCTGATCTCTGAATAATTCTTCCTGCATATCTATAATGTCATCATACAATCCAACAAGGGACATCCCATCATAGGATGAGTCAGAGGTCTCTGGTCTCTCCAGGAAGTCTGAACAGGAAACTGCTTCATTAGAAGGAAATGGTGGCTCTGATCTCTGGGCTTCTCTCTCATTGTCTGAAAACAGTAAACATTCCTGATATATATTTGAACTCTATAGATCTATGAGACATACATGTGTACATGGAGTTTTTAGGTTGAAGTTTTCTTTGCTGTGAAGCAACCAAATAAGTAATATTCTAAAATTAAATTAAGCACAATTTAAATTATGTGTGTTTTGTGTTAAATTTTTCTTCATGCTGTTATCGTTTGTGTTTACAAGCTTTGGCTTTGCATTTTCAGACTTATGTCTTTCAAATGCCAAATTAGTACATCTTTTCTTCTCTTAATTGGCAACTTATGAAAAGATAGGTGCCACCATTTTACAAAGCTTGAAATCTTGAACTTTAACATTTACAAAACAAGACTGCTGATAGATGTATATCAATAGCCAGTTATATTCTTAAACTAGTGAACTGTTTTACATAGGATTTCAGGCATCAAGATTCAAAATTTGGCCAAAATTCTAAATTAAAAAATCGTATCTTAAACTTACGAATATTAGACAGAAAACTTCTGATATCCACATGTCTAGACCTGGTATTATACAATGTTCGGACTCTCCTCATAGGTCTAGGCTGCTGTGTAAACAAGGAATTCCCCTCCTCTTCATTGGTCTCATCAGAGGCCCCCATTAGTCCATCTATAGATAGGGATCTCCTACCTGGCTGTCTACTGAAAAAGTAAATAGAAAACTTTGAGCCAAAATTAAATCTCACCAGTAAATACTTCCCCAAAGAAATAAGTCAAATCAAATATTTAATTAAGAGGTCAATTCTACATATATGTAAAAGCTTCATGAATTTTTTTTTTGTGGTTTAAAGGGAATGATGGATAAGATTTGGATAAGACACATACACAAATATCCATATCAAGGGTCTGGAAACGGTCATATTTGCCCGACATGACCGAAATTTTGTCCTAAATGACCGAATAAAAATTCTCCCAATCGGACATTTTAAAATTTTATTATAAGCATTTTTTGACTTATGGGTCATATAATTGTTTAATTATCTTCCTGAGCATCCGGTCTTGTGGTCATTAATCTCATAATTAACACCTCCAGCAGGTGTCAAACAGGTAAACATAGCCGTAGGGTTACGCTAATTAGATAATCGGTCACACCTGTCTGACCATGGCCACTGTATTTACCTATGGTTTTAATTAATTGAGTCAACTCATGTTATCAATCTGTCCTTAGATGCCCATTTTGTTTATTTAGAATTAATTTCTCATTATATCCAGTATTTATAAAAACATGTGCACACCATATATTGTTTACATTTAATGGTGTTTGATTACGCATGTCGGAGAAAATATTTATTTTGCAAACATTCATTCACTGTATAGATTGTTTGATATTAATACAATCAATAATTGTTACTAATTTCATAATTAAAGTAACTTTTCTCATACATATGTTTATTTTGTAAACAACAATAAAGTGGTCCCAAATTATCTACATCCGGTGATTCTACTTTCACTTTCACTTTCAATTTTTACACGAAACATTTTTGTTTATAATGAAAACAAAGATATTTTTAATGATAAAGAGCCTTGACCTGAAATAAAAAAGTGATCTTGATATTAAGTTCAACGTCTGGAATGTAATGCACAAACAAACACTGCTCTTATGGATTTAAAAGGTGGATTTCCAGGGAGGCCAAGGAAAAAAGGGGGGAGGGGGTAATTGTAACAGTTATACAGTTGGACAAAAATGACCGAAATTAGCTCAAAAAATGTCCAGACCCTTGATCCATATCACCATATTCCCCACTCTTACCTTTAAGTGGGGCGGGGGGGGGGGGGGTGGTGGTGTGATGTTGTGGTGATTAAAAATCAAATACATAACTTTTTAAAATCATAATATTGTAAGAAACAGGGTTTCTTATTGTCAGACCTTTTTTTACCCTGTTTAAGTATTTTATAACCTGGTACATGAGATGTCATTTTGGCATATGAATTATGTGTTGCAATAATAATTTTGTTAAGCATCAGTCAGAGTAATAGGAAGATAATAATCTTGATTTATAACTAGTGAAAGTTTGTCAATGTTTTTGTGCAATGTGAAACCAAGTTAAAGGCCTGTACCATGGTTTAGCTTCATAGTTTTACCTTTTCAATTAAGGATCTATTGGTAAGGGACATTTTCATGCCAAAGATATGATGCCTGTTCATATTTTAATGCTAGGAAGTCTTTTATAAAGCAGGAATAAGTCATTTTCATTTTTGTTGACATTTCGCCGGCTCAAATCATATGGGGAATGAAAAGTATTTGAAGATATTAACATTGCACTTTATAAAGTTATTTTGTGGATCAAGTGTCACTCTAAAGATACCAAAAGTAAATCAATAATTTATAGAGTGCCGGCTGATCATTTTATGAAGTTATTTAAGAGAAAGTATGGAACTATTTTACGTCGTATTTTTGATAACTTGAGTGTTTTGTTTTTTGTATTGTTAGGCACGTCAAAAGTGGTGTCAGAACGTTAATCTAACGTTTTTGGGGGAAATTTATATATGAATCAATTTCAGGATTAAACTAGAGTCAAGCAGAGGACAACCCCTGGCAGGTTATTTAATTGGATCGGACGTCTCTTGGATCACTATAGTTCCAGCTACGGAAAAAGGACAAACGCTGATTGGTTGATGACGTCATGTGAAGTCGCTGACTTCTATAAAAGCGAGCGAGCACTTCACAATGGCAGATAGCTGAAGGTCTCTCCCGCGGCAAACAGCACCTTGGAACAAGGAACATAAGGGACAGTGCTTTGGATAGACTGAGACCACAAGACGTTTACATTAGAGGATCGTATGGAAACATTTATACAGAAGAAGCTATCAAGGGAATTATAAGCATAACGCCAATATTATGCTAATCCAGCAGAAATAGGGAGCAAGCTGTTGCACATTGGATCATTGGATCTCGGGACCTTCACTTGGAGGATTGCTGCTAGCAACATTGGACCTCGAGACCTTCACTTGGAGGATTGCTGCTAGGAACATTGGATCTTGGACTTGGGACCTATACTTGGAGGACGCTAGGAACATTGGATCTTTGGCTTTGGACCTTTACTTGGAGGACACTAAGAACATTAGACCATGGACTCGGAATCTTTACCCTGACGACACTAGAACACAAGCCACCAAGCATTGGATCTTGGACTCAGAACTTTTACCTGGATTCTTAAATAAGGAAACTTTAGGACATGGATCCATGATCATTAGCTGTCACAGGAATGGAACATAAACGGGGCTTCTAAACAATGGAATCTCTATTAGAAAAAACATGCAGAATCACATTTAAAACAGACGTTATTTGCTCATAGCATTATCTCGGGGTTTGGATTAACTGGACATACAATACTTTAAGAAGGAAAGGAACCCTAATAGAAGAATGCCACTGCTGCTGGAGAGGACGACCTAACCCATGGAACCATCATGCGCTATCTCCCAACACGTTGGACACCACCTTTGACTATTTCATGTCATATTGTAAACTGTATGGATATACATGTCAACATAATTAACGTTAATAAATAATCATTTGTTTGAAATATAGTCTCCATTATCTTTAAAGCCTCTTGATACTAGTATACTTCACAAGTAAGTACGATTATTGGTCCTATCATTCGTAAACTGCCACGGTCATGTTGCAGACAGGGCACGGCCAAGGTGGCTTACAATATATCATAATCAATAAAATGGATTTTTTCTACCTTCTTTCTCTAGTATTGTCCGTTGTATTAGGCTCATCAGGACTTTCCATTCTAACCCTTATCTCAGATCTATAATTAGGTTTAGTCAGATCTTCACTGCTATCATCTTGGTGAGGGTGTTCTAATATCCACATAGCTACTGTGTTAATACCTGATAAAGACACCTCTGCTGGATTTACACCTGAAAAAATATTGTTAAGCAGGTTAAAGAAGATACAAGAGATTACTATGCAATCATACAACAGGCTAAATAGAATAAACTTTTGTCAGAAATTCTTAAGGGCAATCATTTTTATCCATATTTCCAAGACTATTCTAAAATTTAAAAGAAGTGTAAGAACTCCTTACAAGCATGTACATGCACCTGCAATACGTTAAATTTTATTAAACTAAAAGCTTAACAATATAGGTTGGAAGGACATGTTTTGTGTATTCAAATTTAGGCTTAACCTATGTTTCATATGTTACACAAGTTATGCTAACTGTAAAGCATATATTTCTTGAACAATGGTCAGTGCAATCTTGTATGATTCAAAACATTCTGACATGAAATGAATGAAATAACAGCTGGACACAGACTGTCAAAATCATTTATAGGATTGGTTGATACAATATATTTATTGCTAGCATTTTTTCAGTCTACAATATTTTACCAAATTTAACGACAGGGTGTATTTTATACATGAATTTCTATACAAACCTGTCTTGGTAATAGCTTTCTTGATGTTCTGAATACTGAACCCCATCTCTAACAAAGGAGCAGCAATGGGTGGGGGAGGGGGTGATGGAGACCTGGTCCTGATGGGAGGGTGTGGTGGCCTTCTCTGTGGGGGAGGACATGTTCTCAAGGGAGGGGCTTGTGGAGGAACTGGTGTAGGGTTGGGTATCCTTGTAGCTAATGTTGGGAGTCTTGTTCTCCTTCTACTAAACAAACTTCTGGATAAAGTACTGGCATTCTCTTCACTGTAAGAGAAAATTTTGCTAATTTTAGTTTTAAATAGAAAAATCTGGTTCAAAGTCATAATTTGTTTTCCTTCAAGCAGTTTTTAGTTGAGAAGTGCTGTTTGAAATTATTATTGTTTTGTCTTAAATATGTATTTTTTTAATTGAAACAATTCTATTGTGTAGCTAATATCAAATTATCCATTTTCAACTTAATCACAATAAAAGTACAAATTTTCAAGAAACTTTCTTACCCTCTTCTTAGATACTTTAGTATTGAAGTCTGTCCATTACCAGAAACTCTTGAGTCTTCATCCGAGCGTGCAGCCTCAGCAGACCTCCCCGCCAGGCTGGTGGATGAGCTTTTATTAGATGGAGGTAAATCACATATAACCTGCTCTGGTTTGGTTTCTGTCTGTTTCTCTTTAGACTTGGACATGACAATGACCTTAGCTGATAGATAAAACAGAAAATTTAATTTATTCATTGCTCATATATTTGTTATACAACATTGAAGTTGTTCATCATTTCTACTTTGCAATGAAAGAGCAACACTATGTTCTAGTACTTTTAATTTATAACAATAGTTATCATATTTTTAAAGTACTAAAAAGTATTCAATATAGAATCAATGTGGAGTATAAACGTAGATAATACAAATCTTTCAAGCACAACCAATTGCTATAAATAAGTTTAAATTTAATCTGCTTATATCAATAAGAAACAGACAGAAAGTCAATCAAAATTTAACTGATGAGGATGACTAAGAAGGGGGCCAGGGGTCTGCTAAGTTATATAACTCCATACAAATACAATATTGCCAAGTGTTTAGCTGCTATAGGGACTTGTGTCCGTAATATTAGTACACTGACATACCATTGAGTTCAGCTATACTAGATTCCTCCTCTGCTACAGATGTAATATAAGACTTGTGAAGGACTGAGTGTGCCCTCTCTAACTCAGTCAGGGTGAATACTCTATGAAACAAGGAGTTGTGTAAGGCAACCAGTACCATTTTCTTCATCAAAAGTCTCAAAACTGACTTCATATCCTCATTTCTTCTGACAACAGTGCCATCAATCAAGGCTTTATTACTATCCGCAGCCAGGTCAGATTTTGGTACAAGCAACATTTCAGAAAATTTATTTGTCCAGATTAGGTTGTTTACAGCTTTCAATGCAGTAACCTGGATATATGAGGCCTGAAACTCCCTACTCTCTGATAGCTCAGACTCAATAGAACTGTAGCTGTCTGAAATGTCAACTTCTTCCTGTTGAGTAGATGTTTCTTCTTTTTCCTCTGGTTGTGGTTGACCTTGTTCCTCTGGTTCAGGGATCTCTGGCAGTGACATAGCTGGAAGCTTGTCCAATATAGAAGCTGCCTCAGTTTCCCTGTCCATTTCCACTAACCCCTCCAACCTTGGAGAAGACACAGAGGATGATGAAACACTAGATTCCTCCAAATCCATGCCTTCTAAGGACACAAGAGGGGCTTTCCTCTTATCTGCATTATGGTCATCTGCAGCATCATCTGTTTCTTGAGCAATGACACGAGCTATGTCTTCATCTAGCTTTTTCATCAGAGCATCAGTTTCTGCTTTCTCTTCTTTCTTGGTTTTCTCTCCTGATCCCTGTTGGGGCTGTGGATCTGATTGCTTAGTTTCACTTTCTGACTGGTTATCTGGAAGTGACAAGAGTCTGACTATTGCTCCTAGATGAACAGCTGTGAAACCAGTTAGCCTGTTTAGGTCAAATGGTACTGGATCTAGAGGTTTCAGTTTACTGATCAATGCATCACTGATAAAAAGAAAAAGAAACAGAATTTTAACATGAAATGTACACAAAAAATGTGACGAAGTATAAATATTGTAATACTTTTAAAATATTTGGGGAAAAAATTAAAATAGTTCCTGAAAAACTCACCGCATAAAATTTGGCAGATAATTAATTCTGTTATTTATCAAATACTAAGGCTCTAATTAACATTTTCCTTGTTTAAAAAAAATGCCTCTACCATACATGGCCCAGGTGCATCAAAAAGGGGGTTAATTACCAACAAACTTACACAATGCTATCTACATGTAAATAAAGCTTTAAAATGTTTTAATTGAAAAAACATATATAAACGAACAGACTTGAAAAACAATGAATGAAACAAGTATTTATGTCAATGTTTACTTACCAGCTAGTGGAATCACCATCATCCCACTGTACTTTTACAGTAGTAGCTCCTTCTATAGATACTCCCATTATATAGCCCTTCTTTGAGGTAGATGAATGTACACAGCGTCCACCAACCCTCAGTCCTGGGTCTACACCTCCAATAACAGCAAGACTGGGCCAGACCTAAAGAAAGAACATCTCCTATGGTTTAATTATTATCAGAAAGAGATAGATAATCCATTTTCAATGTAAAATAATAAACAATCCCAAAATAAGTATATCTGACAAATCCTATTGAAATCAGTGGAAATTTAAAAATCCACATTAGAAAACAGTCAATAGCCATTTGATGTGTCCAGTGGTCGCTGTTTGTCATCTTGTAATTGGCCCTTGAATTTGTCTTGAAGATAGGGTGTCTCTTTTGCACATATCTGAAATAGCCATCCCTTTTAAATATAAAGTAATCTTATTGTTTTACCTGAAGACATAGAAGTCTAACAGTATCCTCATCTCTGTAGTCTACAGTGTCCTCCAAGGAGACTGGATCACAAACTACTGGTACCTCACTTCCTTCTAAGCTTGTCTTGCTTTTACTGTCCAGGCTGGATTTAGAATCTTTATCTGTAAAACAAATAAGTATACAACCTTTTACATTAACATGCATTTTTTCTTATAATTTTTATGATTCAATCTTTTTAGAATAACATAATAACCTTTTGCTGGATTTCATAAAGTAAAAAAAATGAAAGTTATGTGTGTTATATGGGCAGAGAAATATTTCTAATTTCTTTAACTTCAACACATGTAAAAAGGTAACTAACTTTTCTAAAAGGCCTTACTATTTATGTAAGGTTAGATAAACAAAAATCAAAATCAATTACTTTTCCAGCTTTTACTTTGGTGTTGCCTTACTTTTTATATCAGGTTTGACTAATTCCTTGACTTTTCCAAATTGTTGGAGCATTTTTTCCGAGATATGAGGTGCCCACACTTCATGGTTATGTAGCGTTCTGATGAGGGATATATTGGCTTCCACCATGACTGCTGCTGCAGGGGAGCACTGAGGATCACCAGCCAACAGCTCCTGATAACATTCTGACATCTGCATATCACTCATTCTCACCTTATAGAAACATAAGTAAAACTGATAATTAATGCAACAAAGATCCAATCTTAAAGAACAAAATAACTAAACAACTTAACCTTTGGTTCATTATCAAATGATAAACATGAGGAAAACCAGCAAAATCATATTTGGGTTGACTAATTAGAACTTTGTTACACTTTGATCCTTTATTTTAATTTGAAAATAGGTTATCATAATCTTTTAAGCACCTTTAAAAAAAGAGAGAGAAAACATCCCCAAAATAAACATGATAATCATGGAAAAGTTTTTATTTATTTATTTATCATAATACTTCCAATAAACATGACTAGAAAACTAACCTTTTCCCAAGGGTTCCCACTGTAGAACATGACACAGGGATACAGTTCTGTGGCATCGATATCTTCAAATGCAACTCTCAAATCCTACAAAACAACATGATTCAAAAGTAAGCAGAATAAACCCACTAAAATAACACTGGTCTTGAAAATGATTCCATTAAAAAAAAATCTTTAAATCATCTGCTACATTACTACTAATTATTCTTTTTGATACTTAAATGTTAACTATCTTTTTTTAAACAAGTTAATCTGTCAGCTAATGCTCACTATTGATACCCCCGCTCCCAAAACTATGCCATGCATACAAGTTTAAATACTCGGTAAACAAGAAGTAGTTGACCTAGGAACATAAAATCGCTATACACCATATGGGACTATATGATAAAGCTCTATGCAAAATATCAGACCTCTAACTCTTGTAGTTGCAGAGAAAACTTTGGCGAAAATTTTGCATTCATGTTCACTATGTGCAAAAACCTATTATATATTTGGTAAACAGGAAGTAGTTAACCTAAGAGCATGAAATCGGTAAACAGTATATGGTACTATAGTAGAAAGCTATACGCAAAATATCAGACCTCTGCGTCATGTAGTTGCTGAGAAAACTGTGATAGAAATTATGATACAGACAGACGAAGGACAAGGGTAAAACAGTATACCCCCCTCTTCTTCAAAGCGGGGGTATAATAACCAATTATACAATTGAATTATGATTAGAAATTTAAAATGTGAACTTGTATATATGTTAAACACTATAATAAGACTGGAACTTCAAATGTTCGAACTTTTTAATAATATCCTACTTCTCCATTTTTAGCAAAAGCCAGTGTCCTTGCATCCATATCAAGTACAATAGTGATACAGTCTCCCTGTGTGTAGCTTGGTAGAACCAGAGTGTGTTCTCCTCCATGATAAACATTGCCACTGTAGGCTCGGTACAGCCACATGTCTTGTGTAGTTCTGTGGGCGTAGTCTCGGATTGGTAACTTAGCTACGCCTACACATGTACCTTCATTACCTTGATTTTCCTTAACTATATGAATCTAAGAAGCAGAGAGTAAAGAAACAATTACATGTATGATACACAGTAACCTGCATTTTTTCTTACTTCTTACATGTATAAGCTTTTAGAAGATTCAACTTGGGATTGCTTGTGAATAAAGTAAAAGACAAAGTTTGAAAAGAGTTACCTTCTACTCCTTGAAATATTATCACACATTGATATTTTAAGAGATCAAATATCGTTTTTGAACAATATCAACAACAAAAAACTTAGACAATGAGAAGAGCTCTCAAAAAATTGATTTCTTATTCTTAATTGATATTGTCATTGTTGAGCCTTACAATGTACGTTTTATGGAAGCTGCAAAACATACAAATAACTTGATTTTCATTCAAACCACCGATACTACATACCTTCCATTTATAACATCCATTCTTCATTGAAGTCAGTCCTAATCCATAACCTTTCCCAGATGAACTGTGTGTCAACACATTATTTTGTTCCACTGTACAATTGACACATCTATCTGTATTGAACAAGGCATCTGAGATGTTGTTTTCAGTGGGGATCTGTTTCTCAAGGAGGTTCTCCTGAGATGGTGGCTCATCCATAGAAGAGAGTTTCCATAGTAACTGGTTTCTTTTGGCGGCCATTTCTTGCCTTGCAATTTTGTCAGGAATTGACCACATGTTGTCAGCGAGAAAATTGAAAAGGTCATCCACTACCTGAAACCAAAATGACTTCATTTTAAGATAGATGGAAGTTTTGCATATTTTCTTTGATTTCGACAGAAATGTGTTCGTTAGTTGTTGCAATTGAATTTGTCTAAGTGTAACACACTATAGGGATAATCCTTGTAAAATCATTTTGATACTATTGAAGATGAATGTAAATTAGTCAATGTTGACAATTAAAACAAGAGGCTCCCAGGAGCCTGAATCGCTCACCTGACATATGTGCCTGAAGTAAAGGTTATTAGGCAAAATCTTTTTGACGTTGAAAGGGTCATAAGATTAATAAGGGGGTCATCTGACAATATGGTGGATCTTAAGGTGCTGATCACTTTTGTTCTCAATCAAAATCTAAAAATCTGGCACCCTTTTTGAGTTATTTTCGAAAAAATGCAGTTTAACCTAATGTTCTATTTTTAGCCACAGCGGCCATGTTTTACCACCAATCAAAAATCCCCACATCAGTTCTATACACCTATTGCTAATAAACAATAATACCAAGTTTGGTTCCAATTGGACTTAGAGTGTCAGAGGAGTTAACGTTTTCAATATAATGAGGAAATGCTTTTTAAATGCTTTTTTAAATTTTGACGTTCTAAGGGCAATAACTCCTCAAAGGAAAGGTCCTACAACTTTGACCCTATTACGTATTTTGTAGATCTTGATGCGCTTAACAATATGCAATTTAAATTTCTCAAATATCTTGTATAGTTTTCAAGATATTGAGCTAAACAGTTGCAAAACTTGCAAAAAATCCACAAAAAGGGCAATGACTCCTACATGGATTGTTGGATTTTCTTCAAAATTTCAGAGCTCGTAGATCTTGAGATGCTGATCACTTTTGTTCCCAATCAAAATTTTGAAATCTGTCACCGTTTTAGAGTTATTTGCAAAAAAATGCATTTTACCCCTATGTTCTATTTTTAGCCACACTGGCCATGTTTTACGACAAATAAAAAATCCCCACATCAGTTCTATACACCTAATGCTAATAAACAACTATACCAAGTTTGGTTCCATTTGGACTTAAAGTGTCAGAGGAGTTAATGTTTTCAATGTAATGAGGAAATGCTGTTAAAATGCTCAATTTTGACGTTCTAAGGGCAATAACTCCTAAAAGAAAAGGTCTCACAACGTTGACCCTATTACATATTTTGTAGATATTGATGTGCTTAACAATATGCAATTTAAATTTCTCAAATATCTAGTATAATTTTCAAGATATTGAGCTAAACAGGTGTAAAATTTGCAAAAAAAACACAAAAAGGGCAATAACTCCTACATGGGTTGTTGGATTTTCTTCAAAATTTCAGGGTAGGTAGATCTTGAGGTGCTGATCACTTTTACTCTGCCACAATTTTGATATCTGTAGCCGTTTTTGAGTTATTTGCAAAAAACTGCATTTTACCCCTATGTTCTATTTTTAGCCATGGCGGCCATGTTTTTCGACGAATCAAAAATCCCCACATCAGTTCTGTGGGGGATACCCTAAAGTACCACCAGACCAGATTTGGTTTGAATCTGTGCAGCCGTTTCAGAGGAGAAGAAGTTTGAAGAAAAGTTAACGACGACGGAAGATGACGACGACGGACGACGACGACGGACGCCAAGTGATGGCAATAGCTCACATGGCCTTTGGCCAGGTGAGCTAAAAAAACATGTGTAAATATCATCAAATACAGGAAATAATGGTTTACATGTTAAGAATTCCCAAGAAACCTTTATATTGATTATAATGTTGTTATCTTTCATAGTATAGGGAAGATGCACGCATATTGTTACTCTAAAATTTGTAAAAAAAAAAAAGTCATTGGGAAAAAGGCTAGTATAGTAAGAAATACCATAGAGAAAATATAAGCTTTAATAAGGAATACCTGTTTTAGAAAGTCTTTATCAGTATCTGTTGTATTTGATGATAAGACTGTTTCCAGAATGTTCATAGCTATCAGTCTAGTTCTCAGTTTGTTGTAAGAACTGACGTCTGTAAAATAGATAAACAAGCATATATAAAAAGATTTACACCATTCAGCCTTCCAGACAGTATATCTGAAACTTAGCATGGAATTAATATTTTTCTAACTGTTGTGGGATATCATCTTTTCCTTGAGCAATGAGGATAAATGTAGTGCAACTTATGAGAAGAAGAATTTATTTGTTCATTACATTTTGAAGAAATAAAACATAAAAAGTTTGGTGTGATAAAGTTCTGAGAAATTGTTCATAATACATGTATTATGACATGAGTAGGCTATCATATGGCTACATATTATTGAATTGAAATATGTGAATGCCAACTATCCTATAGCGTCTTATTTTTGCTACTGTAAATTTTCAGTTTATCATAGTGTGGAAATAAAAATTTGAAGTTTTTGTTGTTGTTTTTTTGCGGTTTGTGATTTTCATGATTTCTGCTGACTGTTAAATAACCTGCTTTGCAATTATATGTGTATTGTTTAAGTTAGTTTTCCTACAATCATAACAAGTATCCATGTATAGTCTATATACATGTAATTGATTATATTTAAGTAAAACTAACCTGACCCATATCCTGCTATAGACAGAAACTTTGAGATCCATTGCTTAGACGATAAATGCTGCTGGATAGTTTTAGTAGATGCCACTCTCTGTAGAAACAATAGGAAATCTCCCTGTTTTGATTGGTACCGCTTTGTGTCATCTGAAATTACAAATGTAGTTCTAAAAACATTACAATCAAAAAATTGTTCATCATAAAATTATAAAGATACTGGTACACCAAAACAAATATTAGTTTTATTTTAGGTACATGTATCAAAACTTATTCATACTAATATCTGTCTTTTCACCAAGTATGTTATAACTACATCTTGCCATTTCTAGACCATGTCTAAGTTTTTAACTTAAAACAATCAGAAATTCTGTGAAATGCCATCTCTAGACCATGTCTAAGTCTCAGTTATAAAGATAAAACATTCAGAAATTCTGTGGAATCTGAACACAAATAATTTAAAAAAATCTTACAGTCAAGTTTACCCGTTACGGGTTTAAATGTCTGTGTGTCATTGACACAGAGACTATGTAGTTGTTTCCACAGTAATTCTAACACTCCCTGAATGACACCACTCCCAAGCTTGTCTGCATACACTCTGAAATGTTATATCAATTTGATAATAAAAACATGGTTAACAATGTCTCTACTTTAATGAAATTTGGAGGATCATGAATAAAGTAAAATTGTTAAAACCAATTCTTGAATGAACCAAAAACCTGTGTCAACCAAACTGGTTTTCAAGTTTCTTCTTTTAATTCAACATGTTTAAGGCCAATAAAAAATTCATAGATTCTCATCCCCTCCCATCTAGATTTTTTGACAAATTATGTTCATTTTTTGTCGATTTCAGTCAAACATTGTCAAAATAAGAAGATGACAAAATGTCAGAAAATTTTATAAAATGGATAAAAAAATAAAAGATAAAATTCGCCCACCAGCCAATATTTTCAAGAAATTTGTATGAGAATCCAAGAATTATTTTATTATGGCCTAACCTACATGTATATAAACCAAACAAATATCTATCCTAAATAAAAACCTTTAGTCCTTAAGTTATTTGGTTTAGACAAGTTTCACTGTCATTTTGAAATAAGATATAAATATCAGATGTAATTGATTCATACAACAATTAAAAAAATAAAACATTAGAAAAAGCAATTCAATACTTAGAAAATATGTTTGTGTTTTTTTACATCCCACATATCACCACTAGCTACAGGCTAGTAACTTGTAACAGGTAATGCCAACAAGCGACTGTCTCGTTACTTACCCAGCTGTCAGTGTTATAAGCCTCAATAAATTCCCACTAGACATTTGTAGAACTTGACAAAGTTGATCATCCTGAAGCTTCCATTCTGTTGAGGGCATTATATAGGTCAAGGGGGTGTGTCCCTCGTGTAGTGAGAACAACAATGGCAACAGACCACATGACACAGCTAGAGATATATCTGATGGACAGTACTTCATAGATAGAGAATATACAGTCCATAGTAATAATTTCTTCTTAACATCTGAAATGATAAAGATTGTTACTTCTTCTTTACATCAGAAAAAAGGATATTGGAGAAAAATATCTTTGTTGCTTTGTTATTGCTTTCAATTAACATATTCAAACTAAGGGAGCCCCAGGTAGGAAAAATGTTGTCGCTTGGAGCAGAGCGAGAACAACCTGGGTAATGACGTAGCAACATAATATGTAACTTAGCCTGTTCGGAAGATCATTGACCCAAACAAAACAGAGGTCACCCCCGTTCTGTTTTATATTTCAACCCGGGAAAAATAATCAACCCAGGCTGCCCAGGGAGGGAATGTTAAACGCACCCAATATTGTTTTAATGAAAACATTAGACGTTTTTTAAAGATTGTTCATTTAATGTAATGTGTGTATTTTTTGTAAACATACTAATGGATAATAGATTTGAGATTTGTATGTTATTTTAGTAACTTTATACACACACTATAACAACCATTCCTTCTGCTGGGTTACAGATAATAACAGGATATATACTATTCAATAGGACATGATAGAAAAAAACACTTTTTATGCTGACAACTTTCATGAATAATAAAGTGATTTTTTTTAATGTAACTGGTTAAAGATATTGACAAGAGCATAGTAAGGTTGATTAGGGTTTATTTCTTAATTTACCTGTTGCATAAGTGTCCATTTTCTCAGTATTGATAAGGTCTTTTACAAGTAACTCATATATCTGGTGTACAGCTAGTTGTATTTCTTGTTGAGTTTCTGTCTTAGCAGATTTTATTTCATCCTGAAAACCAAATTAAAACCATCTAGAAATGCAAACAATAAAAATATTTACAATTTAAGAACACAGTTATACCAAGCAATTATAGAATTTGTTTGGCAAAGTGGTAGAAGCAAATAGAAATGTTTGGTTTTCTTACAAAACGTCATAATTTCTTATTTATAGGGAATGATCAATGAATCATTTTCATCCTGCAACTATATTCACGATTTCTTTGATAAATTGTTTGCATTGCTTATATAATTATTTATAGGTATTTAATGCAATTTTTTGTCCAAACTTTTTTTGAAATTAAAAAAAAAAATCTTAAACAACTATTTTGAGTTTGAGTTTGGGTAAAAAACTGTCCTTATCACCCTTACTCCTTTGGCTAATAAGGGCACGACCATTTGATTTTGAGGGGGGGGGGCCTGGCAGTTTTTGTAAATAAATATTCTGGCCTGGAAAAAGTTAGAAATAAATAATCTGGCCTCTGTTTGCAAGAAAATAAATAATCTGTCCCAAGATCCTTGTTCAATTAAGCTATTGAATGCAGAAAATAAATATTCTTGACGCATACAGTGTTCTCCCCAGGCCCTTATAGCATCTCGGGGCCGAGACCCTATCGTAATTTGCCGAGACGCTATCAGTCTTTACCGAGACGCTATTTCAAATTGCTAAAAATACAAAGGTATTGAGTTGACGTCCTAATGAAGCCACTGACTGATTGATGATCATTGAGTGATTGACACATTTAATACCCCAAGCCAATTAACAAATAAATCCATGATCATGGACTTGTCAATTAATTAGGAAGTATCGATCTTTGAACTGATTAGCCATGCAGATTACAGGTGAACACCTTTTACGAAATGAACTATTTCTATTGGACCACCAACCAGGACCAATAGGATTTGACCAAAACAAAAACAAACATATGCACACGTGCTTTTATTCAGGTGTGTTATTAGAACAGGAGCCGTTGAATTCTAAATTAACGATAATGACCCAAACCTAAAATAAAGAAAATGTTTTTTACCTTCATGAAACATGATTTAATTCCATTGTAACATTTGATATTCCAAAATTTTGATTTCTAAACATATTGTTTGACCTTTGGTCAAAACAGGAAGTCAATCTAAAAATAGATTCCTACAGTATTACCTTATATCTAGCATTTTCTCCTTTTGGTAGGAGAACCATTGGCATCTATATGATTCTGTCAACTTAGTGACTGTTAACCAATGTGAATAAAATGTAAACATTTGTACTTGGTAACTTATTTGTGCCAAAAATAAAAGCTATCTTATTATTTTCTATTGCTTCAAACCCAGGCAAATGTCTTTCAGGTCTGTCTTTTCCTCTTCCATCCTTGGTGGCTGGATGCAGTTCACTGACAGTTCATGGATAACAAAAGACATACTGATGTTTTAGCAATTGTTACAATCAGTCCTACTCCAACTCTTTCTTAATAATAGAACTATAGTATCCTAAGCTTAAGGTTTGACTTACATAGAATGGGGTGGATGGGGGAGGGGAGAGGGAGTATCATAATACACTTAGACATGATACATGGTCAGGAACTTATCATAAATTGAAAGTGGAAACGTCGATCGACATGATTTTTACTTTCTGTTTTTACTCGATATTGTTTACGCAAAATGTGATGCTATCCAAAATTTCTGGGGAGAACACTGGCATAGCGGCGAAAAATAAATAAAGTTCGATCTAAACTTCCAGACCCCCCCCCTCAGAATCAAATGGTCGTCCCCTAATATTTATCTTTAATCCTGCTCTAACTTCATGACAAATGCATATTACTGACACTAAATCTTATTAAGACCTGATAATGATAAAGCTGTGAGTTCTGACTTCCAGCATCAGACCCAAAACTAAAACATCCAGATAACAGCTGTATATGTACAGAACACAGGAGGGTGGTCAGGGTACCAGGAGACGTCTCCTGTTTATCTTGTATTTCCTTCTGAGTGGATAACAGTTCTCTGATCTGATTCAAGGCATACAGTCTGGCCTGGAAAATAAACATAAATCATGTTATTTTTTTTTTATTTTCCCTCAGACTGTGACATATAAAACATCCCAAAAAGGCTATTACACATTTTGTAAAAGCAAATAATTTTGTTTTTGACAGAAATTTGAATCATGCAGTGCAGGTTTTATATGGTCATAACTCATGATAAAGAATGTGAAATGGAGACATGAGTAGCATGGAGAAATGAAGTTTGTCACATATTCAAGTCTTAACTACATATTGTTTTGTCTGAAATTTTATATCATTAAGAGAATTAAAGAACAAAGTCAAATTATTCAATAAAACACTAAAAATGGTGCTAAATACTTCTTTGCAAGTTTATAATATTAAGTATTAGATGACTTACTGTGTAAGAAAAGACATAAAAAAAGATTTTTAGTAGAAAACAAATCCATACCTCTGCCCTGGATTGTTGATGTTCCAAAGCTATAGCCATTTCTTTGGGGTCAGCCACAGTCACATGAATGCCTCCTTCATGGTCAGACACACCAGAGCTCATACCTCGAACAGTCTCCCCACATACAAACTTACACACATTGGTAGCTACTTCTGTGGATAGGGATTTTTTCTTGACATGGACAGATGAATGAGCTTCACCTAATCTCTCTTGCTGCCATCTTAATCTTCTTAAATTCTCCTTAACTCTTTGTAGTGACAAGAACTGGATCCCTGAAAAATACATATGTTACAAACTTACACTTGAAGTTAAGAATCTTTAACCAGTATAAAGTCTTTTTTATAAATATTCATCGTCAAACAAGAGGCAATGATATATCTACAGGCCTGTCAAGTTTTTATGAGCTGCTTGCGTGAGATTTGCTAAAAAATTGAAAGATCAAAGGAAAAATTTAAAAGATCAAAGAAATTTGCTGTCAAATTGCTGACTAGATGCGTGAGTCTCACGCGAGTTGAGTGACACTTGACAGGTCTGTATCTAGGGCATGTAAAAATTCAAATAATTCTGCTTGACATACCTTTCATAACTGTAGCTGAATTTTCAATTCCAGTCATTTCAACTTCCTGCAACTACAAAAAAAAATTGACTTCAGTAATATAAAAATCTTTTTTATATGAGCAATCTGAAAGAAAAATTATATCTATTTTTACCCATAGATATTTCAACAAGAATTTTTTTAATGCAATTTGAATTTAATATTACATATTATTACCCAAAGTTAGAATGTAATAAGAAACACCCCACACTTCATATTGAACTCTATGCTCATTATTGTACGACACATTTCCAATTCTCTCTCCTGAATGATAAATCAGAGCAATGAAATTTCTACATGCATATCTCTAATTGAAGTTATTCATTTGTGTAAAGTTTTATCAAAATCCATCAAGCAGGTTATAAGGAGTAAAACTTACAAGATATGTGGACAGACAACAGAAAGGGGTATAAAAACCTTATTATTATACACTGAATGTATACCTGTCCACTAATTGTCCTACTAAGTAAATCAGGAAAGCTTCCTCTTCTTGGCAAGGTCATAGTATTATCTTCTTCAGACTTCACTGTTTGTTCTAAAATATACATGATTTATTATTGATATTTACATAATTGTACAAAGAATTATAGTTACCAAAGCTAATTTCAGGAGAAACAAGTTTAAATCAGCAAAGAAAAGATTAAAAGGAAGAAAATATATGTAACCCCATGGAAGAAAGCAAAACATTTTTATAATGCAAAATAATTTTTCAGATACTCAAAAACATCATCAATAACTAATTGTTTTTGTGGTTTTGTGCCATGAAATGTTATTCTTTTGAATCTTTTTTTTATATCTAACAGTGTAACTGAACAAACCTATTTCTTTGCATACAGAAAAAAAAACTAATAATTATTCTTTTAAAATTGTGTGATACATCACCCTAAAGAAAGTTTTACTGTAGCACAAAAAGTTGGTCTTTATTATTTGTAATAAAAGAGATCTTACCGTGAAAAGAACCAGTTCTGTCTGTATTCTCACTGAAAGATTGTTGGATGCCTGGATCTAATTGAAAAAAATAATATATATTCTACATAATATCAAATTTCAACATAATGGAAGATGTTTTGTAAAAAACAAGAGGCTCCCAAGAGCCTGAATCGCTCACCTGAACTACAGATACATATATTTGTAGATATTATTGTGCTTAACCATATGCGATTTAAATTTATGAAATATCTTGGTTAGTTTTCAAGATATTGGGCTTAATAAGTGCAAATTTGGCAAAAATTAGGAAAAAAAACAATAACTCCCACATCAGCAGTCAGATCTTTTCCGAAATTTCAGGACAGGTAGATCTTAATATGCTATTCACTTTTGATTCTTGCACAATTTTGATATCTGAAACAAGTTTTGAGTTAGCAAAAAAATGAAATTTGCCCCTATGTTCTATTTTTAGCCATGCTGGCCATGTTTTTTTAAGAATCAAAAATCTGAACGATAGAGTTGTAGCATATAAGCTATCAAACAGTGTGCCATGTTAAGATGCAGTTGGTCTTACCGTTTCAGACAAGTCAGGGGAAAAGTAATGAACAATGGTAAATATTGACGCTTTAAGGGCCATAACTCCTAAAAGAAATGGTTCTACAGCTTTGACCTAATTATATGATTTGTAGATCTTGATGTGAAAAAAATCCAGAAAAAGGGCAATAACTCCTATGTCGTTTGTTGGATCTTCTTAAAAACTTCCGAGCAGGTAGATCTTGAGATGCTAATCACTTTTGTCTCCCATCAGAATTTTGATAACTGTTACCGTTTTTGAGTTATTTGCAAAAAACTGTAATTTGACCCCTATGTTCTATTTTAAGCCATGGAGGCCATATCTTTTGACGAATCAAAAATCCGAACGATAGAATTGTAGCATTAATGCTATTAAACAACTGTGCCAAGTTTGGTTGAAGTTGGATGTATGGTGTCAGACAAGTTAATCTTTGAAATTCAGGGTAAAAGTAATGAAAAATGGTAAAATTTGATGCTTTAAGGGCCATAACTCCTAAAAGAAATGGTTCTACAGCTTTGACCTAATTACATGAATTGTAGATCTTGATGTGCTTAATCATATGCAATTTGAATATTAAAAATATCTTGTATAGTTCCCAAGATATAGGGCTAAATAAGTGCAAAATTTCGAAAAAATCCAGAAAAAGGGCAATAACTCCTACATCGGTTGTTGGATCTTCTTGAAAATTTCTGGGCAGGTAGATCTTGAGGTGCTGATCACTTTTACCATATGCCAGAATTTTGATATCTGTTACCGTTTTTGAGTTATTTGCAAAAAACTGCAATTTACCCCTATGTTCTATTTTTAGCCATGGCGGCCATGTTTTTCAACGAATAAAAAATCCCCACGCTAGTTTTATACTACCTATGCTAATTAACAACTGTGCCAAATTTAAAAGCCATTGGACTTATGGTGTTAGAGGAGTTAACGTTTGAAAAATGTTAACGACGACGGACGACGGACGCCAAGTGATGGCAATAGCTCACATGGACATTCGGTCCAGGTGAGCTAAAAAATAGATGATCAATTTTCAAAATGTACTTGTTTGCCTGAATCTATCAAACAAGAGCATGGCATGAGGTTTACAGCATGACACTTTAAAAGGAATTGCAATATTCACTTAGGTCACATAAGTGAATAACGGACATTCTGACAAAAAGAAATTTAAAGCAATAGAAGTCTTTTCTATCTCATAAGATTCAAAGTGTTTAAGTTTCACAGGGATCGCACTGAGCTTCGCCAATTTTGCAAATTGCGATATTTTTTTCTTGCTGGCGACAAAGATCGGCTGCTGGCGATTTTTCTGGCGCCTAAGTAAGTTTTAACATTTTCGGCCGGAAATTGAATACACATCGCCAGTATTGATCAATATCTCAACAGGTAAGTTATCGTGTGTGACCACGCGTCGCCACAGATGAGCAGGTAGAAAATTGAATAGGTAAACGGTAGATCACAGCAGGTTGAAGAAAAGGATTCCTGACTAATTAGAAATTAGGCTCACATCTTTTGATAATGCAATAAAGGTGTCAAAACAGTGATCAGGAACAAATTTCTAACGTACGCCTGAATGACTTTAATTGTCCAAGCCAATTTGACAAAGTATCGTGTGTTGATTGCACACATGGCCTCATGTCAGCCAAGGTTTCAAAACAAATAATTGCCGGTTAATAAAAATTATCTCCAGCTTGGGATGAGTTTTTATTCACAAAACAATGAGGGAATAGTAATATGTACCTTATTAAGTTCCTCAAATAATCACAAGAAAGAAAGTACACATTTAAACAAACCATTCTATTTTTAGAACAATTTAAATGAGGTTACTGAGGGATATTCACAATAATGATTTCAGAAAGCAAACAAAGAAAGGGAAGATAAATAAATCAAAATAAAACTAATTTTATTATTCTTATCAAAAAAATAAGAATCTGAAAAGAAGTTGTTTTTAGGAACAGAAATATTTTTACCAAACTATTACCATCGGCTGTTTTTTTTTCAAAATGAAATAAATAAACAAACACATAACAATACTGGAATAATAAGTTTTTATTTGAGAAAATCATGATAATTTTTATTAAAACATTCTAATAATGTACAGGATTCAATAGAAACCACGTGAGTTATGATTGATGAATCTTTATAATGTGTCCACAGTCTGTCAAACATTGATCTTTTGTCATCTCTGTTGGTCATGAAAATGTGATGGATTCTACAAAATTTTATCTTTGCTTTCCTAAATAATACTTTTTTCATAGTGTTCATTTAGTGCTTTCAGTGATCTTTATTCTCTAGGTTGAGTATTCATTTATATGGTGCTGGGTTTTTTTGTGTATTGTTATGTTTATTGTATTGTTATTATTTAATCTGTATATGGCAATAAACATGATAAATAATTAAATAAATCATGGTATGTTTTATTTCAAAAAGATATCAAACAAGAAAGGCTCAACCTTCATCATTTATTATCTAAAAAGTCTTTCAATGAGAATAAACCATCCTTCAACATGCACCTGAAAAAAAGACTGAAAACAATATTTTTAACATATATACATCTAAACATACATTACACAAGCATCACCCCTCAATGAAAACGGTACTGGATACACTTTATAAAAACTGGCGACTTAATTTCAAATCTGGCGATTTTTCTGGCGACAAAAATTTTGAGGCCAGAGCAGCCCCTGTTTCATTAAAGTTTAAGTAATAATAAATTTGAATTAATATGTTAATGCCCTATTTCATATAAATATATATTATACTTATAACATGTGTAAGCATCATAAAATTATGTAAAGGCATTCAAAACCAATTCACAGAAAAAAAGCCAATCGTCAGAATATTACAAACCTGTAATGGCAGGTCGGACACCTAGTAAAAGGAAGAGACATCGATGTTGATATTCTCTGCAAGCATCTTCAAAAGAAGTTTCTTTTAATGGCAGGAAAGCATCCTTAATTGTACCTTCATCATCTACAATATGAAAATATCTTTAAACGACCAAAAGTTTTGACAATGTCTGAAGATTATTGTTTTATACCTATAATTAAGATGCAGTAAACTGACCCTCAGTTTTACTATACACAAAATAAAATTGACTCCAAAAACAAAGACCTGACCTAATATAAAATAACCAACACCAGATAACATGATTGATATAATCATTACAAGTACATGTAGTTACTATCACATTCACATTCTTTTATACGCTCCCGAAGGGAGCGATAATGGTAGAAATGTCAATATTTTAGTTGTACTATTAGCTGAATTTTCCTTCAACGTCCGGTGTAGCACGCGCTTGTTTTCCCGAACTTTCGGCGTCTTTTTAACGTTTTTATCTTTGAAAATCTTAGACGTCATTAAACGCTCACGTAACCCACAAGAAAAGCTAGTTTGTTTTTATTTTTGAACAAAAAATAAATATAAAATAAATAATTGAAACTTCGGGAGCGTAACAGGTTTTTACCTGCCTCATATTAGTCTCTCCAATTAGTGATATACAGATCTGATTCTAGTAAAAAATATTAACATGTTTAAATTTAATAATGTCATAATTTTACTCATAAATAAATCCCAAATATCTTGAAAAATAAATGCTTCATCTTCACTCATAATCAGCACGAAAAGAAATTGCATTGCTTTTTGGTGTCTCATCAACTCATAGAAAATTTACCTGACAATGGTTCATATTCTGTGTCCTCTTTACTTTCCTCCTGTTTTTTAGAGGATTCAACTTCCACTCTCTCTCCAGTATCATCAACCTTAGTCTCACTCTCCCTCTTCCCAAACCCCTCCATCTTATAAAAGGGTGGGGCAGGTTCATCTGGGGTGGCTGCTTCTGAATTATCTAGATCAGGTGAAGACTTAGATCTCATGTAAGCTCTTAGTCGACTTCTAACCTTGTACACTTGGTGGAAAACACTCATTAATTGTTTGGAAGGTTCTCTGAAAATAAACAAATTATTGACAGAAATATACTAAAGACAAGATATGTAGAAATAGACAATAATAAAAATATTAAGATATTTATAAAATTTGAAAGCTCTTTTTTCTATTGAGCTACAGAGCACACAAATTTGACCTAAAGGACAGACTCACTGATGCACAAAAAGAGTAAAGCAGTTACTTGGCCTAAACTGAAAATCTTAGAATCTTAGAGCATAAATAGTTCTAAAATTTCTTTCATCATAAATCTGTCCACAAAATTATGTTGGTGAGAGACTATGCTCTTGTGATTCAATACATGCAGCTTTGTTGATTTCTCTTTATAGTTATGTATCATTTCAAATAAAAACTATGACAGTCCCAACTCTATGCAGAATTTATTTAGTCCTAATAAATACATACTTTCTGACTGTCCAAGCATGTTTGGCCAATCCTAAGTGCTTCAAGAGAGCAGCTAGTAGACATCTTGATGTGCAGTCTAAATCAGGATCTCCTTCTAATTCACAAGTGTCCCAATCTAAATAGAAGTACAAAAAATGTTTAAATTGGATAAAAACATTTATCTATTTACATGTATCATAGGATTATAAGGACTATTCAAAAACATAAAAAAACAAGAATATTCCAAAACATCATGCCCCACTTTGCATGTTCTTTACTCAGGAATTGCTTAACTATGAAATTGATGTCAAAGGGACAATTATTAAGAGGTGATGGACAGACAGACTAATGGACTATATCTTAACTACCCTGTCTACTTTCGCAAATGGGGCAATAAACAGGATTCTTAATACTGTGGCAGTATTACTGTTTGATACAGGTTTTTACAAATACTTTATGAAATAAGCAATCTCAGTGGAATTCATATGTCATACCTTCATTAATTGCACAGTCTAACATCATCTCCCATAAGTTCTTAGTAACGTCTGTCTTCAGGTCACAACAGAACTCTAATAACATCATGGTATCTAAGTCTAGATCAAATTCCTCTGTAGAGATTTCTATAGCATGGCCAGGGAATTTGTCAGAAATTCTGTTCGTCAAAAGGTCTGAAAAATAAAGGAAGATTTTGATGTTAAAGCTTAAAATTAATACGAGTTTTGGTATAAGATTTCAAAAGACCTTACATTTTGATTTCCCATCTCATGAAGCATAGAAAATCCAATAACAAAGAAAAATAATTATGAATGTTCTTAATTTAAATCTAAGTAAATGCAGCTATTTTTTTTAATAACTATCAAATTTCATCTCCAATTAAATAGAAACAAAAATGTAAATAATAACAAGGTCTAAAAATTGGTGTTGGATAAATAAGAAACTTCTCTATTTTTGTATATTAAGATGGTTGATTCTTTACCCTTTATTTCCTTATTCATGTATTCTACTTACCAAGTTGTAATGCTGACAGTTGTGGTCCGTTGCCAAACAGGACATTATCAAGCCATGTGGAACAATTCTTCTCCTGGGTAGACAGTGGCATACCCACTAACATACTCCCCAGGCATTGGCCTATTAAAGTAGAGCAGGTCCTCTCCATGTCAACAAACCAACTCCAACTCATCATTTTCTGTCCTAAAATGGAATTGTGCTTCTTATATGTTATTTTAAGAGCATCTTTAGGGTTATAATAGATTTTTTGAAAGCAATAAATAATGCCCCACTTCTTACATAAGGATCAGTACAAACTGGCTGGAGACAAATATATAAAATAAGACTGAAGAACAAAACTGCTTGGCACAAAAATAACTACCGAGTTCTACACTATTAATTCATTGTCCTTAATGTAAAATCAGCTTTAATATTTGAAGTTTATGAGCTGTACATGTAGAAATGGTATTAACTCAAACTCTGATTTAAGCAAACAATAACAAAATAGGTGAACAACTAACCATCTTTGTTTTCCAATTCCATTGACTCCAATGCATTGATTTCTGGAAGAATTCTTGAGATCTGGTCTAAGGTCGATAATAAGGACATCAACTCATGCATGACAGGACTGACTTTCTCCATAGGTAATAACAACAGAGCATGTAGCATGTGGAACAAGATAGCACCTGCTGGTGATTGGTATAAAATATCTACAAAAAGAGTGAAAGTAAAATAATGGTATATACTGCTCATGAATACGGCTTTGTTTAAAATAAAATAATTTCAATAGACAAAGATTGAATTGAATCTCATCTGAAGATGTCTCAAGATTCAATTAACTTTGTTGAATCTAAAATATTTCCATATGCTGAAGTAGTTTAAAATTTCCTCTCTGCTTAACCAATCCTAGAGCTCATTTCAAATGAATGAAATTTCACTGACATTTCTTAACTTTTCAACTTATGATGTCGATTATTAATAAGTTGGTACATTTTCATGGAACATTTCGTGTACTATTAAGTTTGTGTTGCGTAATAATAAAAGATTATAGCTATAACTATATTTATTTTGTACATGTTTAGGTGCTTATTTTAGATTTGCCCAGCTATAGGATAATAAATACCTTCAATAGTAGTAATAATAGACATGGTTAAACTCCTTTTTGAGATGAGTTCCTCTACTTTAGATAAAATATTCCTAGCAACAGGGAGCATAAGAAACAAATGTTGATGTAAAAGTTTTACCACAGGTGAAATCTGTAAAATAACATAAAATCAACCATGAAAGGTCCTTAAAAGAATATTACAGAAGGATATTGTAGTGATAAAACAATATAAAAACTTTGTGTAAATTCTCTGTGAATATTCAAAATTCTCTTTGACAAACTCAGTATGATAAATTAATGAAAATTTGTGAAATATAGGGTATATCTGTCTTTTTCACTATATTCAATGTCTTAAATTTACATCTCTTATTTTTCATAAATTTACCAACATTTACCAAAACAGAATGGAAAATTTTCTTTTTGTTAACAAGAAATATGTGTATGAAGGATTGGGTATGTTGGTGATTGATTCATTTCTAATTTTCCTTAAATAGTGATTTCTAGGAAAAACTGCGATGAGGTCATTTTCACTGAATTGTGATTAAGTTATTCCCATTTCCCGTTAACTATGATATCTGAATATCACAGTAAAAGGGAAATGGGAAATATTTTTTCTGTGAACAGTGATTTAGACCCCCATATATACATGCACAGTGAAAACCTTTGAAGCTGAAAAATCTGTTTGGTATCGAGTACATGAATCCATGATATGAATATTTACCATTTGATGATCAGGTGACCTGTTATAACAGAAAGCCAGTAGATGTTTATGTAGAGATGACAACAAAAGATGTAGGTGTGGTGGTGTGCTATACTCAAATGACTGTAGCTCTGGTGTGTTGTCTAAACTCTGACTCAAATCGTTCAATGTCTGCTCCTAGTAATTGAAAAGAAAATGTAGTTTTAATATTCAAACAACTATTACATATCTGATTCAGCTTATTATAATCGATATTTGATTTTTTTTTCTAAAAACAAGAAACAAGTTCAACCTTTATAGTCTGAGTTGACAGCTAGACTTTTTGATTGGAAAGCAAAACATTTCTTCTTTGTTGTATTGTATAAGTATTTTTCATGGATACCTTTTCATGTAGTTCTGAAAGGGAACAGATGCTGTTACTTTCATTATTTGTAATATCTATTTGAGCTGGAGTAGTAAATTAATGTTTATTTCACTGTCAACTGTGTTAAATGGTTGATTCCTTCAGCGTGATTCCTAAAGTTCTGGCTGTTCTGCCTATCTAGATTACATTGTCAAATTGAAGACACTATGTTTTAGTGTTATATAAAGAACAATGACAAGCTTGTGTTTACCCATGTTGTCTCCCTTCAATTTAAATAATAAATTCTTTGCTATATACATGCATTTGTAAATGCATTTCACATTCCAATGTACATAAATCACATTTTCATCAGTATTGTAACTTAACAGAAGAATTGTCTTCATTAATGTTTCATAGACAAGATTTCAATGAACAGTGACATAGAATATAGAGTTAAATCTGTATTACTGTTTCATAAGCCAGATTCCTGAGGACAGTTTTCATCAGTATCTCTGACAACTGTAGATCAGATAGTTCCTTCTGACAGCTAGCTCCACCCCCAATCCTGATGTCCTGGGTATCACTGAACCCTAGTAATGTGGCTATATGATTATTATCATGGAGGCTGATCAAGATAATGGTCAACTGCATCTTCTGTGAAAAAGAAAGAGACAATGAACTGTTAAATTAAGATGAAATAATTTGTACCACTGGAATTTTAAAGATAGAGTGTAGTTGAAAAATGCAAATAATTTCCATGGAACTCATTTGACACAAAGTGACTTTGACAGTGTTATGGTGCCATATAAGGAATTTTTTTCTTAAGACTTTTGACTTTTTACCAAACTTATTCAAACTCATTTATGATGAAGCCCAAGTTTCAAATAGTTCAACTGTGATATCTGCATTCATACATGTAGTACCTACCTGACCCAATGATAAATCCTTCCATCTCTCCTGACCCTTAGGTAACAGTGACAGTAGAAGTTCCATTCTTTCTCTGAGGGGAGGTAACAATAATGGTGCTCCAACAGATAGAGTCTCAGCTACAATCTGGAATATGAAGGACCTCATTATAAATACTAACAAAATAAAGAGAATGGACCAAATGTGTGAAAATTTCATAACAACATGGCTATCTTAAAATGTTCCTGTATCAATTAAAATAAACTAACTTTTGAAACAGTTCACTAGTACATGTTTATTGGTTGTTATATGCATGAGAAAAATAAAGTTTACAGAACCCATGACATTTTCAATAATTGAATCTGAATCACTATGAAAACAGGTCTATCATGTTTCCTGGTAAAGATTTGTAACCTTATTTATTCATGTTGCATTAGGCTTACTGTATTTCCTATTATAAAAAACAAAAGATTTTTTGTCCAAAAAGTTTTACTCACATCGTGTATAGGCTGAGGTAGATTGCTGTCTATCAGTCTGAACAACAGGTTCCTGAGGGGTGAGGCTTGTTGTCCTAGTAATACATTTGTCATACCTCCAGCTACAGCTAGGGATAGGTGGGTACTCAACATCTTAAGACATAACACTACAAAATGGTAGTGTTCCCTGAAATAAGATCAACCATAGTTATTAATGTCATAAAACATACTAAATTTCTGCCTTAAAAATATCTTCTTTAGAAATAAAATGTTTCTGGACGTTTTTTATTCTTATTTTTGCAACTTCTTTTTTTTTCCACAAATTAAGTAAGTCTTTAAATTCATACAAAAACAAAACAGAAGACATATGATTATTCAGTTATTCCTGACTTGACTGTTTAAAACTTTATTTTCTCACTTTTTGGACAGGACAGTTCCTATTTTTAGCGGTGTGAGATTTTTCTGTCTCACACCACCCCATGTGAGATAGCCTCGTGCAGTTTCCAAGGGACGTAACTCTATTGTTTACATCACGCTATGTTTTGTAAACAAATCCACATTGTACAATTTACGGGTTTAGTGAGAAAAATAATCAAACACCGATGATTAGGGCAAGTCAATCCAAAGGAATTCAATCTGCTGCCCTATACATGTATCAATCAATTATTTTAACTTACTGTTTGGATGTAAATGGTGGGAGAGTAGTTTCCTGATTAAATCCTGTACAGTAGTCTTCTAAAAATGCTCTCATGGTAGAGAATGTTGATTCTTGTAAATCTACACAGAATGGTCTCTGCCAGGGTATAACATGTCTACAAAAAATTTTTAACCAAGTAAAAGGACAAGATATGATAAGGGCTGTTTTTGGCCCCTTTTTCAAAACTGACAAATTTCTTCGAAATGTTCATATTACTACTCTAAAGTGGTGATCTTTGAATAATTTGTATGTTTCAACCGTATGATTTATCAGTTTTCTTCTCAGTGGTGGGCTAAATATGTGGGAAAAGCGACTTTTTCTCCTCAAAACTGGAAATATGGAAAATTTTCATATGTTTTTAATTAAAAAAAAGCATGAGCGAACCTGTGACCCACAAAAATATTTTCACTGCAGGTAAAGCATCACTATACCAATGTTTTCTGAAAATATCTTTGTGGGTCATAGGTTCGCTCATATTTATTTTTCACAAAAACTGCATAAATTTTAGCCATTTAGAGCCTATTTTGCCATATTGCATTGAATTGACTATTTTTGCAAATGCATATTCTAACAATAGAGTTCATTTCACAAAAATCAATGACTGTCCCATGTACTATGACCTTGTAACTGCAAAAGCCTACAATAACTATGGAATTTTCCAAATTTAAAAAATATGCAAAAAGAAGGGGGCCAAATCGTGCTTCTTATCATATCTTGTCCTTAGGTGCTAATTATATAATATGATAATTGAAGAAAAAGAAAGAACTTTAAAATTAGCAATCAAGTGTATTTTTTTCTTTTCTTCTTATGTTTGGAAGACAACTTTCTATAATCATGTTTTTTTTTAGTTTGGTTGCTTCTATGCTTTCTTTTAAAAGATAAAAATGTACATTTGTACATGCATCTAAAAATTAAGAAGAAAAATTTGAATAAGCCTCTACATTTCCTTCAAAATTCCACAACTTACAGTGAGATGCCAGCATTTGCTCCATTTTAAAGACCACCCTTAGACTTTGGAATGAAGAGCAACAATAAAATCACTGGGCCTGGTTTTATAACATATCTCAAATTTGAGGATTCCTCAACTCAAATTCTCTCTTAAGAATTCCTATATAAATTTGAGAAAATTGTCAAATATGAGGAAAAACTCAAAGAAAAGATTTTTTATGAAACCCAGGCCTGTTCCTTTAGTTTTTCTGTCAATATTTATATTGTTATTTTGTCATGCATATTTACTCTGCAATAATCTATATCCTTTCTTTTTCAATTACCTGTCTATGGGTAACGAGGTCCATGCTACACTATGAGAAGTGCCTGCTGATATCTGATGGACATTAACATTATCAAGTCCTATCACTTTCTTAGGTCTATTCAGAGGACTTTGAGCATGGCCCTGTCCACACTGCCCCATAGCATTGTTACCCCAGGCATACACTTCATTATCTGCAAGCAAAGCAAAAATATATTAAAATGACAAAGGGTCAACATAATAAGAGCCAATTTTCAGAATTATAAAGGAAAATCCACATTAGCTTACAATCTGAGTTTTATCAATAAGGTATCTTAAAAAAATAAATGACAAATACATGCTTACATCCCAATATTTTTTTTGACACAGCTATGTATAATGCAAAATAAAAATATGCATCTTTTTCTCCTTTCAGAACAAAGAATTTGTCTATACACATAGGTCAAAATGTTTTACCATGTGATAATGCCAGACAATGACTATCTCCACAAACTATATCAACGATCCTCTTGGTCTGTAGGTCTTCTATTATTCTGGGTCTAAGTGCTGTAAATTCTGCTGAATCACATCCAAGACATGGACCACAGCCCCATGAATATAACTGTAGAGATGAAAGAACATTTGGAAATTTCATTTAAAAATAAGATGTACATGTATTTGCTTTATATACATGATAAAATACTTAATAGCCACACTGAGGTCTAAGTTAATGCTTAAGTCAGGGGATAAAAAGCTTAAATACTATACAATAAAGACAAAATATAGTTATCCTATAATGAATAAAGGTAAACAATGGTTAGAAGGTTGATCTTTTAATTGCATGTGCAATGACCCTTGGAACAAAATTTTCTCTAGAAGTGTTATCAAGTTTTCTACGACTAGCTGAGAAGTGGACAAATTGGATAGAAATATAGCTTCTACAACGCGATCGAGGTGATAATGGAATTTCTAACATCAAGAGAAATAAATTTGATTATTTTAATGGCGAGGCTTGCTGAGCGATTAAAATATCAAATTTATTTCTTGAGATGTTAGAAATTCCATAATCATCGAGAATTTAGTTGTAGAAGATTTTTCTCTAATGCCTACAGGTAAATAATTGCAAAAAGGTTGATCATCAATTGCGTGCAACTACGCTGAGAACAAAATTTTCTCTAGAGGTGAGAAATATTTTTCCACAACTGGTTGAGAGGTTGATAAATCAGTTGAAAATTAGAGAAAATTTATTCTAAAATTTAAGCAAGTTTTATAGATAAAAGAAATGAATATCATTAATATAATACTGTGGTTCATTATTATTCGTGGTGTATCAATTTTCGTGGTTTTCGTGGGTGGCCCTGGCCCAAGAAATTTGATATCCCAAGAAAGGGAAATTTAACATTGATCTGAATGCTGAAGACTTCAGAACCACAAATTTAAGAACCCACGAACTGATCATTTTTCACCAAACCACGAAAATTGGTACCCACGAAAATAAATGTATCCACAGTAACCCATTTCAGTAGAGTTTATTAAAAATGTATTTTTACAAGAAAGATGGGACAAAGAAAATTAATATCTAATATAAAATAATTTACATTACCTGTCCTGTAGAAGTCAAAGCGAGAGAACAATGACTGGTGCAGGCTACTTTTCTGATGTATAAACCAGCAAATGCTTCTATCAACTTTGGTTTGTATTGTCTGTTAGTATCACCATGGCCTAATTTACCTATCGAATTATAATGAAATTCATATAAGATTGTACACAAAAAGTTGAGTTTAAATTCTTCTTTATAAAAGTTCTCTAAGTTCAAACGGCCATATCTCCAACAAAATTTTAAAGGATAATACATGTATGGACAACTAGGAATGAAATCATACTCTGAAATACAGAAAATCCACTTTTTGGGAGGTTGAATATTCATTGTACAGTACAAATTGTCAACTGTCCATTTGGTTTTGGTTCAGAACCAAAGGCCACTATTTTAGCCTTTTCCATTTGAAATTTTCAAAGTGATTACAAATAGTCAAAGCTATGACCGAAAATATATTTTATTGAAAAATATAAAAACTCAGCTACTGCTAAAAAACAATTACCCTCGCATCACAAATTCAATCAGATCAGAATTTAAAATAGAAAGTAAACATCTAGATAATGTCACTAACATTCTGTAAATGTTTCATGAAAATCTGGGTACCCCTTGTCGTCATAAAGTCAATATTTTAGAAAACCTAAAAATTAATCTGATCTTTTTTTCAAACAGGAGGTCCATGTTAACATCATATCACAAACATTCTGTAAAGTTTCATGAAAATTCATTGAGTGGTTTGTAAGAAGATGCATTATAGGTATGTACCCTAAGGTGTAAGGGACACACAGACAGAAGGATGGACACTTTGATCTCAGAAATAAAACATAAAAAATCTATAACTAATGTATTAGCTCAAAATCAGCTCCAAGACAATTATCCCCTTGTTGTGAAAATAACATACCATTGTCTCCTCCACCAAACGACCAGACATGTTTGCCATCCTGAGAAACAGCTAATGTTAAAGAACTCCCGCAAGTAACTTGTCCAACTGGTCCTATATCTTGAACTTTGGTTGGGAAATTTTTGCTATTACTGTCACCATGACCTAAAGTAAAGCACATAAACATGAAAACTGTTGAACTAAAAATAAATATGTAAACAAACAATAGCAAGTCTGACAAGTTCCAAATATTACCTTATGAAAATTACAGTAAGTTATAATACATTTGTATGACATATTAAGACAAGCAAATACTAACTTGGGTATGGGTGAAGAAATAGTCAATTATTTTCAAAGCAAAATTAATTGAGCTTTATATATGTGGGTTTAGTTTGATGTCTTTTTTCTTTTCCTAACTTATCTAATTTTCACTAGTTACTTTGCTCAGATCTCCTTGCATTTGGCAATTCTCATGGCATTTTGTTCAATATGACACCATTTTTTTTTATATCTTTAAAATATCTGTAATCACTGTATTAAAGATTCAGCATCATGATTTTGAATTTCACACAACATCCCTATTTCCCAGCACAAGGATGGAGTAAATTAAACTTAAATATAACAACAGACCTAGTCTACCATAATCTCCCTCTCCCCAAGTGTAAAGTTCCCCATCTTCTGTGACAGCAGCACTGTGTCTGTATCCTGCTGATATAGACTTCACTACCTTCCCAGTTAGCAACCCTTGAATTAATTTAGGAAACTTCTGTGTTGAGCTTGTACCATGTCCAAGTTTTCCATAATCACCTATTACAATTATTAAATAAACATCTTGTATTATGAATATCAGGTAAGAACTGACATAAAAAAGTCATCAGTCAAAGAGTAGGTAACCATCATTATATATCCAATATTAAAAGCTATATTATACAATTCAAAATACCACATTCAACAAAACAAAAAAATTCTTTTCTAAATTTGCCTCCCCTAAAAATCGTTGCATGTACTGCAAAACATTGGTTTCTACATATTTTTACCAATAACAAACTTGATATTAGATAGCTTTGCTACTTTCTACCTGAAATTAAATAACAATATTGAAATCAATATGGGATAAGCTAACACTGCTTCCCACACATTTGAGGGGACTTTGAATAGCAGTTACAGAGAAAAACAGTAGGATAAATTGTCTCTGCCCGCCACTCACCATTTTATAATTCTGATTTTCATCTAAAATATTGTAATTCATTATAAAGTTAATAAGATTACCATCTCCCCAGCTGAACACCTCTCCTTCTGTAGTAATGGCAAGTGTGTGACCATCTGATCCTTTGGAAGATACAATTTTCTTGATACATCTTTTAGGATCAAAGGTTAACTTCTTAGGAATAGCCCTGTTGTTAGAATCTCCCAAGCCCAGCCTTCCATAGCTGCCTTTACCACAAGCACTGACAGAACCATCAGGGTGTATCAGAAAGGAACAAAACTGTCCAGCTTCAACCTGTCAAGAATATTTTTGTACTCTAAGAATAAGTAAAAGATAATTGATTTGCTAGTTATAGATGCATACTGGAATTCAAATATTTTTTTGCTTTTGGTAATACCTTTTCTTGGTTATTTAATTCTTCTTACTTCAAAATTTCCTTTTCTAGAAAGATACAAACTTCACCTTGTACTACATGTGTAGTAATATATAAAAAAAAAAAAACAACTATAAACATACCAGCCAGCTATTAAATAACAATTCACTAAAATGATGCATTTATTTTTGGTCCTAATTTGACACATTTTCTGTATTTTACACTTGTGTAAGTTCTTTCCTCTGTAGACTGTATTATTGATAAGATTTTCAAGATGTTTCAACTTTCAGCTCCCAAGTAAAAGGATTAAACAAAGTTTAAAGACTACAGTCATTCCAAAGGTCTGTTGGACACCGGACAAATCTGGTAATAAATTGCTTGGTCCAGTAAAATATTTTGATTTTTTTTTCATTGCAATATACATGATTACAGGACATGTCAGGTAAAAGAAAAAAATACTTTGGAATCAGTGAGACTAGTGACTAAATTCAAAGAAATTTATAAAAACATCACATAACAATATGTCTTAGAACATAAAAATACTATGACAATAACCTGTTGACATTCTCCAAAAGCAGAAGCCATTTTAGGAGTGAGTATTTTCTCCAGACTGCCTTCAGCTAGCTGATCACTGGTATTACTGCCCCACACATAGACATCACAACCACTGGGGAGGCTGGTGTTACTGTTAGAGGCTAGGGAAGAATTGGAGTTCTCATCAGGTCCTACACAGCAGTTACTGGCATAGTCTGCTGATAAGTTGTACAACTGGAACAAAACATTTGTACAAATCTTTAAAAACTTAGGTTTTACAATTTATAGTCATATAAAAAGATCTTTTTCATTTGTAAGCATTTTTAGTTGTAATTTTTTATCTGTTGTTGACTAGTAACATTTATGGCTTGCCATTATTTGCTACTGAGGAAATAGTTGTTGTTGATTTTTAAATAGCTGTGAAATAATAATAGTAACTTAGAATAAAGAAGAACAATTAGTTTTGAATAATTTATATGTATAAAATTGAATAGTTAGAGCTGTGGAAGGCATCAAGACATGTAAGACACGGATGTTAATTCTTATTATGCAGTTCTATGACAAATATAATTGCAAATGTCATTTTTTGATAGTGACAGAATTGGAATAACATGGTTGCTTTCCCTTATGCAGTTCGAACCAGTTTATTTTGTGTTTTCACCGGTTCGTCTTTTGATGCAAACGGTTTGTGCCAAAACAGGTAATGGAACACGAATATAAGGTTCAACATGTGCTTACCACATAATGGAAAGTGCCCCAGGTTGCCAGTTGCACAAGTCATCCTTGTCTTGGGTAGAGCAACATTTCTTTGTATAGACTTATACTTAAGATTTGCATTTTGAACAATCTACAATTTTGGATGAATTCCATACACTGGTAGTGATGTGTTTGATTTCATTAAAATCAAAATGTATTTTTAGCATTCGGAAATACATGTACACTAATCTATGACAGTTTACCTCTTCCAAAAGAACAACTGCTGCATAATACAATGACACTAGCCCATCTCCATCAACGGGTGGGTTTCTTGTAAATATTCCTCCTGTAAGTTCTGTCCCTCCCTGAAAAAACAAGGTTTTTTACAGCAAGTGTAAGTGTAAGATGAAATGGCAAATGACAACTGAAAATATCAATCAATGATGTATTACATACTGTGGATTCATTTATTTTCGTGGGTACCAATTTTCGTGGTTTGCTGATAAAGGATCAGTTTGTGGATTCTTAATTTCGTGATTCTGATGTCTCCAGTATACAGATCAATGTTTATTTTCCTTTTCGTTGGGTATAAAATTTCGTGGATGAAGACTACCCACAACAAGAGGCTCCCAGGAGCCTGAATCGCTCACCTGACATATGTGCCTGAAGTAAAGGTTATAAGGCAAAATCGATTTAACGTTGAAAGGGTCATAAGATTAATAAGGGGGTCATCTGACAATATGGTGGATCTAAAGGTGCTGATCACTTTTGTTCTCAATCAAAATCTAAAAATCTGTCACCCTTTTTGAGTTATTTGCAAAAAAATGCAGTTTAACCTAATGTTCTATTTTTAGCCACAGCGGCCATATTTTACAACCAATCAAAAATCCCCACAACAGTTCTATACACCTAATAATAATAAACAATATTACCAAGTTTGGTTCCATTTGGACTTAAAGTGTCAGAGGAGTTAACATTTTCAATATAAGGAAATGCAGTTAAAATGCTCAATTTTGACGTTCCAAGGGCAATAACTCCTCAAAGGAAAGGTCCTACAACGTTGACCCTGTTACAAATTTTGTAGATCTTGATGCGCTTAACAATATGCAATTTAAATTTCTCAAATATCTTGTATAGTTTTCAAGATATTGAGCTAAACAGGTGCAACATTTGCAAAAAATCCACAAAAAGGGCAATAACTCCTACATGGGTTGTTGGATTTTCTTCAAAATTTCAGAGCTGGTAGATCTTGAGGTGCTGATCACTTTTGTTCCCAATCAAAATTTTGAAATCTGTCACTGTTTTAGAGTTATTTGCAAAAAAACTGCAATTTACCCCTATGTTCTATTTTTAGCCACAGCGGCCATGTTTTACGACCAATCAAAAATCCCCACATCAGTTTTATACACCTAAGGCTAATAAACAACTATACCAAGTTTGGTTCCATTTGGACTTAAAGTGTCAGAGGAGTTAACGTTTTTTAATGTAATGAGGAAATGCTGTTAAAATGCTAAATTTTGATGTTCTAAGGGCAATAACTCCTAAAAGGAAAGGTCCTACAACGTTGACCCTGTTACAAATTTTGTAGACCTTGATGCGCTTAACAATATGCAATTTAAATTTCTCAAATATCTTGTATAGTTTTCAAGATATTGAGCTAAACAGGTGCAACATTTGCAAAAAATCCACAAAAAGGGCAATAACTCCTACATGGGTTGTTGGATTTTCTTCAAAATTTCAGAGCTGGTAGATCTTGAGGTGCTGATCACTTTTGTTCCCAATCAAAATTTTGAAATCTGTCACCGTTTTAGAGTTATTTGCAAAAACTGCCATTTACCTCTATGTTCTATTTTTAGCCACAGAGGCCATGTTTTACAACCAATCAAAAATCCCCACATCAGTTCTATACAGCTAATGCTAATAAACAACTATACCAAGTTTGGTTCCATTTGGACTTAAAGTGTCAGAGGAGTTAACGTTTTCAATGTAATGAGGAAATGCTGTTAAAATGCTAAATTTTGACGTTCTAAGGGCAATAACTCCTAAAAGGAAAGGTCCTACAACGTTGACCCTGTTACATATTTTGTAGATCTTGATGTGCTTAACAATATGCAATTTAAATTTCTCAAATATCTGGTATAGTTTTCAAGATATTGAGTTAAACAGGTGCAACATTTGCAAAAAATCCACAAAAAGGGCAATAACTCCTACATGGGTTGTTGGATTTTCTTCAAAATTTCAGAGCTGGTAGATCTTGAGGTGCTGATCACTTTTGTTCCCAATCAAAATTTTGAAATCTGTCACCGTTTTAGAGTTATTTGCAAAAAACTGCCATTTACCTCTATGTTCTATTTTTAGCCACAGCGGCCATGTTTTACAACCAATCAAAAATCCCCACATCAGTTCTATACAGCTAATGCTAATAAACAACTATACCAAGTTTGGTTCCATTTGGACTTAAAGTGTCAGAGGAGTTAACGTTTTCAATGTAATGAGGAAATGCTGTTAAAATGCTAAATTTTGACGTTCTAAGGGCAATAACTCCTAAAAGGAAAGGTCCTACAACGTTGACTCTGTTACATATTTTGTAGATCTTGATGTGCTTAACAATATGCAATTTAAATTTCTCAAATATCTGGTATAGTTTTCAAGATATTGAGCTAAACAGGTGCAAAATTTGCAAACAAGAGGCTCCCAGGAGCCTGAATCGCTCACCTGACATATGTGCCTGAAGTAAAGGTTATAAGGCAAAATCTATTTAACGTTGAAAGGGTCATAAGATTAATAAGGGGGTCATCTGACAATATGGTGGATCTAAAGGTGCTGATCACTTTTGTTCTCAATCAAAATCTAATAATCTGTCACCCTTTTTGAGTTATTTGCAAAAAATGCAGTTTAACCTAATGTTCTATTTTTAGCCACAGCGGCCATGTTTAACAACCAATCAAAAATCCCCACAACAGTTCTATACACCTAATAATAATAAACAATAACACCAAGTTTGGTTCCATTTGGACTTTAAGTGTCAGAGGAGTTAACATTTTCAATATAAGGAAATGCAGTTAAAATGCTCAAATTTGACGTTCTCAGGGCAATAACTACTCAAAGGAAAGGTCCTACAACGTTGACCCTTTACAAATTTTGTAGATCTTGATGCGCTTAACAATATGCAATTCAAATTTCACAAATATCTTGTATAGTTTTCAAGATATTGAGCTAAACAGGTGCAAAATTTAAAAAAAATCCACAAAAAGGGCAATAACTCCTACATGGGTTGTTGGATTTTCTTCAAAATTTCAGAGCTAGTAGATCTTGAGGTGCTGATCACTTTTGTTCCCATCAAAATTTTGAAATCTGTCACCGTTTTAGAGTTATTTGCAAAAAACTGCCATTTACCCCTATGTTCTATTTTTAGCCACAGCGGCCATGTTTTACGACCAATCAAAAATCCCCACATCAGTTCTATACACCTAATGCTAATAAACAACTATACCAAGTTTGGTTCCATTTGGACTTTAAGTGTCAGAGGAGTTAACGTTTTCAATGTAATGAGGAAATGCTGTTAAAATGCTCAATTTTGACGTTCTAAGGGCAATAACTCCTAAAAGGAAAGGTCCTACAACGTTGACCCTGTTACATATTTTGTAGATCTTGATGTGCTTAACAATATGTTATTTAAATTTCTCAAATATCTAGTATAGTTTTCAAGATATTGAGCTAAACAGGTGCAAAATTTGCAAAAAATCCACAAAAAGGGCAATTACTCCTACATGGGTTGTTGGATTTTCTTCAAAATTTCAGGGTAGGTAGATCTTGAGGTGCTGATCACTTTTACCCTATGCCAGAATTTTGATATCTGTAGCCGTTTTTGAGTTATTTGCAAAAAACTGCATTTAACCCCTATGTTCTATTTTTAACCATGGCGGCCATGTTTTACGACGAATCAAAAATCCCCACATCAGTTCTAAGCACCGAATGCTAATGAACAACCATACCAAGTTCGGTTGCAATTGGACTTATGGTGTCAGAGGAGTTAACGTTTCAAAAAGTTTACGGACGACGGACGACGGACGGACGACGGACGGACGACGGACGCCAAGTGATGACAATAGCTCACATGACCCTTCGGGTCAGGTGAGCTAAAAATCCACAAAAAGGGCAATAACTCCTACATGGGTATTTGGATTTTCTTCAAAATTTCAGGGTAGGTAGATCTTGAGGTGCTGATCACTTTTACCCTATGCCAGAATTTTGATATCTGTAGCCATTTTTGAGTTATTTGCAAAAAACTGCATTTTACCCCTATGTTCTATTTTTAGCCATGGCGGCCATGTTTTACGACGAATCAAAAATCCCCACATCAGTTCTAAGCACCGAATGCTAATGAACAACCATACCAAGTTTGGTTGCAATTGGACTTATGGTGTCAGAGGAGTTAACCTTCGGGTCAGGTGAGCTAAAAACACTGAAAATTGATACCCCATGAATAATAATGAAACCACAGTAATAGACTTGGAACAAACAAATGGCCAGCCACTTAAAATTTATGAAATTTACAATATATTTTAGTGATTCTAAAATGGTTACAGACATCAGATAAAAATTTTCAGATTGAAACAAAAGTTCATCGTATCAAAAAGAACAATTCTTATACTTGTTGTACTTACAACTGATTGTATCATCTGTCTGACAATGTTAACAAAGTACACCCAGCTAATTTTTCCTCGACTTGACACACTTTCTATTCCTATAGAAACAGCTGAATGCATTGCCATATTGATCCATTCTAAAGCATGGGATAAAGACCCTCGTTGGGCTGCCAATGACAACATCAATTCTGCTGCTAACTTTTGCCCTGAAGGATCAGCCCCAGCTTGTGAGCTTGCTACATTATGGAGAAAACTGTTGACCTGATTTAAAGATTCTGCTCCTAGAGGTGTAAGTTTAGCCTCATTTGCTAAGGACAAGGGAGGAAAACTGGATACAATTGAAACAGCCATCTGTAAAATGTCATTAGAAAATGATAGTTGACCTGTCTGTGAAGCTAAACACCAGTTTTGTTTCAAAAGAGAAAATAGTAGAGTTAAGCCTGTCTTTATTCCTAATTCCATCAATGCTTCATTTCCCTGAGGGAAACTAAAGCCAATATTCTGCCCTTGGTTGACTGCTTTTTTGTCCCCCTGATTCTGATTGTCCATTCCGCAGTGGAACTGTCTATGATGTTGCTTATTGTAAACAGCATGGTAGATTCTCTGTAATACTATTAACCTCTTCTGTAAAAACTGATAAAATCTAGATGAATTACAGACTACCCTGGCAAGATTTCTCTGACATCCCAGGAAAGCATTGATTAAATGTTCCTGTTCCTCCAATGTAACAGCTTCAAGTTCAAAATCTGGTAGAGAAGGCCCCTTTAAGCTGATAGGTTGCATGGGGAGAATGGTAATCTCCTTGTTAGACTGTAGACGTTCATAAAGACCTTCTAACCCATAGTGTGATGATATACTCTCACAGTCTTCAATCATCCAGCTGGCATTGAAATGCTCAGAGAATTTGGTTTGAATCTGAGAATTCATCATGAGCTGAAATCAAATCAGTGACATGTTCATGTTATCATTGAAAAACAAAACTTAGCACGATGCTGCATTATACTGTGTTGTAAAAAAGTAAATGCTCTTTTGTTTGGGAATAGCAAATAATGGACAAACACAAAAACATCATATTTGCCAAATGCCCTTTATTGTTCGATGCTTGTTTATCACATAAACAGGAAAAATATGTGTCAAGTGTTCTCACATGTGTTTAACACCAATAAGGATCAAAACTTGTCTTTTTTTATGTACAGGTGGATTTGCACTTTATATATAGACCATTTCAATCCTTTGCTTATTCTGGTAAATACAACTGTAAAAATAAAATTTTCTATTTTTTTCTTCTTCTCTAACATGTCTAAATCAGGATATAATGTTAACAGATTGATATAAATATTATGTACATATTGTAATGAAAACTTTACTGTGCTTTACATAAAACCTCTTCTTAAATACTCTACATGTTTTACATGAATTATGTATGTTAAATACATACCACTATAGGTTTTGCTAATCTTTTTTATTAGATGTAGTACATTCTTTCTCTTTCTGTATAAATGTAAATGAAAAAAGAAAATATTCTAAAAAATATCAATAACAAATTTAACACATTTTGCACTGGACAGATTCATGCATATAATGCAGTTTCATAATTATTTGTGGTGTTACAGTTTTTTGTTTTCGTGAATGACAGTCAACCATGAAAATAAGAATGAAGTGTTACATGTATTATTTCATTAAATTCCTGTAGCAACATGTACAAACCATGGAATTAAAAAGTCAACAAAAGGTGTGTTGTTTTTTAAACTATCAAAATAATAGTCTACAGTATATACATTTAAGGGGATACGTTACTTTGGTCGACCATCTTACTTTTTATATATACATTTTAACGGAACAGTGATCCAACGCTAGTTTCTTTGGGTTTATCAGAAATCCAGATGAGGTATGCTGGGTTGTCTCTATCAACATTTAAATGAAAAGAAAAAGGACAACAACATCAACTGGATTTGCAAGTCTATGTCTTTATTTCTGTTTGACCGACTAGTTTTGGTGCCTAGGGCACTGTCATCATTGCCTAGGGCACCGTCATCAATGATGACAGTGCCCTAGGCACCGAAACTAGTCGGTTGTTGTCCCTTTTCTTTTCAGTATATACATTTGTATATTGTATTAGTACATAATTATGATAAAGTTCATTCAAAGACAAATATAACTGTACATACAAAAAAAAAAACATTTAAGAAATAAATCTGCAGATCTACATGTACTGTACATACATCATGTATATTAAACATCAAGCATTAAAATCTTTTTTTTCTTGTAAATTTGTATTTAGCATGAATTGGTGTTTTAATGTTTAATGTTGACATGGTTGAGTAGAATGACTTATACAGGTATGACAGGGTCAGTCTAAAATTATAAACTTCAAATACATCTTAATCATTCAGACTTGGAACATGTGCAAGAGGAAAAATATAACAAAATATGACAAACATTTTTTTTTTGGCAAATATGTGCACTTTTGGTCAAATTGAAGGGGCAAGTTACATATACCTTCACTAGAAATGGTCAAATAAAGACTAAACATATTTCTTTTCTGTCTTTGTAGCCAATATCAGTAACTTTTTGTCAACCTGTAATAAAATGTATGTACAAATAAAGCAATATTTAATATAAATAAGTATACATATATGAAATACACCAGCCAGCATACATGTGATGGATCTAGCATAACAAAGCTGGAGATTAGCCTGTGCCAAATATACATGGTTACACTGATTAATGTCCAACTGTTTATGCTACAAAATGTATCATCAGGTCAATTATGACAATAAACCTTCAATTAACACCTTTACCTGTGAAATTAATGTGTGACTAATTGACAAACACTTAAATGACTGGAAATGCTTTGACTTAACAATTAAAATGTCTGTACACATACAATCTAAATTTTGTCAAGTCTTGAAAAGCTGAAAATTTTACAAAAAGTTTGGAGAACAGGGGATGGGTCCAAAGTCTGGAGAATCACATGCATGAGACTGTAGTTTTTGTCAGGATAATAGAAATGTGGAATAAGAGTATGGGACGAACCTACATATCATAAACAGGGGGCAAATAAAAATAATTACTTAAATCCGCAAGGATGAAAGACTGCAGTCTTCAATGTGACCAGTAATGCTGCTCGCCATTGGCATTGTGCATTGGCCCTAGATTAAAATAATATAGGACACAGTCCCACATATGTAGAAATTCCAAAAGTTAATGGTCTGATTTTTTTCCTAACCAGATGTGTTGAATGTGTGCAAGCGCGATGGAAAGTATTTCTATGGGGCCAGAAATTCGATGTTTTTTTTTGGAAAAAAATTTATGAATTGACAGATTTAAGACCCACAGTTAAATTTCTTTCTAGAATAAACAATTATACGGATGAAAGTAAAAAACTAAATTCTCTCTATATATCTGACAGTGTCAAATAGTAAAACCGCAGTAGGAATCCTTACTCTAGGGTGGGCATCTACCAACTACACGGACCTCATAAGAGACATCAAAGAGAACCTAGCAACCCTACAACGAACAGGAACTGAAACAGAGATTATATGGGTCCCAGGCCATGCAAACATCACTGGAAATAAAATGGCGGACAAACTGGCAAAGGAGGCAGCAGAAGAAGCGAAACAAATGAATGAAGACTACAACATTGTCACGGAGTCAGATATCATCCAAGCAGCTAAGCAAAGTACCTACACAAAATTACAGAAGAGATTGGATTTTTCACAATCAGGCAGACATCTGCATACCCTGATGCCATCTGTTATCAACTCGTGTACTTTGGACCTCCCAATCCAGATGATGGGTAAAATCATCACTGAGCTGAGAACTAGTTACAGCCACCGAAATGAGTACCGAAACAAGACTGTGGTAGCACCATCACAATACTGTGAATGTGGAAATATAGAAACCACCGAGCATTACCTCCTGTACTTTAGTAATTATGAGGCAGAGAGGATCCAACTCAAGAATAAAATTAGAGAGAACTAAACAACCCTCCAAAAGAACTGTCACTGCCCTCACTACTCACTAGAGAAGACAACAACTACCAGACAATGACTTCACTCGTTGCAGACTTCATTTACATGATTACGAATACCGGCAGATTCGATGACACCAAACTCCTGATCATGACCCTACACTGCCCATCTATAGCATACAGAGCAACATAAAGAGAATTAATTCATAGCGAGCATCGCAGATGCGAGCCCTACGGCATTGTGCATGTTTTGAGATGTGCCAGAAATATACTGACGATAAAACCGGAACAGGTTTACTTTTACGGAGTGAAAAAATTAATAGGCACGGAGCAAGTAAAACAATCAATCCTCTGGGCTTATAAAAAATACATCATAATCTGTTATGCAAGAATAAAAAAATTGAAATTTAAAAACAATAATAAAACCCTCATTCATCTACTTGTTTATTTTTACACACAGATTTTTATTATACACCATTCGGTCTTTTCCGCTGAAAAACGATTTTCCGGAAATTACCGAGCTAGCTTTTGGCAACATCGTTCCATTGACTAGTCATTCCAAATGCATGATACTGACCAAGCTTTGTTAAATTCTAAGCTAGATAAAGAAATACATAAATTTACTGAATAAAACCTACTCATAATAATAAATAGAAGGTTCTTACCTGAAATTGAAAGAAGAGTCCCATCCTGAAGTTGGGTTTCATTCACTCTCCTAAATCCTGAATGATATTTTTACTTATCCGTTTTTTTTTCCCGCCAGGTTTCTTAATGTACCTTCTGTTACCAATGCTTCAAATAAAACACTGATAATCAGAAAATCTCACAAAACCTGACAGAATCTGAATGTTGTTTTCATGGTCTGCTGAAGAAGCGCGAAATACTCTGACAAGGAAATGACGTCACGTAATCCATAAAGGGATAATTTCGTCCCCGCCAAATGTCGCCCCAGAATGTTACAGGATTTATTATTTGCACAAATATTAAATTGAATTTTTAATAAGTAGTTATCCCAGAAATTTTAACAACAACTTTCTCAAGTGCATATGATTTGGATTGGGTGGGTGGGTGGCGATGGGGGTCAGATTTTGCTACTACCTAATTCCTTTTTTAAAAATTCCCTCTTTACGTTACATTTAGCCGGTCGAGCACATGGATTTATTTTTAAAAGGCCAGTATATATATTTTCGATGCTCGCTAAAAAGGCAGGGCCTTAATCATATTAGAGTAAACCAGTACCGGGTGACCAGTTGTGTTGACAGACCATAGGGATCAGGATCATGTTCCTATGTAGTTAGTTTGATATATATGGGCATATAAGTTGTGGGGGTATCCCAACAATTTTGTCCAAACAAAAAATTTATAAAAATCAGATTAGCTTTGAATCTGGAGTTTGAATTCCCTTTATAATTTTTTTTTGAAAAACAAAAAGTGAAAGCTATAAATATCAGTCAATGTAATTAAAGCAGATAAGATATTTGTGGTAGAATAATCTTAATTGGGAGATGGAAACTTACAACACAATTCTTCAATGTTGTTGTCTGCAAAAACACGCCGGATGTGGCTGACATCGCATGTGCACACAAACAAAAACGTGAACTTCCGGTAGTATGACACGTGCGTTTGTTTACTAACAAAGTCAATCTGTCAACAGGTCAAGGATATGAATAATAGATGAAAATGGTATGTTAAATTACCAAAAAGCATTTTTAAACAATTTACTTTTGTTTGTTGGAAATATTTTCAACTTTCCTGTTATCTCTACGTCTTCTTTGAAGATTCTGCCTATATAGATATCACTGCGCACCACCAAAATTTCATCAGGTTAAAAAGGTCCTTAATTTATAAAAACAGCACTAGAATTGGATAATATAAGAAAAAAGCTCAAACGTCTATGCCTATGTACAGAACCTCCCATGAGCCAGGGTCAATACACCGGAAGATACTGAATTATTGGCAGGTATACAAAAAATGCCTACAAAAAATGTCACTTTATAAGTACTGTGACATGTATGGAAATGTACCAAAGAAGCTCGTTTCCTGTTGTAGTCGAACAGAAAGTTAGTACACTCAATGATTAGCTTCAATAGCTGATTATCTAACTAAAATTATTTAGTTAGTTAGTTAGTTAGTTATCTGTAGTAAGTTCAGTGACAGTCTCAACATATAGGATGTCAGTTCTAAGTGTAGTTTATTTACAAAATTAAAATAGCTCTATCATGTTGAAACGATTTACATCTGGTGAGGAAGTGTGTGATGTCTTCTGGTTTCCCCAAACACAGTTTGCAGGTTTGATTATATGTCCCAATTTTCAATGACTGAATTTTGACTTTTCTTTCTCAAGTGTGTAGACCCCACATGCAATTTTACATTAAACTGATCCTGTTTTTGTGGCAAATGTTTCTGTCCACTATACTTTAATGACGTTTTTTTTTCATTTGCTTCAGCTTTTGAACTTCCTAACCAGTACTAGTATGTGTTAACAGCATCCTTGACTAATTTTCTCCAGGACGGAATCGAAAGTGGAGAAAGTATTAAGTCATGTTGAGAAGGTAGTTCATAGAGTTCCAAAGGTTGTGATATTTTGATAAACCAGCTGTTTGATTTATTTGATTTGATCCCAAGTTGTCTGATACATATTTCTCTTTCCACAGGTTCAGATTTGTTCACAACATTTCCAAATAAATTTAACATTCGTTTGTGGATTTCTGCTTCTATGGGAATTTGTCCAACTAACAGGAGGGCCCCAGAGTTAGCAGTTCTTGTAGGTAGATGTTGGATTTGTTTAATGAGCTTATTAAAGTACCTACATAGCTGTTGAATGTCTGATTATAATAAACTTATAACATCTAATCCATAGAGCAAAAACGGGATGACATAGCATTGTATCAGATGTAAGGAAACCATGGGGTTCAGACCGTTAAGCCCGGTGTAAACCTGCTCCCATGGGAGAGTTTACTGTACGTCTGGCTATTTGGATTCGAGAAGAAACTACCTCACATGTTCCATATTTGGAGTTATTGTCACGCTGGATGCCAAGGTGTGTAGCACTTTTAGGGTTTTGTTAGGTCTTTCCATTTAAGGCCCATTCTTTGCTTTCCTTACAACCCTTTTCCAGGACACATGACTTTTGAGAACTGATGATGTATCTATGTTTGTTGGCGAAGTCAGATTGGACATTTAGTAAATTTTGTAACTCGTTTGGATTGTTCGATACTAATGTTACATCGTCCGCTACTGTAGGGACTAGGGACTCCGTGATATATAGATGAGCACCATGCAAGATTATGTTCTTCAAATATATGCAGCAGGAAATTGATGAAGACCTTATGTGCGATAGGGGATCAGACCCTGACGAGCACCCAGGTATTCAGCAGTAGGACGGGATAGTTGTCCTAGCTTGTCGTAAGAGGCGACTAAGGGTCTTGGGATTCTGACGTCGGGTCAGTGCTCAGCCCACAGAGCGACCAAGTGTGTACCCTAGGTGGCTGAATAGGGTGGCCCTCGTCCGCGGGGGTTGTCAGGTCTATAATACGGAAACCCTGACCGCCGACCATAGTGGGCCAACGTGTGTGGAGAGTGCCACGCTTCATGCACGTAAAAGACCCCTTTGTGGACCGCCAAGTAGTGCACCACATAGGCTAAATTTTCCGCCCCTACTCACCTCTCCCCTTTTCCTGTGGTTCTTCAAAATTTACCGGTCCTTTGTTTCCCACCCCATCCCCATATTTCATTTATCATCATCATTTCATGTTCATTTTATCACCCTTTTCATGTTCATCGCCTGTAAATAACCTATATAGCGTTGCACGGGCGTAAAACACCAACTCACTCACTCACTCACCTCTCCATTAAACTAATTAAAAGAAATCTGAGGAACGATCGACAGTTATTGTCACACAGTGTAATGAGTTTGATGTGAATTTTCATCATGCTACTTCCTGCCTCACTGAAATCTGGAATTAGCAATCCGGTCTAGCTATAAAAAGGGAGGAAAACCCATGCAAGACCTAAATTCATACCAAAAAACCACAGTGACAAGTACTATAGGAAAGATTGTCGAAAAGGTATTTAGAAACAATGAAATAATTCGTAAGTCAAAATCGTCTACAAAAAGGCTTCACAGCAAAGGAATCACCTTCCAATACTGGACTGATAGTAACAGAAGTTAGAAATGAGGCTCTTGAGAATCAGATTCTCATAGCACTGACAGATGCTCAAAAAGCGTTTGACATTATATGGCATGATGGTCTGCTAAGAGAAATCAACAAGATGAAAATTGGTTACTTTTTCGTAACTGGTACACTGACTTGTCATCCTGCATTAAACATATTTATTTATCCTGAATTGGGAACCAAGCCTAATGCATTTATAAATCACTCTCCAGCTAGCAGTTTGCGAGTGTGGCTTTTGTAAGCGGCTCCCATTGAGTCTTCTCTTATCGAACTCTGCAAATGTGTTTTTTACGTGCACAGGGTATTGCTCTCCCTATACACGGGACAACCCTTTTTCGTCCCTTCCGAAGGATGAGACCATCCTCGCAAATGGTGTCAAGGGAGACTCTGAGAGAGTCGGAAAATCGGTTCATGAAATTTTCGCCCCTGACAAGGATCGAACCACGAACCTTGGTGTTAGTAGTCCGACGCGTTAACCACTTCACCACCGGCTGTCAGATTTCTTTTAAGTTTGGCTTTGCTGCAGATGGTCTCATTGTAGTATGCTCGTAAATGTTGCTCTAAGATCTATACTTATAGCTGTTTCTACTATTTCCAAATTATGACTTTAAATTAAGTTGGTAATTATATTTTTATTCGTAAAACATAAAACCATAGAAGACCTTTACTCTATAGAACTTACAAACAGAGAATTCATAATAATAATAATACATGTAAATTCATTTTGTTCTTAATACCCCTTATATCGGATTTAAAAGATGTATAAAGAAAAAAAGTGATTAACATGTAAATTAATGATAATTTGTTTGAGATATTTATTTAAAATTGTTTCTGTATTGAACTAAGTTGGTTAAAAAATCAGACAAACCCTTAGTTCAACAATTTATATTGAAAAACCTCCGTTTTATTAATTGGTTTTAAGGCTTTTCAAGGTAAATAAAAAGTGATTTTAATTATCTAAGCAGTAATGTTTGCAAACCCTGTAATTTGCATTTTTATAACGACAAACTTCTACAGAGTATATCTAGAGTGTAGCATAGACCTGCGTATTAGACAGGTCTATGATTGTAGTACAAATGTACAAAATGTATATGAAAATTTTAAAAGTGGACAAATAATCGTCCTCCTTTATTTCAATTTGCTATAAAGAATTATTATAGTATGTAAGAACAATGCCAACAGTACATAGAATTAAATGCGAGATTCTTTTTCTCATTGGTCGAGTTTTCCAGGTCTCCTTGAGTTTCCACCAGTTTTATTAAAAATCATACCAGTAGCAATAAATCTCATATGTGACACCAAAGAAGGAAAGCCAAAATACAACTGTAAGACAATTGCATACGGAATAAATCAAAAATAGCAATGATCATGACTTGGTTCAGGCATTATAAATCTTAAAATCAAGCTTTTCGTTGCAAAACCTTCGTATGCTCTAGGGTCCGGTACGAACACAAAACACAACACGGTTTCAAATTATTTTGAGACATTTTATGGAAAGCTAGACGATCTCATGATGTCACTACAATAAACAATAGAATTTAATGAATTTATTACAATGTTTTTTGAGTTCTTTCATATTCACGTACATCGTCATGATGGTATTTATTCTCCTATAAGAATAAATACCGACAGTGTCGCAGACGCCAGTATATTTGTTATCCTTTTTGACAGGCATTCAGTTTTGCAATTGTGTTTTTAGTGGCTTCTGTCTATCAAAATATTGGACTCGTGAGTGTGTTTTCACGGGGTTGACAGATTGTATAGTGTATGGCTGACTCAGAGATAGTCTTTTTACTTGCTTCTTTTTTTTGCAATTCGACGTTATTCACGTTGACAGGTGCTGTGTGCGTGTCTGTAGTTCTTAGCTGTCATGTCTCACTGTTCACGGCAACTGACATTTCTATTAAGGATTAGGCTGTGCAACAAGGGATACGGCGAGATTTTAGTTGTGACAGACATTGATTTGATTGTCTGAAGTGGCGAAGTTCCATGTTTTCTCTTTTTTTATCAGAGAATGGAAGTAAGATTAGAGCATGTGAAGATGACAATTCTCCTCAGTTGATCAGGGAGCCATTGTCCATATGAAAGTGTTTGATGTCACAATGGCAGTGAATCGAATCATGCCACAATTTCTTTGTTGAACTTGCAACATTTACAAAGTACAAAAAAGTAATTTTTGATTAAAAAAAAATAAGTTTAACCCCGCCACATATTACATGTGCTTGTCCGTAGCCAGGAATCTTTGAATTTTTGATGTTTTCTTTTCCTTGTTTAAGAAGGGGGTCTATCTGTGACTATTTCAGGACTGGATTTGAATTATATGCATTTTATTTAGACCATGGGCGATTGCAGACCCGCAGGCAGCGCCTACTAGCCTCGTTGAAGGCTGCAGGCGGTTGAGTCCGGGTTGTCCGTTGTGGTTTTCTGAATTGGCGCTTGACTGTGGGCTGTGCCGCGTACACTTATTCCACATCTCATTATTTCTATTCAACGCATTCAAATAATGTTTTTTACACATCACCTCTTTTTTTATAAATTCCATTTCGATTTTGTAGATACTGCGAAGAATTTTACAGAGAGCAGAAAGATTTTACTCCTCCCAATCTTCTTTACCGCTACTTACCATGTATACCAAAGAACAATGCTCACTCTGTGATGATGCTTTGGAAGTACTCCAACCTTACAGACATCGGGTAGGAAACATTGTTTTTCTAGCCAATACTATATATCAATTTAAATTGAAAATATTTTGTTTTGTTTAGTTTTTTCAAAATCATTGAATGTTGTATTATTTTCCTCAATAGATATATAAATCCTAATTAGAAATGACCCTTAAGCACTTTAAAATGTATTTGAATTGGGATTTATTCAATAAAAGAGACACACATTCCTGTATGGACTTTTAACAAATTCAAAACTTAGAAATTTGATGATATTTTAAGGGCAAAATAAAACATAATGAGGCGTACAATTAATTCAGCCTAAAAGAATTTGATGACTAGAAGTGTTGTATTCTGATGAACAACATTGTGACAACAGTGTTTTTTACCATGAACTTCTTTTAAGAAGCAAAGAGGCAGGCACCAATGGGGCATTCGAGTGTCAAAAGTCCGAAAGGGCAACGATAAAACCGGCAAACACGAACAAGAACAGCACAAAACACAAAACCAACCGAACGGAAATCAACAACGCGAACTCAAGTCGTAATAAGAGTGAACTCAGGTGCTCCGGAAGAGTAAGCGGTTCCTGAATGCTATAGCTAATGTTGTTAATGACAGGTTATATTATGTATGATTGTGAAATGAAACATGTAGAGTGATAACTGTCTTCTACACCATGAGAATATATAAAATATATCTTACAAGTGTCTTTTTCCATTTTCTTTTCAGTTTTTGTTGGAGGAAGTAGACATAAAAAAGAAAGAAAATAAGACCTGGTTTAATAAGTATCGATATGACATTCCGGTTTTTCATTTAAATGGACAATTTCTAATGAAGCATCGTGTTGATTTAGAATTATTCAAAAACGCATTAGAAAAACTGGAAGAAACACAGTCTGAAACACCGAAGACAGGCTGAATTAAGATAACGAATACGAATACGAATACGAATCTTTATTGTCATTAAACTTTTATACAGTTTGTGACACATAAACATACACAGATATAAAACTAACTAAAACACACAGTAATACATAGTTACAAGTAAAGAAAAAATCAAGGGTCCCCTGTCCTCAGTTCAAAAGACTTTTTTATAAAGGATCCTAGTTTATTTACTTGCAATGGTGTTGAGGGGTTTAACAAATAAGTTACTTTTTCTTCATCATTCAGATTATTGAATGATATGTGTTCTAAAGATAAAAAGTTAAAATAAGTTACTCTTAAGTTTGCATTGTAAGTACATCTAAGTAAAAAATGATTCTCATCGTCCAATACCTGACATTTTTGACATAATCTTTCTTCTCTAGGAATTTTAAAGTGCCTTCCTTTTTCAATTAATAGTTTGTGATCACTGATTCTTAATTTTGTAATCAGTTTCCTGAATTCAAAGTTTGAAATTGAGAGATATGGTTTTATTTTTAAGGCTGGATTTAACTTTTTATAGAAATTTAGTTTACTTTTATCATCAATACTATTCATTTTGTTTTTTACAATATTTTCATAGAATGAGTTTATTTGAGTTTTTACATATTTTTTAATGTTTTTCAGTTGTTTTAATTCCGTACAAGTCTCCAGTCTTTCTAAATCAATATTTGTTTCAAAAAGTATGTCTTTTACGTATGTATACCAGGTATACGTTCCCTTTTCATCCAGTATTTTAGTTAATTGGAAAGATTCACTTAATAGAGGGTTTAGATTTGTAGTGAAAAAGCGTGCTAAATACATAATAGTTAATATTTTGATATGACATTCAATGGGCATTCTACCCAGTTCTTGTCTAGTTCCAAAATTTGAAGCATTCTTATTAATGCCAAGTGCATTTTTGCAATATGCAAGATGCAGATTTTCAATAGGATTTTTATCAATAAAATGGAAAGGGTCTACATTTTTCCCTGAAACCAGGGCTCGGTTTTTAGCATTAAAGTAGCAACTATACGAGTCTAAAAATGTAATTTCAGAATTGTATGTTAAGATAGGTCTTACTAGTGTGTCAAAGAGGTTATTGGAAACATTTACTGGAAGATTACTCAGAGAATTGGTATAAGACTTTATAGAAAATAATACCTTTTTTGCCTTTTTGGTTAATTCTGTTGTACTATGGCTCATGTTGCCATTGGACTTAATAAGTAATCCTAAATAAGGATATTCTGAGACATTTTCTATTGTCTCATTATTAAAATTAAGTATGGATTGCTCTATCTTTTTCTTTCCTGTTGAAATGATCATGCTTTTTGTTTTGTTTATATTTAAAGAAAGCTGCCATTTATCACAGAAAACTGCAACTTTATCTAGACTATTTTGAAGTCCCTCCTGTGATTCTGAAAGGAGAAGAAGATCATCTGCAAAGAGGAGGGATCCTAGTTTGCTATTTATAAGACATAATGGATTTGAATTTTCTTCATCTAAACCGTTGGTGATGTCATTTATGAAAATGTTGAATAATGTAGGACTCAGTGAATCCCCTTGCTTAACACCTCTGTTAATGTCGAAATATTCGGATGTATAATCTTTAAATTTTAATGCAGATTTAGTATTAAAATATTGTTGTTTTATTATTGAGTACATAGACTTTCCTATATTCATTTTACATAGTTTATAAAGAAGGCCTGTTCTCCATACAGAATCAAAGGCCTTTCTTAGATCAATGAAGCATGCATAGATTTGTTTCTTATCTTTGTTTAAATATTTATTTATTAATGATTTTAATATAAATATACTGTCTGCAGTTCTGTGATTTTCTCTGAAGCCAAATTGGCAGCTGTTAAGTTGTTTTTCAATCACTTTGATAAGTCTATTATTTAAAACAGCATTAAAGAGCTTAGGTAAATTGCTTATTAAAGATATAGCTCTATAGTTATTTGGGTCAGCTTTATCCCCTTTTTTGTGAAGTGCTATGATGTGGGAGTCTCTCCATGTGCTTGGATAAATACTAGTTTTTAAGATTATATTAAATATTTTTACAATTGACTTAATGATAACCTGGTTTGAGTATTTTATGATTTCATTTAAAATTCTGTCTGGTCCAGCCGACTTGTGTAATTTAAGGTCGTTTATTACCTTTTTAACTTCTGAAAAAGTAATAGGAATATCAGTATCTGGTTTAATATCTAAGTTATTTTCTAAAATTTTCAGTTCTGATTCAATATTTGTTACATTTGAACTGTTTGTTGGTGTTAAAGGATTCCCTTGGTTTTGGAAATGCTTTATCAAGGCGGTTTCATCTTTTAATAATTCTATTATATTATTTTCATTTTCTGTTCTAGTTTTTAAAGATTTTAAGATGTTCCAATATTCTTTTGGATTTTGCTGTAAATTTTCACTTAGACTATGGAAAATTTTTTGTTTATACTCATATTTTTTCTGTTTCACCAGTTTCTTCATGGTTTTCTTGAGTTCAAAAAATTTATGTCTTAGACTATTATTATTTGGGTTATGTTTGATCTTATTACCAATAGCATTAATTTGGTGCTTGGTTTCGTAAATGATATTGTCAGACCAAGCTTGTTTATATTTCTTCTTCTTCTTCTTTTTCATTTTTGGAAGGACTTTACAAGAAATATTTGATATATTATCTAAAATATTTGTCAATTTTACTGTGGCTCCATCAACACCAACTTGATTTTCTTCAAAAGTTTCAAGTTCAAAATCAATTATGTCATTTTTAATATCTTCATTTAAAAGTGCATCAATAAGCTTTTGTTTTGATTTATCTGACCATTTAAAAGTCTTTATCCAGTGCCATTTCTTTTCATCTAGATCAACTTCCTTATCTAAATTTATAGAACATTTCATATGTAATGTTATTTGAACATGATCTGATGAATATGTAAATGAACTTGTTTCAAAATATTTTACTGAGGACAGGAGACTCTCGCTGACTACAGCATAATCAACAGTACTAAAACCACTACTAGACATATATGTATAATAACCTAAAGAATCTCCTAAATATCTTCCATTTAATATACGCAGCCTTGAAGACAAACACAGATCTAATAATTTTAAACCTAATGTGTTTATTAAACTGTCTTGATTTATTCTTTTTAATTCGGTATCACTGATATAACATTCAGGAAGTAGATCCATACCATCAAAATTATTTATGAAATTTGAATCGTTGGCAATAAAATCTGCCCTTTCACCAGTCCTAGCATTTAAATCCCCAATAAGGACAATCTGTCCTTTTCTTGATAAACAAGATATTTCATTTTCCAAGATATCTAAGTCATTCTCGTAATGGTTT